>CM021766.1:90571260-90597744 GCA_011076525.1 Nettapus auritus | reverse complement strand
TTTTTTTTTTTTTTTTTTTTTTTTTTTTTTTTTTCTGGATTTCATCTATTGCATCCCATCCCTGTGTTCCTGTGCTAAAAAATCCTGAGGGACGACTAGTCTAGAACTGGGCATTGAGTTAAATTCTGTGAGGGCTCTTGGAGCCTGAAAAAGATATTGCAGTGAGGTGCTGGTGAGGCTAGCTAATAGAAGCAGGTGCATAGACAGAGGCAACAACACAAGAGAAATGGTTTGGAGGGGGAGTGAAGAAGAGGATAAGCTGGAGGGTTAGATCCAGGCCATCTGGAGAAAGACTGAGATGAGGTTGAGGAGGCTGATTGAATGCAATGAGGACATGGATAAAAAAACTGAAGGAAGAAGAGGGCTGCAAAGAAGGAACTGGATGTGAGAAAGAAGCAGAGAACAAGGCAGAGATATAACACTGGTCAGCAAAGGACCGTTCTCCTCAGAACCAAAAGAGGCACCAGCAAGTCCTGAGTCCTGCTATTCCTCTGTTGGCACAAAATATCTGTGAAACTTCATGTTGCCTAATGCTGTACTACAGGTCTATGTCTAATACAATTTATTAACACTCTTCATCCCAGAGATCTGTCTGAGACTTCTTGTGATCCCATCCCAGCTGGTGAACATAGCTACTGTCACTAAAATACTAAAATGATCATAGTTAAAAAGATCTATATGGTTGCTGGTTGCTACTAAAAGAAAAAAAAAATCTAACAAGAAACTCACATTAGAAGCTCATACTAGAAACCTTGTAGTGGCATACTTAGTACTTATTTTGGGTGCTGTGAAAAAGTTATAGGTACTGAGAAAAATCTGATATAACAAAAATAATTAATTTTGATCTAATTAAAGAACTGTAGTAAGAAAGAGTTTGGTTTTAATTCCATTGTAATTCTGTTAAAAAACAACAAGATCTTCTCTTCAAACCTAAAAAAGATGGGCATTTTGGTCCTATTTTGTTTTCAGAAACAAAACCACCAGCTCTAGCTTTAATTTTCTCTATTTATTGTTTTGATTTCCTTAGCACTACACCATGTCTTTAGTTTGGGGCCCCTAAAATAAAATTAATTTAAAGTGTTTGGTTTTATTCCAACAATAACATTCTATAGATGATGCAAAATGGATGAAGTCTGGGAAAGAATAAGGTTACCTGCAAATAAATTTGGGATTATGTTCAGAAAACACAAACCTAGTGCAACATAAAATGACTGATACTAAAATATAAATAATAGATAATCAAAAGTATAAAAAGATGCTAGAAAAAAATCTGAACTCTCAGTTCTTACTGCATTTTTATTCACTGCTTTAAAAACACTTGAGACGCATGAGGAGGTTTTTGTTTTATTTTGTTTTGTTTTCCCCACTGGATCTGCAATATCACCAGGTTCGTAAATCTTCCTAAATTCCAGCATGACTATAAATAGCCACAGGAGAATTACTGAATATCTCCATCAAAATGATGATAGCTTAACATGTCAGTATCTACCTTTCTTATATTTTCTGTTCTGTAACGAAACATGGAGGTTCTATCCAGATAAAAACTGACAGATTACTTGATGGGCATTTGTCCCTCACCAGCACAAATATGTGCTGGTAGCAGGCAAAAAAGAAATTAATATTTCTGAGATCTAAAGAAAACTATACCATTTGTACTGGCAGACCAGGTTCTGAGATTAGGAATAAACGTTATGCATTAATTTTCCTTTGAAGTTATTTAATCCCTTTTATAATCTTACCAGGGCTTGACATCTTGCATGAAGGATGTATTTTAAAATAATTTTATTTTGATTCTTCTTCTGTCCTTGTACAGTTGCCTACCATTTTAGTAATCGTCACGTACTTATATGAGATAGTTTTAATTTTTCTAAGGGGTTACTTGGAGCAGAATGTGCATATTCCGTTGTTATAGGAATCCATATTGCCTTTCTGTGCTTAAAGGAAAGTTCATATTTTAAAGGATGTTGTTATTTAACAAGAAAAACGCTGTATCTGTTACCCCTTTTCTTCAAATTTATCTTCATTTTGGAGAGAGACACTGTTTGGATACTATTTAATCCTGGGTCACACCATACACTGTTGTTTCTCCTAGTCACACACTCTCATGAAGTCTTGCCATGATGCTTTGTCAGTCTTTGATTAAAGCAAAATAAAACTCATAGTATCAAAAGACATATCAAAAACACTGTTTCCTTTACACACTCTAATGAGAGACCTACAACAGATGTCCGTCACAAGGCTTAGCGCAGAAAGGAGTGAAGTACTGTTGTAGACATGCTTCTAAAAGATAAGCAGGACACCACAAGGCATGTGGGATGATGGTTAATATAGATCATTACTGAAGATAGGGTGTCTGTGGGTACAAGTGATATCCTAAGAGTGGCACAAGCATAATTCCAGGACAGTCCTGCAGATACAAGACTGAACAAATTTATCAAATAAGGCTTGAGCAGGACCACCGTAAACAAGGCCTCAAACAGGGATAGAACAGTTCGTGCAATAGGGCCGCAAACTATTCTAAATACAGGGGGAGGGAACTAAGACACCCACAGTGATATCTGATTTGTTTCTTTTCTTTTGGAATTTATCTTTCATGCTTCATCTCAAGAATACGTGTAGGAAATAAAGGTGATACTGTGTGGCAAGTAGGTGTGCACACCTGAACACCTTCAGGGGATGCAGGTAATGGCAGGAACAGTGTATGGGGAGGGATTGCTCTGTGGGTTATCAAGCTGAATGTAACCTCCCAAGCAACTTAGATTTGCACTTTACTTCCTACCCCATATTTCCATCGCTATGACCTGTGATAAGCAGCTAGGATCAGTCAAGCTTCTTTCACCTGGAAGGTAAACAGGCTGAAAGCTGAATGCAAACTTCAGTAAGATTTTTACAAGTTGCTCTCTCTGCCCTGCCCTGAGTATTAATGCCTGTGTATTAAATCCATATTTCCAGGTGATGCTTTGTGATACAGAATTACTTGAGTTCTTCCCTCTCCTTATTTTGTACTTTTATAGCTATGGTATTCAGTGGTTTAAAATCAAGACACAGAGGTTTTGTCATTAACATCACCAAGAAGCAATATTTGTCCCTAGTATTTTTTATTCCTGGCTCTGGGTTGTGCTGTTTTAAACTATGCCTTCTACAAACAGATGATTAAGAAAAAAAGGTACCCCATGTGCATTTAGGTCATAAGATTCAGAGTAAGTAACTGCAGACAGTGCCAAAGGCACAGAAAATTAGATGGAAAGGACATCTGGGGAATTGTCTTCTACTCTCTGTCTGTGGGTCTGGTGCTCAGTGGTTTGCTACAGCCATGATTGTTATTTCCTGATGTACATTAAAATTCACGGCCAAATAGCATCACACCAGGACAGTCACCAGGTGTGGCCTGGGACATCTGGTCACAGCTCTCTGGAAGGGGTGGTGTGCCTTCTTCCATGGTACAATCTGTTGTTCTGTTGCACAAACTCCTAGCTATTCAGTGTTGCAGAAAGAATAACAAAATCTATTTAAAACAAAACAAAAACAACAAAAAAAGAAAAAGAGACTATGAATGCACTGACTAGTTGACATAAAGATTTATATTCTCACAAGGTCACTATTGGCAAAATCTTCAATTCTGGCAATATTTATTTCCTTGGTTCACAAAAATCTCAATATCAACAGGTGCCAGTTTCTACTTGGTATTTAGACACATCCATTGGTGAAATCCGATACTTCAGGAGAGAAAGATTTAAAAAGACAAGAGCAATGATAATTTTGTGTTGCCATTCCTACTGCATAATTTTGCAACCGTGAAGGCTTTAACAAAGACTTTTGAAAAAATAATCACCATTCTTACTCTATGCATAGACAGGATGTGTTTGGGAAAATTAAGCTTTTTGAGTGTCCTCCTATCAAAGGAATGGTTGTTGAAGACTATGGATGGAATAGCTACTCATGTCATGGGAGTACCCTTATCATTGCAGCTCTTTTTAAATCATGTATGATAAGGAAATGTGTTTAACCATTGATGAGTTGTGCTATTTTTTTTCCCCAAATTATTCAGTTTTTCCAATAAAAGAGTAAGTTTGAACACCATTTATATTCAAAATATAAATTTCAGTACAAAAGAGATAATTTGAGAGTGGTGAAATGAATATGTGTGAATGTGTTCTTCTTTTCTTGCTTTCAATATTGATCTATATTTGTATATTAACTAACTTGAACCTAACTTCTTCTTATATCAGGCAAAAATAGGCAATCTTAATAACCTGGGAAACCTTGGGACATGTGTTGGAGACAGATCACAAATTTAGAAGAGATGGCTAGGATTATTTATGGGAATAAACATGGATGTGTTAAACAGAGTACTCTATGCATCTGAGTGTTCAGTGCAGTGGTACTGTTCAGACAAAACCTGAACATTCAGACAAAAACTGAGCATTCAATAACACAGTTACATTCAATATTTTGTACTTGTGAGCAGACTGGTTAATGTATGCCATGAACCATAAAAAGCTGGAGACCATGAGATTAATATTCTCATAGAAACTAAGCTTTAGCAACAAGTTTTCATATACAAATTGCAGAGAGGTTCACATGCATTCACACTGAAGATCCAGATATGCTGGGATGGATTCTCAGCATGGCTACAAGTAAAGTGTCTGTTTTTAAACAATTTTTAGCAGTTTCATTGTCCCTCCAACCTATGCTGCCAGGATTGTGTGGAGGAAGCAGTAGTAATTCAGGCAGTTAGTCATTGAGGTGGAGGGACCTTTACCTTCCTACTAAAGTGAATCTCCTCTTGAAAAGTCCTTAAAAGAGATTCAGCAAGAAGAGACGGGCAGGTTCACAAATGTGCATATTTTAGAACCCCAAATCATCTGCATAGGGCTGGATCCTAATCATTTGCCACAAGATATGCCTCTAGGGTGTGAAAGTCTTTACAACATACAGGTTTCACTTTGCCCAATGAAAACAACAAAAATCAAACAAAATTTCTATTTCCAAAAATTCATTTCCATGTATGCCCTCTAAGTGAGGAATGCAAAAAAGTATTTTCTGCTGTTTGGGGCTTGAAAATAGCTTTTCAGTCATAAGCATAAAACAGCCTCCAGAGATTTTAAAATATGAGACTTTTTAAGAGAACACACCATGTCTTCTATATAGCTAGTACATTTTGCCTGTTTTTATGCTTATAAACTAAATTACTGAGGTTAGCGTAAGTAACTTAGCTGCTTCAAGAGCTGAATGAAAGAATAAATGAATATAAATGCAGTTGTAGCACAGATTGGTGAATTCACCTTACACTACGGGTCTATTTATTTCTTGTTAGACTGAATGCTTTTGAGAAAATTACAGGAGGAACCACTACTGGATTAGGCATCTTCTGCTAAAGACCCCTACATTCTTTAGAAGGTTTGATTCTCCAAGACAAAAGGGTGTGCAGTAACAAGAAATGCAGATCCAGAAAGAGTCAAATGGTACCAGTGTAGGCAGCACCATGAAGTACTTTCCAGTTCCAGCTGGAACCATGTTGCCACATCTCCACAGGAGTCCATGTGTTATGTGTCTGAGCAGACCCTGAGGTCTTCCTTCCAGCTCTCACTTCCGAGATGGTAGTAACTCCTGCCCAGTGACCAACAAGAGTGACCTCTCATCCCCTTGTGATCGTAAATTTTACCAAGATCTGAATTTAAGTTATACTCCAGGCCAGAGACTAAAAACATCTAGTTTGAGTCAACAGGAGTTTAGCAAAGTGCCTGTTAAGAGCATTGAGGCTCTGCTGGATTTTGGATCAGCACCTAATTTAGTGCTGACTCACAGATGACTAAGGAAGTGGATTCTGATCTCAGATACTTAAGTTTAACTCTCCTTTTAATTTATGCAAAAAAAATTCAAAAAAAGTGGCAGACAGACTTAACACAATTTTGCTCACATTCCTGAGTTGTGTCTCAGCACAAATTCTCTAACATTTTTAACTACATTAACCTATTTTTCTATGGCTATTTTTATTTCTACAAAAGGACATACTATGCAGATCAGGAGGACACTTTGCGGCAGTTTATTACTGAAGTGGAAATAGCAGTGGAAGTTCAACAGCTAATTAAATTGCTAGGAGTAGTTCAAGGTTCTTGACCTCTTTTTTGGTAATTGACATATCATCGACAAAATGTTCAAGCAAAATGATGGTCATCCCTACTGGGGAAAATATGTAACTGACAGAAGTTATCTTCTTATCAAGATAACAGAACCTGTTAGGTAGATGACATTTTGCAATTTTGCGATGTTCTGGGCACGAGGGTCAGGTCTGAGCTCTGGGTAGCAGTGCAATATGAACAGCAGCACCTTTCCCTTTGGCATTAGGATTTTAGGTCAAGAAAGTGAAAAAGTCCAGTTACTCTCCCAGACTCATCCTGAAATAGAGCATCAGTAAGGCTTTCAAAAATAAACTTAAGTCAATGGGGAGCACAGCTTAAAAATCCCATTCCTTATTTACAGCTTCATATATCTTATGGAATAAAGTAAAATTCACTTTAAGCATGGGCAATCACAATTGGTAGTGAAATACACTGTCAACACACCTTCAAAGTAAACTTTAATAAGTATAGGAGTTTCAGGATAAACACCAGAGCAGGGTTAAGCTTTGCTTCACTCTGAAAAGTCATCCATCTAATGTCTGTGTCTCTGAATCAGATATTTTAATCCTCTTAGAAGACTTAAAATGATCTACTTTGAGAATTACTTCAACAGAAAATTCACACTGTTCACATAATTCTGATCCTGTAGTCTTTTAATGAGAGAAATTTGTCCATTTTACTGGAAACCAAGGAAAAACTACTTTTAAAGTTTAGGATAAGACTTTTGAAGATGTAATGGGTTTTCTACCTTGCTTTGAAAAATCTAAAGTGATTGGATATATAGGTAAGAAAACCCAATACAACGCTGCACAGATTTATAATTCACATGTCTCTATGCTGGATAGATGAGGCTCCTACTTTTACAAGCTTTGTAATTTCACTGGTATTAACATGGAGTTCAGTGACAAATGCAGTGACAAATGTAGAATAATTGATATGGCAGACATATTCCATATTCACCTCACTTTCCCCTCAAATTTAAGTACTAATAGGATGCACCCAGGCATGCATTCTTGCTCAGACTAATGGATTTTACCCAAGAACTTACCCTTAGTCATGTCTACTTCACCTGTGAACATTATATACATGTAGTTTTTTTGTTCATGTTTTTGTTTGTATTGTTTTCTTTTTACCAGAGTAAACATATGGAAAGTATGACAGATTTAACCTGCAATGCAGAACCAGCCTTGCAGCTAATTTTTCGTCAGTCACTGGTATAGCAGAGCAACAACTTTGCTAGTAGCATTTGCTTGATTATGCTGTCATTATACAGATTTTACTGCCACTTAAAATAGTAGTGTATGCCAGACTCCTGACCTACCAACCAGGACAGCAGTCCTTTTATTTTACACCATTGATACACTAATGTCATAGTGTTATTTTTAAACACTTGGAACACACCATGCCACCCAATCTGCTATTAGCAAACCTTGGCTAGGCATTATTTCTTTTCTTCTGCTGTTCCATTGCAGCAGTTCATGCTGCTTTTTCCTACCTTTATCACAGCACTACCATTTCAGATACAACCAGGAAAAAAAAGTATTCTTATTTAAAAGTGGACTTGAGTTATAGATATTTGTAAGTATGGTCATTGACAATGATTAGGAATAACAGATATCTTTCTCAGTATAAAACAGGACCTAGGTCAAAAAAGCTTAATGGAGAACGATTTTACCCTCTTCAGGAATATACTAGCTTGGCATTGGAAACAGCACTGCTTTCAAAGAAAAAGACATAGCCTTTTTTATGTTAATTAATGAAGTCTGAAGCTGTTGCAGAGATTTTACAGTTTGACCTGTGAAAATAGGTACAAGAACATTCAAATACAGACCCACGATGCATTCACATAATATGAATTATATAACCAGACAATTTCTTACTGTTGATTCACAACCAGATCTGCTTCAGTTAACTTTTAATGACATTATCAGCTGAACCATAATACTTATACAGCCCCCCTTTCTCTTCAGGTAAAGTCAAATAACCCCAACACCTAGAACTAGTTAGTGTGTGACCGATGAGGCTGAGGCTATGCTGATTCAGCAAGCCAGACTTCAGCCCCATTGCTGGCACAAGCAGCAGACTCAGCTTGGTTTCCAAAAGTGGCATCCTCAGATGCACTGAGTCATCTCTGAACCTGTGGGTGAAAACGATAATGATAACAGTGCTCCTGGAAATATTTAGAGCATCCCACTCAGTCAACAAAGTCCCATGCTTAGTTTGGCGTGCACTAACCAAGGGTACACTGAACCTCAGGGGAAGGAGGCTCTGGGAGAGTAATATTTTCAACAAAAATATGTGATTTTCTTCCCGTCTCGATGAGAGGTTTCAAGGCTTTCACGCATTCATCCTGTGTATGGCTCTGCCTTTTGTTAGTGCTCCTGCTGAAAAAGCTGCCTTTATTTGTACTGAGCTATGCACCTGTTGGAGTTTGTGAAGGTCCTTCATCAGGCAAAAAGCCCAAAAACCCCTTTTCTTCCCATGGTCTGCATCAACCCCCTTTGCAACGCTTGCGGCCACTGCAGTTGTTCAGGGAGGACACGTGGCACCTTGCAGGAGGTGACAATAGGATATCTGCGTAAGGTAGGGCAGATGATATGCATCAAAGGAAGGGTCAAGGTGAGCTGTGGACAGAGACCAGGTTACCCTCCCTCAAAATCATCCTTCCCAGACACCACAGGCATATCAAGAAACAGTAGATCTCATTCCATGCTGCCTTGGACCATGGTAGCAGTTGATCTTTTTCCAGTCTCTTGGTGAGGGTAACAAGTCCTGTGCAGTAGTTATTTCTGCAGCAGCAGTATCTTCTTTTCTTCCTTCTTGTATTTCTGGTGATGCTTCTGAACATTGGGTTTGAAGATGCCTCTTTTTCAGGCAGCAGTCTCAGCAGTGGCAGTTCTCGTTCCATGCTTTAAAGCATTCTTGCCAGCATTATTATGGAGACGATCAAATCCCTATGGACAAAAAAGACTACAATTTGAAAATCACTATTGTAGATTTTAATGCTGCATTCATGCCATTTGCAAACAGGGGGTTTGCAAATGAACCACTGAAGCACAACAAAACCCCAAGGGACTGGAGAAATATGGGCAGGAACTGCAGCAGTTAAAAAAAAATCACATACCCTGTCATTTTACAGTCTCCACGGTTGCATGGTATAATACCCATCAAATCGATCAACTGACTTTTAAAAAAGTTGCCTTTTATTTATTTATTTGTTGTTAACAAGCAAGCTACAGCCCTTATGGCCCCTTCTTGGAATGCATCTTCCCAAGATGAAGTCTAAGATGATAAGATGATCCTCTCACATCAGCTAAGTATGACTTAGTTGTGAGTCTTAAATGGCCAGGTCATTTTTTTTTAGACATCTTTTGCATCCAATGCAATAATCAAGTTGAATGTAAAGCATTGTATTATTGAGGTTTAGGTCATAGATGTCTCTAACATACCATCAGTATCCATCAATGTCTTGATAGTAGCTATCCAAATAACCTTTCAATATACAGATGTGCTCTGCTTTCTGAAACACTGAACAAAGTACTCAGAGCTACGCATCCTCTTTCTAAAGTAGGCAGCTTCTCACACTTGGTCATATATTTAGTGCTGATGGAGGAATTAGAAAAATTAATGTAAACAGACTTACATGGTAGCAATAACTATGGTTCCTGAAGTAACCATTGATGGTTAATGTGCCATGTGAGTCACAGAAATGTGGGTTACTCCAGATACCATGCTCTCAGATGTTCTCTGCCACATACAGGAAAACACCATCTGACAGAATTCCCACTCAGCAAAGCAAAAGGAGTAGATGAAATTGTATTTAGTCTCCCTTTAGAAAATATGACATGGGTATAAAATCTCTCAGTGCTTGTGCTTTACCCACAGGGCTTAATTAAATCTGATGAAGGTTAATAACTAGGCATAGGTAAATCTCAAAGTTTACAACACCTAGGTTTTATCTGAATGAGCACCTTTTACTTCAGAGGCCAATTATTCTGCTCTCCTAAATGGATATTAATTGGGTGACCTGCTCCCAGGGCATATGGCCTAATGTCCCCTTTGCTCAGCTCTGAAAGAGCTGTCCTTCAGGATGCATCACAAAATTCTTAACTGCTATCTGCTGCTTTTTAGTTCTCAAGGGAAAGATATCACAGCACTGCTGTGTCTGGTAAATGAGTTTTCCCTCACACCTAGCAAATTTAAAGCAATGTTATTTAGATGGCAGGGACTACTGTGTCCTTCTGCACCGGAGCAAGGGAATGGACTGTCCTTCCCTGTGAAGAGCTTTGCCTTCGAGCATTTCCACGAGAGACTTCTTTTCTAATCAAATGGGGTTTAGTAGCCTGTTTAAATTCATTGCTTCCCCTGCATATTTAATGCAGAATGCCAGAAAGCAATTGGTGTCAGTAGCCTCTGTCCTGGACACTTAGTACTTTCATCCATAAAGCACTTCACAAACATCAGCTAATCCTTGTAATGTTCTTATAAAGTCCTGTAGGTAAAGCTTTAGATAAATCTAGGTAAATAAATCGCTACCAATGGTTTCAAGAATTAAACCCCTTTTTGCATATAAACTATAGTCAACCCACTGTGATGTTTTTCCCTCCAGAGCTGCTGTCTGCTCTATTTTTCACAGAACACATAGAAGTGGTGTCTGTGGTGATCCTCCCTAGGAGACATAGCACTGTTTGATCTCTTGACCATAAATGGCAATTTTCTCCAGCAAAAGAGGATACTGCCAGTGGTGCTCTTTCCAATTCTCTGGCAAATCTTCTACATCATCCTAACTGTACGGTTTTGCAGATCAGTTGAAGAGCTGCATGCTGTCCAGTGAGGGATTTCCCATCCCCCCCTCCCATCACCCACCCTGCTCATGGCCATATACTCCTACCACTTCTCTTGGGCTGGATCTTGTGATAGACAAGGACATTCCCTCTGCTGTGTTAGCATGCCAAATTGGCTTGTGGAAAAGATTGAGGTGTATCAGAGCTGCCATAAGGTGAGAAGAGGAGACCTGGAAAGTCAGGAGAGGCCAGAGGAGTAAGAAAGCAGGACCAGCAGCGGGGTGGGAAGACAGTGGCCTTTCTAAATGTTTCTACCAGTCAGTTCTCCTTTGTAATGATAGGAACAAATAACAATTATCTATTGCACTTTTTAGGTTTTTGCATGAAATTTTATTCACTTTTATAGTTTATCAGCATAAACGCATGCAGAAAATAAATGTGTAAATCCCACCGCCATTGCATGACAGAAAAATACTCTGTTAATTATAAATTACTGCAAATGTGTTGCTTGGGATTGATTGTCTTGTTTTTGGAAAGAACTTGTATATGAAATATTTGATGAACAATAACAATAACAGGCAAACCAAAACCCAAGAGAACAAATAAATCTGAAGGATATAGAGTGCATCAAATAGAGTACAGAAAGATAAAAGAGGAGCTTGTGTCTCCAGGAAAAAAAAAAAAAAAGGAGGGGGGGGAGGGGTTGGGGAATCTTGTTAGCCAGTTGACTCATAGTCAGATTGGGTTGTTAGGGGTTTTATGATTTGATTCAGCAAGTTGCTTAAGCACGTGCCTCTGCATACGAGTAATCCCACTGGGACTACTTACATGTTTAAGTTAAGCATGAATTTAAATTGTTTGCTGAATCAGGGCCTTCTGAAAGATATGGTTCATAAGCTCTCAGTATCATTTCTTGGTGTGATGCTAAAACAGCCACATGTTCTGTGCTAGATGTAATTCTTGCCGCATCTGGCCACATATCTATATGTTATGCTTTTTTTTTTTTTTTTTTTTTTTTTTCTTTTCTTTTCTTTTCTTTTCCTGCATAAGCAACATCTGCAAGTTTTGCTCCTTTTAGCTGGGAGTGAATCCAGTACTCTATTTTGGGAATTACTTCACTGCCAAAACACCCCTAGCAAACTACCTCCATTCATAACAGGAGACTTCATATTCTGTTCTTCTAAACTTTTTCTTAATTATAAACAGCTTAAAACTCTTTGAATGGTACTATTAAGTCATTGAATCTCACTCTTTCTTAGCTAATTACTGACATTATTTCTATTTTGGGGGGGTATATTTTCATCTTTGGAATTCAATCAGATTTTCTCCTATAGAGCTAAGTTTCATCATTATTCTATGCTAAATGCTGAATTTTCAAGCATCCAATACAGCTGGCATGACATTGGCCTTCCTAATTCAAGGACACAAAGGATTACCCTAAACCATAAGTGGAAAGGATCCACATTTTTTCTATTAATCAAGGTTTTTCTTTTTTGTCAAACACGATTGGTGTTTGCCTTACAGCTAGGTCTCTGACCATCTCAGTGTTTGCTGGAAGCCCTTTGGTCAGTACAAACTGAGCATCAAACCAAACAGGTCATTGCCTGTCACATTATTTACTCAGCCAATAAATGAAAACAGAATAATGCAGAGCAATGGCAATAATTCACCTATAAGGTATCTTCAGGAAAACTTCAGCAAAATCCCATCATTTCAGTTCTTCAGGAGTGACAGGCCCTCCTTCTCTGATGTTTTGCTTTCTTCACAAATTTTTCTCCAATTATCAAAATAAATAAATAAATAAATAAATAAAAGCAATGTTTTTCAAACCAGAACAAAGTGTTCTCTATAAAACATGTAATGGCTGGGTCCTGGACATTCAAGGACAGAATGAAACAACAGAACATGTAGTTTCTTGAACAGAGGGAGAAAAAGCATTGTTTCTAACATCTCTCTCTCACCTTTTTTTTCTCCCTCAGCTACTTGAGTCTCTGATTACATAAGAACTGGTCATCCTATTAGTTTTTTTTTTTTTTTTTTTCTCAGGGGGGAAATAATGGTCCATTAGCTTGCTGCCTGTTTTCATGAAACTCACAGAATCCTTTTCAAATTTGATTGAAATTCAGCAATGGAATAGAAAGGATACCAGCTTGTACCCACACGTCCAGAATGAGTGATCAAACAAGGCTCTGAATTTAGTGGGAGATCAAACTAAAATCCTCCCACTCAGTGAGACGTCTCTGAGATTTTACTCTAGGAATTGAGGTAGCAATGACTGTAATAGACAAAAATTCCAAATGCAAAAAAAAAAAAAAAAAAAAGGAAAAATATCAGTTGAGGTCAAAACGCAGCCCCTTGGTTTGTAATTCAAATATTATGGGTATGAAAATCATGTTGAGAACGAATGTACCACCACACAGTACTCACAAGAGCGATTGTGCAATGCAGTGGGTGAGCGTGGCTGAACGTCGCTGAGGGCAGCAGGTCCTCCAGGGCTGGGGGACATCAAGGTAGAATATGGGTGCTGAAATTATTAAAGTCCTATGCCAGACCACAGTCCCTTACATTCACACAAGCCTTGAGCCACGTCTCACACTCATTTTCTGAGAGTCTTAGTTTAATAACTAATTTTTGACAGGAATTGCATGAAGGATGTTTTATAATATCCTGCAAAGTCCTAAGCTGATTCTGCTGATGGTTTCATGGTGTCTTTGATGAAAGATCCCTGGCTATGTAAAAAATCTTTCTTGATTAGTGAAGTCAGCTGCTGTTGGGATGATTTGGGTGGATTCATTTCCTCTTTCAAATTCAAATTACCTCCAAATAAGTTTTCCAGACACTTCCTATAGATTAAAGGATAGGAGGGATGTGACACAGAATATTTCAGTAGATTTTCCTCAGAAAACTAATCACTTGGGATTCTGTGAAATGTGTTATCTAAGCAGACCCAGAACTTCCAGCTACAGTACGTATCTAACCCAAAAAGTTACTTGTACCTCACAAGGAACATCTGGGATCTTGGAAATCATATCTTTTGCTGCCTAGTCCCTCATTCACTGTTTTCCTTCCAAGAAGCATTTTGTCACTGGCTCTCAGGGAAGGGGAGAGGCTGGGTAGGAGTTGTGAAATCTCATAACCATCCAGCTGTCCAGCCCTCCACTCCCAAGCATTTTTCAGGGCAGCCAGGCCACTGCAGATATAAAAGGGAGGGCTCTGCTGCACCTGAATGGATGCCTGGAAACAGGAAAGATCCTTGGCAGATGCAAGAAAAGTGTGGTGGCAGAGCAGCAGGGGAGATACTCATGTGCCAGAGAGGTGGAAAGAGGCAAGGAGAGAGACTGGCAGCTTGAGATCTCAGAGGGAGAAGATCAGGCAGAGGAATAGCAGAGGAGCTCTGTGAGCACCTGAAAATGAAAGAGAGTTGTTTAAAGACTGTCTCACTTCTTCAGGGACCTGCATATGCAAGTCTCAAACTCATTTTGATTTTATATCTTTTGGAAAGTCAGAGGTGCAAATAAATTGGTAGATGGTGCTCTTCTAGCCTCTTGATTTATTTTCTTTAAATAAGAGGTTTAAAAAGAGGCATCTCTCTCCCCACTTTGGTATGAAATTGAATAATTTGAGACTAAGGGAGGACTGCATTAAAAAATACATTTTAACAGAAAGGAGGTAGTAAATAATAAACACATCCATAGGTCTGGGCTCCCTTGTATAAGAGAAATATTGAGTACATTTTTGTATAGGTTCAAAAAATGAAGCTTTTTTTTCCTATCATAAAATTCTCTTCCATCAGTTTAAACACATTTTATGAACTGAATTTAGGGCTCTATGTAAATCTACTTGGGATTCTGAGAAAGGAGAGGGTTATTAATCTGGAAAAAGTGTCTTTGCTTAGAGACAACTGTAGAATCTGTTTAAAATAGGAATTTTTAACAAGTGAATAGTATTCCCTGTGTTGCCCTTAGATTAGCTTCTTTTCATGGGTACTGGGCAGAGTCAGTACAACTTCACTCCTGCTAAAAAGTTTTTACATCCCTGAACAGATATTAAACATGATCAGCATAACATCAGTGAATTTGATGAGATTCAGCCCACACAGTTTGTTCCTCCAGAGCTGACAGAGCTTTTGCTAGCCCTTATATCCCAAACTAATAAAAAAGAAAGACTGAATGAACTCCCACAACTGAAGCAAATAAAGCCAAAAGCTAGACAATTTTAACAAAAATAATAAGGTTTCAGTCATTAGTGAACATTACTATTCTGTTGAAATGAAATGTTCTCAGTGAGACAAGTGCAAAGGATGTTTAACTCAATATTATTGCCAAATTTTTACTGGCAATGGAGAACTTTATCTTCAAATGTTTGCATCTTACTAGCCTACTCAAACCCTATGTAGGGATACTGTCATTTACATTATATAGAAAAAGCTCCTATTTTTAGGGCATGCTGCCTGTGTCAGATTAGTTTTCTTTTACAAAAATAAAATGGTTGTTTCAAATTGAATACAGCTTGCATGAATTCGGTGATTTTAAATTTGAGTCTATGGATCTACTGATTTCTTTTATATGGTGGTATTAAGATTTTAAACATTTGATTGCTTTATGTATCTACTGAGATTGGAATAAATTGGTTTGATGCTGTTTCAGTTGGAACATATTTTTCATGATATAATTCATATAAGGCAAGCAAATAAATGGCCGTTAGCTGTTCTCTTGGATCGTTGCCATTTGAGCCCACAAATATCCCACTCCTGACAGTCATGCTGGTAGCTCATATAACGCTGTCTGTTGCATAATGTTGCATTTTCCTTTTTCCAAACTGTAGAGAAACAAAAGGGTATGCAAAAGGTAGAAGAATACTAGGTCATAGCTCATCTCCCTGCTTTCTTCAGGCCAGGGCCATCATAGAGTGGGAAGGCACCCAAGATTCCTATTAACATCAGGGCTCTAAAATTCCCTGCAGAGTCCAACAGACTGTTTTATGGTATGTGTTATCAGCTCTGTCCTTCAGCTTAAGCCAGGTAACTTCTTAGCAAGTGCAAGCTGTTTGTGTCTGATTCAATGCATGAAAGGTGTGCTTTTCCCCTTCTTCTTTATACCCCATGCCCTTGCATTTCTATGTGTCCTTTTTGTACAGCTCTCATCCCTCACGCTTCATGCTGAACTAGAGGGGCTGCCAGGTTGGCATGTGTTCAGCCATCAACCTCATTTTCTGGCCCTTCCACATAGCTACCTGATACACATACTCAAATCTTCACAATGCTTTCCTTTCCTCTCCTTTCCCAGTTTTTCTTTGTTCTGTGCTGTTTCAAGACATTTCATTCAGGTATCTTTCTGTACCAGTCCTGCAATGGTGGTGGTGAAGATATTTATGTGTTTACTGTGTTTTAACATTTAAAGAAATTTTCTTTGTGTTCACAGGAAACTGCAAAGTCTAACTGCTGCTGCTCTACCATATCTTATAAAGGTTTCCTTATGGGAAAATATATGTGGAAAGTAACAATGTGTTTTTTTGTCTAGGTGTTATATTGGAGAAGGATTCATTTTAGGGCAGCACTGCATGTGTCAGGGTTAGAGTTTTCCTTTATACTAAAATCCATAAACAATTTATTATTAATTTCTTCAAGATTTTCATAGTAGTGAATTACTATTCACTACTAGTAGATAAATAGTAGAAATTCATAGTAGAAATTCTTTATTTTTTATTTGTTTGTTTGTTTTTCCTAATCCTTTGTTTACAATTGTAGGATGTCCCTTTATGAATGCTAGGTCAGGTGAAGCCCCTTGGAGGGTAAAGCAGATGGCTCCTGTCTATCCAGCAGCTGGGCGTACGTGGGTGGAAAAACTTTGTAAGGCAGCTGAGTGTGGCACGTGGAAGAGTTGCAGCACAGAGCTTGGAGCAGGCAGCTTAGGCTGAGGGATTGGACAGGAGGAGCAGGCAGGAGAGGGCTAGGGACCAGAGATTAGTCAAGTTGGTGACAAATTAAGAAAGTTACTGACTTGACTGAAACCAAGCCTGTAACCAAGGAAGAAGTGTTTAGGAGCCCTTTTTATTTCTAAGCTCCTTGAGTTGGTCATTTTGAGATTTTTTTTTTATTATTATTATTATTTTTTTTTCTGATTCAAGCTCTAATAAAACATTGCTTTCTGAGTTTCAAAGCCTTTTGTCTTCTTTGGGGATCTCATTATATAGAAAAGGTCTTGGCAGTTCCACTGCAAAACTTTGACTTGGGCTTCTGTCACAGTTAGATAGTTAGGGGAAGCTAAATCTCTCCTTCGTTTATATACTTCATAATAAGTTACTTCAGTGAAACAAAAGACAGAATTTGGTAAAAATCAGTATTTGTAGCATTTGCAAAACTTTATTATGTTACATTACGAAGTATACATGTACTGAGTTCTATTTAAAATCTGCAGCAAGTAGTAATTGCAACAGTACTGCTTTTGTACTATCTGGTCTGTTTGGGATTCGGAGGTTTCTGCAGTTTTACCTCAGGTGGAGTCTTAGATTAATACTTTATGTTCTTATCATTAGCTTTTTGGGGCTGACAATAGCAAGCCTTCTCTTGCTTCCTCTGTAATAACTAAGTGTACGTAAATCTGATCCAGCTAGACATTGCTGAGTTGTTGCCCGTTGTGCCTTCAGGCTGCAATTTAGCCCTGATTTGGTGTTTCCTCTTTGTCCTGGATCCCACAGTATTGATTTAATTTCATAGTATTGGAGTAATGGCCACTCTTCTGCCTTGTTTTCTGGATCCATTCAGTTTCTGATACTGGTAGTTTGGCTGGTGGTCCAGCCACCTCTGACTCCTTCTTGTCCTGCTGACTGGTGTTTCCTCAGGGCTGTGAGGATCTTGCATGTGACTCTGAGCTATACATTGTGTAGGCTACTGGGTGATACTTAACTAGTAATAATAATAATAATAATGTATGGTAGAATTCTTTATGTTTTGTTGTGCATTACAGTTAAACCATCTGGTCCATCATTAGAATTTTATGAAGCATAAAAAGTAGCTTCAAAACAACAGGCATTTCATCAGGCAGAAGTTTTACTTCCCTCTTTGGTGCTCAAACCTAATATGCTGTTGTTGATTCAGTGAGAGACTGATCGCTTCTTAGGTTGAGAGCCATCCCTATGGGTTGACTGTCTTCCAATGTGCTAGTGAAAAAAGAAGTGACCAGCACTGATATAATTAAACTAGAGTTTGGTACTCAAGCTCTCAGGAAACCGTAAGAAATGTGATCCACAGAGACTTTGTAAACATCTGGTAAAGAAAGAAATGCAATGATACAAAAGTGGGAAATGATAACAGCAATAATAATATCCAGGTGGCTCATCTAAAAATGGAATGTTTGCAGTGTGCTTTTATGTGAAGCATCCCTTAACTGGAGGAAAAATAATCCAAGCTAGGGATTCTGAGGAATAAAAGCAGCAAATGTGCCATGATTGGAAACAAAACAGTACTAAACGAGTAAGCTCACCTGCAGAATAAAAAGCTGTAATTGGTATTTAATACATCCTGTAGTCTGAGATTGATGCTTATGATAAATAGAGGAAGGAACAGACTGCAGGATGTTCAGATCCCAAAGGGATAGGCTAAAAACAGATGAATGCATACATACATTCATACACATATGTGTGTGCATGTATGTATGTATCTATCATACAGATACATCTGGAGAGATATCCTCATGAGAATCTGCATTAGTGATGTGTCAGTAGTCTGTACAGTGTCACTGAAGTTCTACAGAGGCAAGTGTGAAAGAAGCACTGTGGTCTCAGTTTGGAAGTGTCTGTATCTTTGTTTTGGAATATGAATACTTTGTAATTTTATTTTATTTTATTAACTAATTTTTAAATCTATTTTTATTATTTTTTGTTGTTGTTGTTGTTAGAATTATGCAAAAATTGCTTAATTGCTGGTTCAGACCAATGTGCTAGCCCAGTACCGTACCCATAGTGGCCATAAGTAGACTTCCAGGGAAAAGAACAGGGCAAGCATATGATATTTGCCCTCAGTACTCCCCCAGCATCCAACTATTGCAGCTCTGAAGATTTCCTGAGCTTGATGTGATCTCTCTGCTTGGCAACTTTCAGTAGAAGGGTTTTTGTTTGTTTGTTTGCTTGTCCAGCCTCCCCTTGTACCCATGTAAAATTTTAGGGATCCATACTAGCTTTTGGGAAGGAGCCCAAGGACTGATGCATTCTACATGAATATCTATCTCCTCGTTTGTTTGCATCATGCTCCTACCAGATTTGTTTCATGACCCCAGTTACATCCGTAATGCACAACACTATTATCAAATTATATTTAGTACAATAATGTTGTGTTTCCTTAAAAAGTCTGAATTTAGTGCAATTCCCAGGAGGAAGGGGTGATTGCACGTGTATGATAAGGAACTGAGCCTCTTTCTGAGGCCAAAATGGTTTGCTCAGCCATGTGTGGTGGAAATGAGAATCCAAGTGTGGAGCTGGGAGCCTGCAAGTTATTCAGACAGCAGACAGACAAGTCCTTCAGAAGAAATGTCCTGGGGATGGGGAGTTTCTAGGCAGATTTTGCTGCAGTTGCTAAGTCACTGAACACGTTGAAAGCAGGTTTGGAAGTAATGACTCACCTGCAAGGACACAGTGGGAAGGGGGAGTTATTTATGAACCTTTTTTATTTAGTTGTTGATGTTTGTATTCCAGTTGGCGTAATCACTTTGAATTTTCTCTCTTCAGAAAAGTTAAAGGTCTTTGTCATTTATACAGTAAAACCTGGCTTCTCTATCTTTAAAGCCTTTTGTCTCAGAAGAAGGGAGAGTTCATTGGAGATGATGGCCTGGTCAGGTCCACCTTGAAGTGATGTCAATGTCTTTTTCATCAATAATGCTGAGTTGTTGTGTTGTATCCCGTTTTACTGAAAACAGCATAATGTTCCCTACAGGGAAATCCCTGATGTCTGTTGTTTATAGCTTTTTCTTATGCTGTCTCTGTGAAAATTTGTTCATATTAAGCAAGTTACACACATTTAAAAATGGCCAGCTTGCCTCCATGCAGACAAATGCAGTCCTCATATTTAATCTTAGGAAGGTGGAAGACCATCCAAAAGATCTCAAAATATACAAGCAGAAATGTTGTAAAGATGTAGAAGTCAAAGAATTCAATAAAAGGTCCCTGAAAAATTCCATGACCAAAAAATAAATAAATAATGCAATCCTTGGTTGTATAGTCAGTGCTGTTTTTCTGTAACAGGAATAAGTATTGAGATGCAGTACACTACTTCCAGCACTAACAGACCTAAACCATCCTGATACCAAGTACATTTTTTTTTTGACTTTATTTAGATGAGTACTATCAAAAAGACACTTTTTACTTTTTTTCTTTGTTATAAATTTTTATACACTCTTATTTGTTACCAAGCTTTCTGGCTTTCTGAAAGTTGAGAAAGCTTTCTTTCATTGTTGACCTACTTGCTGAGGCCATAGG
The DNA here is from genome assembly GCA_011076525.1 of Nettapus auritus. Lineage (NCBI taxonomy): Eukaryota > Metazoa > Chordata > Aves > Anseriformes > Anatidae > Nettapus > Nettapus auritus. The sequence continues at coordinate 90,577,370 of CM021766.1, read as the reverse complement.
TACTCTTCTAATTTTTTATTTTTATTTTATTCTCCATGCTTGCCACATTCTTGGCTGCTTGTTCTTCTTTAAAATAAACTTTGTTATTCGGTATCTTGTATGTACTTAGACCTAGAATGTTTGAAACTATTCCAAACTTTGTGTTTTCAAGACTGTTTCATAGCTTTATGCCCGATTCACATCCACTCCAAGAATAATTTCTGCAATGTATCATCATTGTATTTCTTTATGCCTACATTTTCTCTTTAAAACTTTAGCTTTGGATATCACGCTCACTTGTGAGATCTTATGAGTGCTGAGGCATCCAGGCAGCATCACAATTGGTGGATGAGGATACTTTTGAGCAATTCCTACAAATAACTGATCTATTTCCTAGCATATGTATACATTTTTTTTTCTCCTTAGGTACTGTCAGTGAGGCTGTGCTCTCATGTTTTTTTTTTCTTTATTTATTTATTTTAGTTATTATTATTACTTTTTTTTCAGAGAGCACAACTTTGCCATATGCAGGTTATTGCTCAGTTCTATACTTCTCTCTGTCCTGTTCACATTCTTAGTTCCCATCTGGAAAGCACTGTTGTCTCTTGCAGGTTCACTTTATTTTGCTTCTACATATTCCTGTGTTCTGTTTTAATTTTGTTTTAAGACCTAGTCCACTGTGGCACTGATGAGGAGAAAAAAGAGAAATCAAAACTTGTAATCTGATCTGAGTACATTCTGCAGTCTGACAAATTTCAGTTGCTTATTCTGTTATCTTTAAGGCTGTTTTTCAAAAATATTTTTTATCTCTGTTCCAAGTCTCTGAGGCCCATTACAATCTGATTTTACATTAGAGAGTCTACACACTCTCCAAACAGTATGTCAGAATTGCCGGACTGAAGTCTGCTATAAACATTTCAAAAATTTCTCCCTTTATGATTTCACCCATGAAACCAATTATTGCAAACAAGTCATTTTTTCAAGAAGTAGAGTTTCTACATCTGTGTCATGGCTTGTTCTCTTTCATTAAGTTATAGGCTGGTGAGTGAAGTGTGCGCCCTGGATCCTGTAAATGTGATTTGTTTGGCCCAACTACATTAAGGTATATATCGATATTCATTTCACTAAGCTTTTCCATAGCTTCACCTCCTTTGAGAAGAAAACATTCTTGCCTGAATGTCTTCCAATAGTCTGCTGTATCTGTAGCAAATTCTAGATGCATTAGCATGTTAATTTGCTGTTATATGTTGTCATTTGGCAACTTTTTTCTTGTTTCATGCTGCTTTTCCCCCTCCATTGAGCATGCTAGCTAATAGTTGTGGCAGTTAATGTCAGATCATGCAACTAATATTAGCTGAGGCTGCAGCCAGGGATGCATCTGCTTCATTCAGGGATTCATGTGCAACCCAAAAATTGACTTCAGAGGATGGACCACTTTGTTGAAATTCACTGCCATCCCAAACCACACACCTCAATGCACTCAATAGCACTAATGACTGCACTAGTCTAGAGTCAGGCACTGCATTAAGAGCTGTTCAAGATTTGTAATTAGCTTACTATGAGAAGTGGGGATCTAGAGCCTCATGATGTGCAGTGAACCACATTGTAACCCTCTTTCAAGCAACTTTAAAATAGATAAATAGTTTTTTTTTTTTTTTTTTTTTTTTTTTTTTTTTTTTTTTTCCAGATAATGAATAGAGAATTAGGCAAAGTCAGGAGACATTCACTCTTCTTAAAAAAAATAAAAATAAAAATAAAATAAAATAATAAAAAAATGCTTTCTTTCCTGAACAGATACTAACCATTATCTGCATAACCATGATCAGCACAATGGCTTTGATGAGACTCAGCCCACACAGTTTGTTCCTCCAGAGCAGACTGAGTTTTCTGCCAGCCATTCTGTATTCATGACATTCCAACCTAATAAAAAAGACTGAATGAACTCTCATGATTGATGCAAATAAAGCCAAATGCTGCTACAAAAGAAATAAGATTACAGTCATTATCAGTCAGTTATTCTGCTGAGAGGGAATATTCTCAGCAAACCTCATGCAAAATATACCTAAGCCACAATTTTTTTTTAATTTTTATTTCTTTTATATATAATTGGTGAGGAGAGTTACAATGTTGGCACTTTTTAAAGCATCTTTTAGGAAATCTTTCCACATTGTCACATAGCACAAGTTATTTAGGGGTAGTGACAGTGTTTGTATAGCTAGTTCCTTCATCTTCATGGGTGGTTTATCTCAATTTTCTTCATAAATTGTAACATAAATGCCTGGCTCTGTACAGGTCAGCCCAAGTTCAAGCAGGGTTTGTATTACCAGTGGAAATTTAAGCATACACTTGTGTGATTTGAGCAAATAAGGGTAAGGTAACTTTAGATGCTAGAAGCCTCTAATTCAATCCCAAAGTGTGTTGTTAGCTGTTTATTGTTTTGTTTTTCCTAGCCCATAGGGTTAATGTCGGGCAGGAAGGATTTGACTGGAAGGAGACTAATATCTGCTAACTCTACTGCTAACAGATTGACTGATGGGTTATTTCACTTTGTATTTTATTATCGGTGGAGCGAATTGTACTACCTATTATTAAAATTGGTGAAAGTTGCCCTTGAAATTCCCCATGGTTGCTTATAACTTTGTCAATCTTTTAACTGTTCATGTTTAAAATTTTTGTGCTGATAAAGTACCTGCTTCTGGCTGTTTTTGTATTTTTTTTAATTTATTTTCCATATGTTCCAGGTGTTTTGAAGAATGATGCCTGAGAAATGTAGGTTGTTTCACATAAGTTGAAAAACAAAATTACACTTGACAGTCTTTTTCTTTAAGCATCAGTAATTTCTATTTTCTTTTCCTCATTACCTGAAGCAAGGTCAAGAAGTTTCATAGGGAATGACTGTTATGACACGGAGGTACATCTTGTCATAGTTGAAAAAGGAATAAGCTGTTTAAAAAAGGTATTTAAATGTGGTCATTGTAAACAGGTAAAACTCCCCAAACTTCTTGTCTATGGCAAGCACAATCCCAAAATCAGACCCTATGTCTGAGAGCATTGACCAAATGCTTCTTGAACTCCGGCAGGCTCAGTGCCATGACCTGGGGAGCCTGTTCCAGTGCTTAACCAGGTGAAGGTGGCTGGGACATAAATACAGTGATGTCCCAGATTCCAGTGACAAAAAATGGAAAACGATGAGCAAAGAAGCTGGAAAAAAGAGCCCAAATTGCCCAGCTTTAAAATCAGAGCACTTATGTATCTGTTAAACTTCCTTGAGACATTTGAAAGAACTAGGTTTTCCAGTTTGTAGGAAATTCTAAAATTTTATTACTGAGGATGGAGGGAATGTTCTGAAAAGACAATGAAAAGCAAAGATTTGAGAAAACAAACAAACAAAAACAAAAAACACAACAACACACAATTTTGAGACTAAATTATATTTAAAAAAAGTGGAGTTCAGGGACAGTTTTGCCACTCAAAATACACAAAATGTTGGACATAGTTTTGACATTTATGCCTTAAATACATTTTAGCACTATAAAACAAAATACATCTAAAGTAAGTGATTTTGAACTAGACATACAAGTGTGTTATTTTGAAATTATGATAATGTAACATTTTGTGGTTTAAAAACCAAAACACTCAAGCCAATACATTCAAAAATTTGTTTTCAATACACCTCCAATTTACAAGACAAAAATAAATTTTAAATAGGAAAGTGCCAACAAGGTTTAGGTTCAGATTTCAACTTCCTGGTGGTGCGCATCTTTTTATGAATTTTTCTGTAGGATTCTTTTCTGTAGGATGTCAGCCACAGAATCTGGAGACATGATGGATTTAGTAAAGTTAATGAAAATATTCATCAAAGAAAGAAAATGCACAAAAAGATATTGCAAAAATAAAATCATATAAAACAGCTATTTTGTAGGTGGTCTTTTTACTGTGTTTTCTTCATTTTCTGGATATCTGATTTGATATCTCAGGGTCTTGTTTACAGAAATAGTTATAACTTTTGAATGCGATCGAAGTCCATGGGAACTGTCCTTTGCTACATTAGCTGTTTTATATGGTAAATCGTTTAAAAAAGTAGATCCAAGGTATGTCAAATAGAACATCCAGAATTAGTGGGTATTTGTACCTTAATCTCTCTTGTGTTAGGATTTCCCATCTGTAAAATGGCAAAACAGATAAAGTGATGCTAATGTGGCATCACTTATTGCCAGAATGCTGAACTGTACCAATTCAGCAGTTTTCTTTCAATATAAGTTTTATTTTCTGGACTGACTGTGAAAGAGTAATTGCTTCCTTCTATAATGATAATTCTATGGGAGAAAGTCATGTGAACAATTTCAAGCCTCTCACAGAGAAGACTTGGAAAATATTTTAAACTGCTGAACCCAAGTCACTTAATCTTTCTTGTTTACTGCAGTGTATTGAATTTTTTGAGACCAAACAGATATAGTACAGACTTTAGCTAGCTTTATAGTCTTGGTTGTTAATAGGGGATTAAAAAACAAACAAACAAACAAGCAAAAAGCAACAACAACAACAACAAATCCTTTATGCAATATAGATGTTTGTTAAATTTACCATTAAATAAATAAACTTATAGGAATATTAAAAATAGATATGTGAATCTATTGCATAAGGATTTATCATGGCTGTCTCCGTGAATTATTAACATTTACAATTTCTATTGTCAAGTTGGTTATATACATGCATAAAGACATTATTGGAAGATATCTGTGAATAAAACATTCAACTTAAATATGAAATCAGAACCTTTCAGATGTCTAACAACAGGAAAATAGAAGCTACTGTACAAGAAAATGTAAACCTGAAATATGAGAAAACATTTCCTCATTGTATTTCCCTCAAAAAGGTTCTCTACATACTATCAATAATGACTCTGAAACTGTAAGAAGCAAGGCTAATTTGTGTTTATCAGGCTTCTCAGTTGCACAAATAGCTGTGAGATGTTGCTTAAAACTTTTCCAATTACAGTCCATATTTTCTACAGTAAGCGATGAGGCTGGAAGCTTGATTGCTTCTAACTTAGCTCCCAGGCCTTATCTTTTTCTCTCCTGTATCTTTGTGTCTGCCTTTTAAACATTTATTTTGGATTTGTGTCAGCACTCCTGGTACCACGTAGAGATCAGTGATACCATGGAGCAGCTGCATTACCTGCAGTAACAACAAGGGATGTTCTTCATCCCTCATCAGCTGGCAGGGGCCCATGTGAGAATAACACTTGACCTTAGAAGTGCTTACCTCTCCTAGCACATTGAACACGGGGCTGTTAAATGGTCTCCATATCATCTCCAGGGCTGGCGAGTGCTGAAGAGTGGCCAGAGAGCCGCACAGCGTGCTAGGCCTTTCTCACAGGATGCAGCCAAGAGGGAGGAGAGAATCCCTCTTGGTGCGCGCGTACAACTTCCTGGTAAAAGTGCACAGGAACACCCTTGCTTTAGACAAGCTGCTCCTGCAGTGATAAGCCACTTTTTGAGAAATGACATTTATTACTCCTGTTTGTTATTTGAAGTTATTCTTTTAATAATAACCCAGAGATGCAGGCCCATTCGGAATGAGGACTGTTGCAGCAGCCAAAACAAAGGTAGAAGTGTGCAGATAGAAAACGCACTAAGTGATAACAACGACTTGTGTAAGGTCCCATAATAAGTCAGGGCCTAGGTCTGAAACAGAATCAAGGCTGTCCAAACACATTTATTTACCACTCCACCACTCCACCACTAACTAATACAGGTCTTGGTGATCTCAAAGGTCTTATCCAACATAGGTGATTACATGATTCTATGATTTCAGAGGATTTGGAGTTCTCTGCACTTTCTTACATAAAACTAAAGGGTGACAAAATAACAACAGCTGAATAGGTGTACCTGGGAACAAAAACAAACTTGCTAATGCTGGCTGCTACATTGATACGATACCTATTGCATCTGCTGCCTGGGGAGGGTCTGTTTGCAGAGCATGGCAAGACAATGTACTGCACATTTGGTCACTATGGTTGGCAGTTTTCCTGTCAAGTAAGCACTGGTGGAGAATATAGGGTCCTCCTCCAAAGGCCAGCCTTGAGACATTTTTTTTTTCCTTCCTGGAGGTTTCTGTGTTACTCCATG
>CM021766.1:90390004-90571160 GCA_011076525.1 Nettapus auritus | reverse complement strand
TTTTTTTTTTTTTTTTTTTTTTTTTTTTTTTTTTTTTTTTTATATATATATATGTATATTTTTAATTACACAGGGACTCCTTTTTAGCTAAGAGTGTCTATTTACTGGCATTTTGCATCCATCAGGCTCAAAACAAGCTCCTTACACATTCTTTTTTTCTGCTACAAGGGTTTAAGCTGGAGCAAATGTAAATATTTTGATGTTATCCTTTCCTGGGATGATAACTAATTATTTTTGCAACACATGAGATTAAAAAGCCACCTGGACATGGTCCTAGGCAATGTGCTCTAGGTGTCCCTGCTTGAGCAGGGGGTTTGGACAAGATGACCCCCAAAGGTCCCTGCCAACCTCAACCATTCTGTGACCTTGTGTGTGATTTGGTCCTGTTAATTTTTTCTTCCATTAGGATACTATCTGTACCCAGCAAAACGAAACACAGTGCAAGTCCCAGCTGAGAGGTTGACCGTCTGTTTCAATTCACACTATTGCCCATCCTTGTGGTGCTGGTGAGGTACTAGCAGATTTAATTTTGTAAGGTACACTGAGATCCATTCACACATGCAGCGGAATATACAGCAGCCTCAGGGAAAATGAGAATTAAGGCCATTACCTCTGCCCACACTGGTCCCTTCATGACTCATTTTTCTCCTCTCACTTCTCTGTAGAGTACCTTCCTGTGCCTAAATGATTTTGGGGAAAAGGAGAGAAGCCCTGGAACAAAAAAGGGTTGTGTAGTCATCTCTCTGTGAGCAAAGAGAACTGACTAAGACCATGTCATTCTTGTTTTGCTCACTGTTGGTGGAACCGGGCCGGAGCTGACCAATAACTAAGATGAATCGTTATTTCATTTATGAGGAAAACTTCAAGAAGTAAGTGAAGCAGAGAGATGTGAGGGAGAAACACACAAGCTGATGTGAGAGGACACAGGCTGACTCTTCCTCTGGCAGTTTGCACCAATTAACACGAACAGTAGCCTGCTTCACACCTGACTGTCTTGTTCCTCACTGGTTTTGCATGGGATCCCAAAAGGCAGAAAATGGAGAAAGGATGGCACCCTGCTACAGCAGGAGGCAAGCACTGTCTGTGAACTGGGCTTCCTCTGGGCTTGGACAAGTGCTCCCAGTCCACCAAGCTCTCATTTGTTCTTGCCATCACCGATTCTCCCTGCAACCAGGCTATGCCATAGATGTGTTGATGATCCCTTTCTGGAGAGCTGATCATTTAAAATTCTCTGTGGAGCTTGCTGCTTGCAGGTGGGTAAGCATTGCTCATTTTTTGAGCAGCCCTGCAACACGCTTTAGGTTCTCCATCTGGTGGGACATGAGCTGATATTTCAGTCTCAGTGAGGACCCCAAGACTTTGTGCTGATCTCCTTTCTTATGAACCAGTTCTTGTTCTGGGCTTTTTTGGGGGGTTGATTAGACTTTGCTGGATATATTCCAACTGGGACAAAGTTTTCTAAACTGTTTATATAAATGCAAAGATCACTGAAGAGTATTTTAGCCTCATCCTTTCTATTTTTTCTTTTATGTTCCCCCATCAAACTTTTATTTCTACCACCACGTTTTTCTGCCTCTTTCCATCATTTTGACACTGCTAGCTACAGCAAGGAATTGGGTAGGAAGCTTATCTCTGAACTAACAGCATCACAGAGCTCTTCTAGTCAATTCTACTCCTTTACAAATGTACTCAATGGAAAACAATACAGAAAAAAGAAATGTGCAGGTGCATGTTTTCTGCTTCTGTATGAGAAAAAAGAAGCTCATCTGCAAGGTATATGATTGCTGATGAATGCCTTCAGAGGAGAATGCACCTGAACACGAAAATTAATGATGTGGGAAAACATCAGTATAATTCTTTTCAGTTTCCTATGGACCCCTTCTAGATCATACTGTCTTTTCTCTGTCCGCTTCTGTACATTAATACAGTTAATAATCCTGATCATGCATTTATCTTTTATAAAACAGAGAAGAGATCTCAAGGCCACACCTGCATGGAAGCACAACTGATTCATTAGCAGAGCTTAACCAGAGTAACTCCCTCTGAAAGTTTTTCCTGCAGTGGTACAAAAGGAATTGCTCTGCCCTCTGACAGTAGGTGGTTTCCTCTCATTTCTTTTCATTGGAGCTCCTCTGCTCGGCATGGAAAAATTAAATATTCATCTTATTAATGGGGCTCAGGCTTGGTTCTGTCATTTCATAATATGGATGAGGGAAACCTGAGCGCCACTCCCTGCACCAGGAAATGCTTTATTTAGTTTAATACTAAGGGAAACAATGTAACTTTGAGTTAAAACATCTTTTGTTGTGATCTAAATATTTTAAGCATGTCACAACAAAGGGTAATGTCCCACCAGGAAAGACAAATAATGCTCTCTGGTTGGCTACTATATGGTACAATGGCTGGCAGTTGCCCGGAGGCAGACTCAGGTCATTGGGGAAAGAGGGCTGTATTTAAGATAACTGGGTTTAACTCAGCTCTCTTATATCCAGATTTTCTAGCTGTAGATCTGTTTTCTTAAAGCAGAGGCCTTTCTCATTTCCCCTTTCATTTTGTACTGTTGGCAGTTTTCCTGTCAAGTAAGCACTGGTGGAGAATATAGGGTCCTCCTCCAAAGGCCAGCCTTGAGACATTTTTTTTTCCTTCCTGGAGGTTTCTTTGTTACCGTTGCCTGGCTGATCAGGAAGGATCAGCAACGCAGCACCTAGTTTGTAAACTAGAGCCACTCTGTTCATCATTGGTGGATTTGTGGGATCTTTACCAACAAAGTTGAGCACCTTTTGGCTTCAGGTGTCTTCAAGGCAAGCTGGCAACTTCAGTTGTGTACTGTGTAACTTCAGATGTATAATGTTTCAGTTACATGCATAGGTGCTCTTCATGGGGTTTGGAAGACCCTTTTGTAGACTTAACAGGCCTGCCCATCAGTGACACCAGTGAGATTTGCACATTTGGGCCCACATTTAGCCCCAAGCATGGACTGTTCCTGGCCAAGGAAGATGGTTATGCGGAGTCCCTGTCTAGGGGCAGGTTCACTCTGTGTTCATCTCTGGTCACACACCCTGTACAGTTGCCCTTGGTGCAGTGCCAGAGTGCCATTTATGTTCAAGGAGACTTGAGACGAGGAAGTCATGCAGCGCCACGTCTTAAGTTTCACTCTTTCAAAGTTACAGTTTTTGTAATCCAGTTGTATTTAATTAAGTCCCCTTATCCTTGCTCCTGTATATAAATCAGTCAATATCAGCCAATGTGGTAGATGTGGCTGGTGAACAACATAGCTCCTGAGATGGGGGTGATGTTAGTCTCCTATTGATCCCATAGATCAAGGCTTCCAGGCTGGCTGTACAATGCATAGCATGCAACAGCAACAACAATCACTGTATTTTCAGCTTCATCAGATACATCCTGTGCTTCAAGGACACATTCCCTTCTTTTATTTCTTTAGGAAAGTGCTCATCAGGCACGTTGCCCCGGCACAGGCAACCTGTGATAGAGAAAGAGAAATCTACTGAGCTAATCAGGATTGCAATAAATAAATAAATAAATAAATAAATAAATAAAAGTGAAAACAAAGCCCTGACCCCAAAGACTACTCAATAATGGGAAGGGGTAGTAGGTTAGGTGAGAGTTTCCTCTTTTCAGTGCCCAGTGCTGCATGCACCTCATGGTATATGGGGAAGAATAGCTGAGATGGGCAGCCCAGCTTCATCCAACTATGTGCAAACAGACTTCCAGCAAATCCTACGCTTGCAAAAGTTGGCTCGACTTCCACTGATCTTTATAAAAGCTACATGAGAACATCAAAAGAGCAGAATTTGGCCCCATGAAAGGCAAGAAATAACCCATTTATGGGTTTCATTGTAAGGTATTAGCAGTTTAAAATTACAGTCATTGTGCGGCACAAAGAACATTCTGAACAATCCATTCCCTTATGGATGTGATTTAAAATTAATTCATTCTTCCGCCTCACTCCATTATTGCCAGCAAACCAGTGATGTGGAATTACTTACTTCTAAGCCATATGGTCTTCTGAGGACAGATACCTCCTTAGCTTACTCTAATTAATACATTTCATGTAGCAGAAGTTCACCCTGATTTTTAATTTTATGTTACCTACACTGAAAAAAAAAGAAAAGTCGATTTCACAATTAGAGGTTAGGGATATTTCTGTTGTTCTTCTCATTTCCTATTTACTTTAAAATCAAAGAGACCTGCATTCTGGCATGTCAGTGCTTCCTAGCAAAGCATTAGAGTGTGTTGCAGAAGAGATCAAATGGTGTTAAAATCCTATTTTTGATTTTCATGTTTCTACCTAAAAATTTAATTTTTTAAAAGGATTTCTTGTGACAGAGTCACTTCTGCACCTGACTGTGTAAAAAGCAAAGATCTAGACCTTGCTGACTCATTTAGCAGAGATTTCTTGATTTTCTTAGCAGCTCAGGCTTTTGTTTTGTTTCTTTCCCTGCTGCTTGGTTTCCTGCTGAATACAGGAAATGTAGCCCACTATGCTCCATCAAACCTATACCCAGCAGAACACAACAGTGGCAGGCATGGTGACAGGGGCCGCAATACTTCTTCAGCATGTTCATTCAGAGTATTTCCAAAGACCAAAATTAGTGTCCCGAATCAAAGAACATTTTAAAATTATTTTTTCTGCAAAGTTCCTATTTTTGTTTGAAAAATAATTAATTTGTGTGATACTTTGGTGGAACATGCTATTATAATACTGGACCAGTAATATATCTTGCTAAAATATCAGTGGATGTGTAAGCCAGAACAAATAGGCCCCACAAGAATTTACACATTCCCCTTCAAATGTATTTTTGCCACCTTTCCACTATTTTATATCTCATTAATAAAGCACTGTTGCCTTCTTTCTTTTTCTTTATTTATGTAATTACCCTCTACGGGAGTATATTATTTCACAGAAGACCTTGCCCTGCCACTAGGCAGTAGTGACAACCCATTTTGAAGGTTATGCCAACAATTAGATGAGAAAAATGAGATGTCCTACTGGAACTGCAAATGGACTGCTCATCTGGATTCCCTCCACTCCTTTTCTTGCCTTTAAAATAAAACCAGCTTAATACTGGTCTGTATCAGCTAGCTTTGTAACAAAATGCAAAGCAGAAGGAAAAATATAAACTAAATCTTTCCACCTGCACTACCAGTGAAAACTAAGACTCCTGAAAAGGCACGAGAAGCACACAGAGGTTTCAGTGTGCAGAGAGAGTTCAGACCTCTCCCCAGTCACACATCCATTTGTATTTATTTTAAAATAATTGCTTGTTTTGTCCATAAGCAGAAAACTTTGAACCTGTGACCCAAGGTTGCTTACTGGTGACTTTCTCTAACCTTGATCTCACTGAGGAAGATCAAGAGTGCCCATTCAGTCTGTTAACACAAGTCATCTGTGCAGCTCATAACATCCATCTAGCGGCTGCTGCTATCACTCCTCCTCAGTCTTCAGCAACTCTTCTGGTTAATCCCATAAGCAAAAAGTCCTCACCTATTCCTGAGTATGAGTGCCCACAAAAAGGATTGAAGGAATAGAAGTAATGAAAGCTAAATTTCCATCATACCTGATGTAAATGTAACTTCTCCACATGGATATGTCCCCATTACACACTCTCTTCTCTTCTTGCCAGCCCTGTGCAAAATTTTACACCCCATTTTACACTTGGCTATCATCTCAGCCTCTGATAATTCATTCTCCCATGAGGCCTAGGAGAATATTGATGAGTGTAATATTAAAAACCAAAGCTGTGATATCAGAAACTGCAGGGAAATAAATCATATGGCTTAAAATGTGTTTGGATGCCCTTAATGACAGTGATTTGGTCACTCAGCTAAGTTGCGCATATTTATTTTTGCTAGCATCATTCCCTTAGCTGTTTAAAGGTTATAGTTAGTGTTGCACATTTTCTTAAAGAATAAATTATTTCTAGCCTTGAGGCAAGCTCATGAAATAGCTGACAGCTTTCTGTATATCTTCAGCATATTTAGATCATAATCCTGATTTTAGGAGGCATCTGTACTTACCTCAGTATGTTCATAATGATGAAATAATTGTTAGTATTAAAATTCATCCTTTGCCAATAACAAGCTGCAGAAGTCTTCAATGCTCCCTAGGCTAAGGTTCACAGTCTGTTTAAATTGGCCTTTCATGGCACAAGTAAACAGCTTTAATTATCTGGGCAGATAATCAAAGTATTCTTCGGGGGTGAGGTTATATTAATCATATCCTACCCCTAGAGAAGGTCCAATTCTATCAAGCACTTCATGAAAAGTCAGGAGTGCTTACAGCATTATAACTCTTATTAGCCTTCACAGATTATGAAAATATTATGGGTGCCATAATGTCAACTCTGTGAAGCTGGAGCTTCTTAATAACAAATTACTGAAGGGCCAATTTCTATCAATCAGCAAGATGTATATAGATATGTACCACCTGCATTCATCCCAAACAAAAACTGCCACTGAACAATGTGCCTGTAAAGTGTATGTCTATGATGCACAGTGCATGCCAGAGGCACGTAGACCCCCCAGGTAACTGGGGATGTAACTGGTAAAGAGGCTTTGGGCTTACCCTGAGTTAACTGAAAAAGAGAAAGGGCATTACACCACTAAGATTAATGGTAGGGATTAAAAAACCTTTCTCGCTTCTCTTCCTTCTCCATTAAATCTGCCCCAAAATTCATTTGCACAATATTCAAGCAAAAAAATGGCATTGGTCAAAAGGTACTATACCAAAACTGAGATTTATTGCAAACTACATTTATTGTTTTGCCTTGTCACAGGCTTCCAAATACCTTATGCAGTGCTGTATTTATTGCATTACAGGTCCTCTATAGCTTTTCAGTTACTTCTATTATGTGAACTCAGAGGAGAAATAAGGTAGAAATAAATATACTGTCACTTTTCCAGATGAATTGCTCAAAATGCTAAACTTGCCACTGGAAATCTATGGCACTGGGAACTAAATTACATAATAATATAAATTTGGAAATGTGGCTCTTTTAACTTCATCTGTTGTAAATGCACTGCCTTGACAACATCCCTGTTGAGTTAGAATAAAGTCCATATTGTTATGTTACCTGTAACTTCTTAGAAAGGAAATTAAGTGAAGTATAAGCTTAGCATATTTGAATTAAGTTGATTTGTTAGAGGATGCTTTTGTGATTGAAAATAAATGGCTGGGTGAAAGCTCTGTTCCCCACCCCATTTTTTCTTGACTTCTATGGCTAGGCTGGGAGACAGAGCGTTCTCTGTTTCTTTTACATTAGATTTTGAAAGGACTTTTACTCTTCATTAGAACCAGATTTTCAAAGTATTTCAGAGCTTATCTGAACACCTAAGAGAGAGTTGCTCTTTCACAGGTGCTTAGATTTCACTGCTTTCAACTGCAGTGGCAGACTACAACTGGGGATGGGAACAAGCAGGGAGTTAGGAGGATATTGGCTGGCCTTGAGGATGCATATCTTGTCTCTGTTGAGCTGTGTAGCCTGCCCTTCTCTTTTCCAGATTTTCAAACGCTTTTGACACCCAGTATAACTGCTTTTAGAAATCACTCAACTAGCCAGTTTGCAGCTGGTTTCTTTTAAATACCTGACCTGACTGTAAGCACTGAGCACTTTTGAAAATGTAGCAGAAATGGTAGATTGCAGTAATTTAGCCTGAATCCCTGCTGGAACCAAAAAAAAAAGACAACTACTTCTATACCACTTGAAGGGAGTGGTCTACAAAGTGGTCAGGAGTGCAGCACTCTCCATTCCAGCTGCCCATGCAAATAGCATCAGCTCTGGGGTACGAGTCCTCTGTGTGTAACAGGGGCATTTGAAGCCCATGGTTTAAGTTGGACCAAAGGGTCAAGTGTGTTGCTGGTCAGTGAGGCCATACTGGAAACAAAACCAAAAAAAAAAAAAAAAAAAGCCCAAATAGGGCCTGGGAGGCACGTTCCCTGCCAGTGAGATCCTTATGGCCAGAAAACTGGTCAGGTAAGAACTATCTTCAGGCAGGCTGAGGTGTATAGGCAGTCAGCTCCAAATAAATGTGTGTCTGGGCCCACAGCTTCTCCTTCATGCACCCCAGATTAGGTCTGCAGCATCTCATGGACATAAGTGATTGGTCCCCTTCATACCACAGGAGCTGTGGTGGGAAAAGACTTTACTCATGCTTTCATTTCCCCTTGTCCATTTCCATCAGCTATGTACCTGCAGCAGTGTCACGGGGACAATGGATGCAGACCAGAAATAAAAATTACTGAAATGTATGCAATGTCAAAAAGCCTACCCTGCATCCTTTAGGTTTTCTCCACTCTTTTACTTGTAAATATCTGTTTATCAATAAACTAAGTCTTAAATGCAAACCAGAAGAAATATTAATTTTAGAGAGAAAAATCCTAAAATCCAACTAAAAAGTCCCAAATAGGCAGTCTTTGTTTAGATAGGATTTCTCTCAAAACAGGCACTGTGTTTACATTTAAGATGTATTATGCCTCATGAGGTTGTCTATGTTTCATAAAGCATCAATAGCCATATGAGTGCATGCAAATGTCTGTTTCAATTCCAAAAGATCTTCTAGCTGTCACAACTGCAGACAGATTTTGAGAACTAACATTCAGAAGTCATGAAAACTGAAGGTAAATATATATTAAAAAACAGCATCTCATTTGATTTAGATTTTCATAATTTAACATACAAACTCATGAGTAATTTGAAATTTGCTTTTGAATGCGTAGGGTAGGCAATACTGGGAGGCTGAACAAGGTGCCGCAGAAGTCAATAGAAAATGACCTGGGAGTTAGATGCAAGTTTGATTCCAAGTGATGAGAACATAGATATTTAACAAAAAAAATGCTGTGTATGTTAGACATGGAAAAGAAAGATGTTATATAGATTCTTGTTCATTCACCGTCTTGTATGTTCTAATGATTTTCCTTTGCACAATACCAATGCACTCCATAGTATGCAGTTGCTTCTTAGTCTTACTGTCCTGAAGCAGAGGGAATAAGGAAATTGAGCTCATCTATAACAGGTTTCAATAAAGTATGAAGGTGGTATTGGTTCTGTCACCTGTGGATTAAAGTAGCTGGTTTCGTTAGAATTTGATAGCATTTTGTCCTTGTTCTATTATTTCATTGTATTTTATTTAAAAGGAAAAGAATTGAAGATATTTAAAAATACATTGCCATTGTGGAAAAAGGCAATTACATTAGCTTTCTGCTGCTGTAATTCTGTCTCAACGTTAAAATTTCTTATTTTTAAAGTAGGTTTTACTTTTTCACTTAGGGAGAGTCAGTATAGACTTTCCTTAAATCACTTGCAGATCCTCTTTCTTTTGTTTCTGTGTTTGTATCTTGTCACCATAAGAAATTAGTCTCATCTGAACCAATGATGAAAGGCCAATTTATTTCAGTGGGACAATAATGTCTCACTTGGGCTTATGTTTGCTGCCTGACATCCCAGAGGTGTCTAAATTGTTGTGAATGGACAAAGTGAAACATTTCCTCTGAGAAGACTAAGCTGATGATTTGGCATAATACTTTAAGCCTCTTGAGAAATGCTATGAAGGGCCTCATCAAAAAGCTCTTGAAATAAATGGCAAGGCTCTTCCTTGCATTGACAGTCCTGATCCCAAACCTCACATCCTTCAAAAGCATCAGAAATAATTCTAGACTCAAATTTACAGAATTTGGTATTTCAGAACTCACTGCAGTGTATCTCCAGTTACCTAAGTCAATAAATTTCCTTTGTGGGGCATATGAGAAACTCTCATCATTATCTATTCTTGTAAATTATTGATATCTGAAATGCTGATGCTTCAGCCTGTGGTTACAGTAAGCATTAAAGCTTCCTGCATTATTGTTTTTCTTCCTGGCTCTTGTCCTATATTTTGGCCTTGTCCACTTCTAGAAGAAGTGGGGGCAGGTTGTGATTGACAGTTCATTGTTGCTTGTGTATGTAGGATTATTTGTGTTTATTTCAGTAAGGTCAGGGAAAATGCAATGTTAATTATTGATTTCAAGCGAGATAAGACAATGCTTCCTTTTAGCAGCAAACATGTTTGCAGCTACAGTAAATTTTACTGTAAGAATTTGAAAGCGTGTGTTTATCTATCTGCAGAAAGCCAGAAGTGATTCTGCTAGGCTTCAGCCATATCCCTCCCACTCTCCCCTCTACTGCTCTGTTGCCCAGAGAAAAGCTGCAGGTTAGGCATTCTCTGTTATTCGTGTGGAGCAAATAGCTTTACGTTTAAACTGGCTGTCTAGATCTGGAAGAAAGGAGCTGGATTTTGTTCTGCTAGGAAGAGAATGGCTGTCACAGATCATGGAGGGTCCTCTCACAAAGAAAATAAGATCAAAGATTTCAGAGCCTTTCTGTTGGCCTTGTATGTTGTCAAACCAGAGCCCTGGCAGCATGCCACAGTGCTATTCTATGGGTAGAAGACTATGTGCCTGAGAAGCCTGAAATCATAGTAGTAAATCATTATTGTGTGTAAAGCTTCTGGGATGGATTACTCAACGTATGTTCCTGCAGATTTTTATCATCTCCTGTCAAGGAGAACATATTACAGAAATTCAGGGCTCTGTGTGTCTCCAAACTCCTTTGATAGCTGTAAACGCTGAAACGTTGGGGATGGCAGGGTACTGTACAACCCATTTCTCTCTGCTCATGTCAAAAGAATTAAGAGTGCTTGGCTTTCAAGAGCTTGGGATCTAAGTGATTTATCTGGGGTCATACTGAAGCCTGTAGGTGAATTGATCCATGACATTTTTATGAGGCTAAAGCTGGTGTTATGTTAAGTTGTCCTTTCTCTGGTAACCCATGCTCAGATGGCAGGGAGCTCGGTCTCCTTCCCAGTAAAGCATTGAAGGACAGCATGGAGTATGATCATAAAACCCATAAACATAGAGCTCGCTTTTATAATTTCACAGGGATTTAAATTACATGTGAACTTTGCTGCAACAGGTCTAATAGGGGTTCTTCTCTCTGCTCCCTAGTTATGAATACAAGGAGAAAAGTTTACCCTCCTAGAAGAAAGCATAAAGTCAGCTCCAGAGTGCTGAAACATTCCTGGGATGTTTTGAGTGCTTTGGAGGTACTGAATTGTCCATGAATGTTCCTGAGACCCCAGCAATGTCCTTGCAAATGCAGCATTATTAGCTGTCCAAGGCTAGTCCAAGGCTATCCTTATTTTTGTTTGGAGCACACTGCTGCCAGGACAGTTTGGATTCTTCCCTTGGCATCACCCTGCCTCCTGCTCTCCTGCATCTCTGTGCCATCTATCTGGATCCAGAAACCCCGTGAGCTCTATCTGTGGGCTGCAGGGAAAGGGGGAACATTGCCGTGGAAATAACAGCTCCTGACATCAACTCAGGGAGTGGAAAATCTGCCACAACACCTTCTGCTAACACAAAGCAAGCCTTGAGACTTGAGTTACACACTCGGTCCTGAAAGTCAGGCATCCTATGGGAAGCTGACCTGGGCTACTCCATGGTCACAATACAGGAGGACATCCCTTACCACAACTATAGGCTGAAGCTGGCACAGCGGCTGGTGAAGCAGAATTCTCCCCAAATAAAGTTGCAGATACCTTTAATGATGTCTAACAGTACTCAGCTTCAGCTTGTTAATCTTGTGAAACACTCCACAAGTCATGTTATTTTATATGATGTCATGGAGCCAGCCCTAAACTCATGCCGATGATCCCATATGTCAGAACACGAGTCTTCGTTTTGACCACTATGTAAAATATACCATGTTGTTCTTTCCCTCTCCTATTTATACATCCTTGCTCCTGTATATGTTATGATTATAAAATGAGTTTCCTTCCTCTTCTATTCATCTTTTAATTTACAAGAGCCAAACATACTTACAAGGATCCAGGTATTTCAGCACTAAATGTATGTATATATATATATATTTACTGCTTTTCTGATAACAGAATTAAACTGTGCCTTGCCAGGCTTGCTTAGCTGGCTCTAGGAAGATTAATACACCCACATTTGGCTTACTCAAGTTACAGACTGTTTACGCTAACAATTTGGAGAAAATGACACCAGTGGTCTCCAAGAAGTAAAGTGCCAACACAACAGATTTTAAAATCTGCAAGAAATAAAAAGATGGGTCTCAGTGAAAAATGAAAGCCTTGCATGCTGGATTAGTAAAGAGGAAACCGTTCACGGTATATAAAATACATTGTGTGTGCAAGACCTGCTTGCTAATCCAAAGCTATACCGGAGCTAAAAAGTTTGGCTTTTTCAATTGCTAAATATCTAGGAAACCTAGACATGCTAGAGTATTAAAATGTTCCTTCAAAATGGCATTTCATTGCATATATAAACGTCTTTTTTAAAAATAAAATCTCCATTTAAATCCACACACTGCAAATGCTTCTGCACTAGCCTAACTCAACTTGTTTACATAAATACTTGCAAGATTATGACCCGAAAGTGCATCTGTTTTAACCTTTTACTCTTGACCTTACATGAGTGATGAGTGGGATTTTTCAAGGACACTCAAGAAAGTGAAGCATGCAGTTCTCCTTGTTTATTATACTGGGGGCCTTATCCCTAAAGATCTATTTAAAATCCTGACCAGCATATTTGAAAGCGGAAAAGAGGGTCCACAGCTGTGAGTCTGAAAATAAACAGTTTTAAGAGAAAAGTAAATGTACAGAAGAAACCATCAAGAGAACAATGACTAATAGTTGCAACTGCAAGACAGAGCAGACCTGAGTAAATAGCATAATTGTACATGCCAAATACTCCAATGCAGAACATTTATTTTTATACCCTTGTAGGGAGGGAAATGCGTAGTAAATGATTCACCCCCGCTACCAAATGCTTACAGACCTCACACCGTATTTTCTTCTAAATTAGCATGGTCATTCCAGTAGTTTATAAAGAATACATTCATTGTGCATGAAAATACAGCTGAAACGGGAATATGTAAAGAATGGTTATAAAGATTTTTATAAAGATTTTTAATAAGTTTTCATCAGAGCCCCATTGACCAGTTTATCAATAGTGTCCACATCACTTACTCTCATGTATTTCAACATTGCATTGATTTATGACCCAAGCCTTAGCCAAAGGAGGCAGTGAAAAGATTATCTCTGACAAGAGCATGGGTGCAATTGACTCATAATCTTCCAAATCAGAGGCTGAGTTGTTTCCCCAAATATATATTCCAATTCCAAATATTTCCTCTTATGTAGCTCCCAAATTCTCCTCTCAAGATCATGAAAACCATATATATGTGCAACAACATGCTGTGAGACTGTTTCTGAGATTTTTTTTAAAGTCATGGAAACACATTCCTCTTCCAAAAAGCCACTGACAATTTTTGTGCTAACCCAGTTTGCATTGATCATAACTACAGGCCTGAATCAGCTTGGGCCAAGTATGGGGGCTTTCTCACAAAACTCTTGTGAGAAAGAGTTTCTCACAAAACTCTTGTGGCTTCCAGCTTTTTCATGGTTTCAGTCTTTTCTGAATACTGTCTTTAGCAGCTCTCCATTGCTCTGTCTATGGAGAGACAGAAAAGCCCAAGCTGTACATTAATGCCTTGAAGTACTGCATAGGCAGATCTACCTGGGGAAAGGTAGTCCCTGAAAGAAAAGAAAAGCACACAAAAACAGTTGTCTCAATTATAATTGCACAAGCTGTGGTGTTTGAATGATTACTGATAAGGTGAAATGGGATGCTGAGTGTGGTCTCTTAAAATCTGTCTAGTCTCTAAGCAAGTCTAGTAAATATCAGTAAAACACTGATGTCATGTCCAAAAGCTGGCAGAGAAGCTCAGTAGGGATATGTTAGACAGTTAGACTGAAGCCTTTAGCCACAGTAAAACACTATATGAGACAATAGTTCCCTTCAGCACATTAGCTGGTCATGACAAATGATTCACAACAAACTGAAATAAAAACATATGTCTAAATCTATCCCTTGTGTGTTTCAGGCTGTCACGAATATTATGGAGGGAATATTTCCAATAAGCTGGAATACAAAAAAGAGCTCCTTTTACTAATTCTCTTCTTGCTGACCCAAATAACTCCATGCCATATGAGGTGATGGGGTTTCACACGTCGGTACTCTGTTCCTGTGACTTTACTCTCAGGAAGTGCTATCAGCTAAATTTATGTGGTGAGCGGACGAAAGGCCTAAGGTGTGATTCTCCACAACCTCACACTTGAGCAGCAAGCAGAGCTCCCAGGTGCATGCCTGGTCCATGATGCAGCCTATAAAATGAAAATAATAATAATATATATATATATATATATTTTTTTAAAAAGACTTCTGTTCTCTTTTTGTTCAGCATCACCTGAGGAATAACATTTAACTCTATACAAATTAATAGTGACTGTTATTAATCTTAACCAAGACTATGTCTTACAGAAATCAATTACTGGTAGTCACCTCATTGCCAGCATTTTGGTTTTGAGGGAAGTCATGACACTTGGGAACACAGTGAGTCCAGGAGCTAGAAGCTTCTAATGCTCAGTAGAGAAAAGAGCTTGCTTCCATGTGTATTGTGTAGAGGGTCTTCACAGAAGAAAAACTCTGACTGCAAATCTGTCTTGTTAGATCCTCCATCAGAGCCAAACATGACTGTAGTTGCTTAAACATGTCAAGATAACTTTTCAGAGAAAATGCAATAACTTTACACATCAAATTATTTGAAAATTAACATTTGTGCACAAGATTTCGAGCTGCCTGATCAAAATAAGATATTAAATGTCCTGAAACAGCAGAAGACATGCATCCCTATCTGTCTAAACAATAATGAAGTGGAATTAAAAAAAATAAAAATAATAATTTTTTAAAAAAATGGACAGCATCTGAATTTCAGAAGCACCTTGCTGAAATACAGAGTTGTAGAACAGAACAAGGACTGAATTCAGAAACAACATTGATCAAGGTGGAGCTGAACATGCTTTGGGAGAATGTCTTAAACATAACTAATTGTTAAGTGACTTGAGATACGGAATAAACATTGTAAGTTTAAGTTAAAAAATGTTCTACTGCATTTTCATTTTGAAAAACGAAAGCCTAAAATGGTCCCTCTTCTTCCCTTGACCCGAGTGTCAAACTTGGCATTAAAGTCCCTTACATCTGCTAAGATCACTAACAAAGAAAATATTGCCTTTTCTCCTAATATTCTGGTGGGGCTGGATTGCCCTCCATTGTGTATTCTCAAGATTTATTTACTTTGTTGCAGCAGTAAATTTTGCTCAGTGTTACTGAAAATGTAACTTGAAGACCATGGAGACTCTGGGAATATAACAGGCATCTTGGTTTATTCTTTACAACCTTCATTTTCTTGGTTAGAATGCTCAGAAGCTTGTTGGGCATACAAGACTGGGATTTAATAAACACTGTATGAGGACTTATAATATAGACATTGGGAGAAAATAAACATGAATATCTGCCATGCCATAACTGAGGTTTATTTTACAAGCGCATGTGCTGTGAACTCCAGAGGAACTATCATATATACTTATATATACTTATATATATGAATATAGCATTAATGAACAGTGATGTTATCAACTTTGATGGAGTTCTGGGGAAGAGGTGATTAACTAATTTAATCTAAAAAGTCCATACACTTTGTCTTTTATCTCTCAAATAAAATTTGATTTTTTTCCTGGTTTAGATTTCTTTAAATTTTGCCCTATTTATTTGGTCCTTCCCTTCCATCTTCAGTTTTCTTTCCTACTTCCTTCCTAAATCTCATAGCTGGCAGATCTCCCACACCTTCTTGGTTCTCAGTGAACTATCTTATTTTTCCCATCACCCTTTCAGTTCATTTGTAAGACAGATAGTGTGCTCTCTCTAGAAGCAAATCCTGACAACCTGTTGCTCTGACAGCTCTACCTACAGTGCACATTTGATACCTTTTGAGTTTTGATCAGACATCAGATGTACAGTAGAAAGATGTTTGAGGAATGAGGATGGTGATGGATCAAAACCAACATGCAAATGATGTGTCAGCATTAAATGAAGAGCAAGAGTGATGTTATGCCACACTGTCACTTTTACAAGTGAGAATGAATTGCCCTCATGGAGTTCTTCGCTTGATTATGGGTGCCACATTTTTTGAAAGACAGACAAATTGAAGAAAATTTAAAAATAGTAAAGCATTGGTAAATGGTCTGGAAAATAAGAACGTACGAGGAAAAAATCAGAGCTGGGCATGTGCAGTCAAGAAAAAATTGATCAAGAGGTGATATAATTTCTACATTAAGCATGTTATAGTCATGGATGATTAATCTACAGAGAATGATAAGAAGCCAAAGGCTTCAAACAGAGAGGGAAAATGTAAATTTGATATCACTAAAAACTTTCCAGTAAAAAGCAAAATTGACAATGAACAAACCATCAGGAAAGACTGAATAATTGCTGTCATTGCAGAAGTTTGGGGTCAGACTAGAGATCCCCATCTATTTAATGTTGGTTAAGGGGGGCTAAATCATATCTGCCCTTTAGGAGGAAAACCCAAAACCCAACCTTCTTCCAGAAGAATGTCATCATTAATCCACAAAGATAACTTGTCTTGAGTTTTTGTCTTAATGAAAGCCACAAGCTCTATTGAGCATTGGATTAAGCGTTTGAATTTGTAAGACTTTAAGAAATTAAAATATTCTCCCTATGGGTATGCAGAGATTAATAAAATTCAAATCAATAGGGAAGTCTGGAAACACTCATAGAGAACACTCTCAGTGATGGACATGCCCCATAGCAACACCTGAAATAGTTTAATGGGATTTTACTGTAGACAGTCTACTTGATAGATCACACCTGATCATCCTCTGAACTCTAATAAAATGTAGATGCATGGGAGAACATTATAAATGCTAGTGGTGTTCTTCTTACCCTCTTAGCTCTGAAGGTTTGGTGGTAGAATTTGATGGTTGCATTACTTGGATAAAAGTGCTGTTGTGGTTTTCCTTAGCACAGCAGCTACCTGTCAGGATAGTGTTTGGTTTACTAGTGGGATTCTGTCCTGTAGAAGGTAATAATTCTCAAAATCAATTTTGTATGTTGTTCATTATGACCTTACTTCCTTGAACTTGCAGGAAAGGGTAGTGGTGGAAACATGACTAAAGTTTTCTGATTCTGCTTAAGTTAAGTGATGCGTGCTCTGCATTATTATGATACTTTTGAGGTTGATATACAGTTCTTGAAAGGGGAATGGACAGAAATACACTTTCAGAGAAGAAAAATATACAGGTACGAATGGGATGTTGGATATTGGCATCTAAATGTATTCAAAAACTTTAAGGCTAGGAACCTTTTATGAAGCACAGCAACAGATAGATTGTTTAATAGCTTTCACATAGGTTTTCATAGGATTCCAGATACCCCTTATAACATTACATCTGTGCATGAAGTTATTTTTTACCAAAAAGCCACTCCAAAACTGATAGGATGTGCTCTCATTTAAACTGCCTATGAACTGTTAGATAGTTAATACAAAGTCCTCCTAGTCCTGCAGTTTAACTCTGCCTTTCTGAAAACACATGAATATGGCTTGTGTAGATTAAAAGCAAAAGACTATATGTGTACTGAGTTCTATATAACATTGTTCTGTCATCTGTTCATCCTACTATGGAAAACTAACTCTCTGTCTAGATGTTGGTTTTACTTAGGTTTGAAACTGAGTTAGATAATGTGGTGTTTTGGGGCTATATGGTTACAATTGTCTCAAATGGGACACAATGTAAACTCTGTAAGGGTAAAACAGAGTCCCAAAATGTTGATGCTCCAGAGATGCTTCAGATTCCTTTTAAAGTGAACCCTGTTGCCTTTTGATAAGGGTTGGGAGGAGTAGAATTAAGAGTAGAGAATAAGTGATATTGAGGTTCGTGGTGAGTTAGAATGTGCCTAATTGGATGGCTGTGCATTTCAGCTGATGGAAATATATATTTTTATATATATAAAGCCTCTAGAAGTTATGCAGATAATTAAAAATTTTGTAAATTTAATTAAGGGATAAATCTTTCAAACTAATGGAAGCACTTTTAGATTGGAAGTAAATTGTTTGAATCTTATGTCTGTTGTTACACATGTGCTCAGACCTGTCAGCCCTCCTGCACTCCACTCTGCCCTCCCTTCAGCATACCTACTGAGGGTCAGTTTAGTGCTGTTCACCAGTAAAGCATATGTTGTAAACCTGCACATGTACATTCATAAGAAAAGTGAAGTTAGTATGATGGATCTGTGTGCAAACACAGGACTCCAACACACTGATCTTTCTTCTCGGGGCCGGGGGGGGGGGGGCGGGGAATAAAAAGTCAATTTCTCTTGAAGTGTCTCAGTAATTTTCTGCTAGGTTTACGGGCTCTCTGAGATCTTTTTTTTCCAATGTACTTTTATGAACTCCAAGGTCAAATCATGCAGCCGAATTAGGTAACAGTGTCTAGAGAAGATGACTCAGTTTATTTGGGCGGCACAGTATGAGCTGCTCACAGTCCCAAGAGCTACTCTCAGAATGTCAGGGATTTATAAGCAATATCTATGCTTGTCTTTTTTTTTTCCCCTACAGTTTTTCATACTGAAAAAGTTAAATATTCCCCTAGCTTATATGGGGAGAGGGGGCTAGGATTTAAAGAGTTGTCCATATAGTCTGAAAGGTTTTCTGTGCTCTGGAGATGAAGTAATACTTTTACTTGTCACTGGCTACTTAGTGAGCATGTCTAATACATAACTCAATACTTCAATGGTCTCATGGCATCTGTCTCTTGAGTAGAATCATAAAATCATTTAGGTCAGAAAAGACCTTCAAGATCATGAAGTTCAACAATCAGCCTGGCCTGCCGAGTGCCATCACTAAATCATGTCCCCTAGTGTCACATCCACACCTAAGGGATGGAATCCGCACATCTGAAACACCTCCAGGGATAGGGACTCCATCACTTCCCTGGGCAGCCTATTCCAATGCTTGACCACAGTCTCAATGAAGAAATTCTTCCTAAAGTCAAATCTAAAACTTGCATGGTGCAACCTGAAAATATTAGAATTATAGAATATCCTGAGTTGGATGGGACCCATAAGGATCATTGAGTCCAAATCATGTTACCTCTCATCCTATTGTTTTTCACCTGAGAAAAGACACTGACACCTTCCTTAGTGCAGGCTCCTTTCAGGTAGTTGTAGAGAGCAGTGAGGTGCTTTACTCAGACTCATCTCCAAATTAAACAGCCTCAGCTCCCTCCCTCAGCCACTCCTCATAAGCCTTGTTTACTAGTCCCTTCACCAGCTTCACTGCTCTTCTCTATATACATTCAAGCAACTCAATGTCCTTTTTGTAGTGAGGGTCTCAAAACAGAATACAACATTTGAGGTGTGGTCTCACCTGTGTCATGTAAGAGGGGGCAATCCATTCCCTATTCCTGTTGCGCGCCCTATTTCTGCTGCAGCCCAGGGTGCTGTTGGCCTTCCTGGGCATGTTGCTGACTCTTGTTTGGCCAGTTGTTGATCAGCACCCTCAGGTCCTTTTCTGGTAAGCAGAAAAGTAGTGTGTGATGGTGTCTGGGGTTGTGCCAGGCTGCAAGAGCAGATTGTACCTTCTAGTACTGCTCCCTAGAGCTCAGCTTCTGGTCTGGTAGGTGATGCAGCAGGGATGCCTGTCCTGCACCTCTGACTCATGCAGCAGAATCACCTGACTGGTGTGACCTGCTCTGGTGGGGGAAGGCTGGCCTGGCTTTGTGGGAGCTTGAATCGAGGGGTCTGCATCAGAAGGAGGTACCTACTTTTTTTGTACACTTTTGGAGAGCTGGCACCACTCTAATGTAGGGAGATGGAGGGAAGTCACCTTAGGTAATAAGCATATCAGCTACGTTTACTGTAAGCAAAAGGGGGATGGGGGGGGGGTAAATCAGCAGTAATAGTAGCTATAACATTTTCTCTCTTCCCTTGAGAGACAGATGTAAGTACATATTTTTCTTTGTTCACTGTTGTGAAATGCAGAGAAGACTTCAGTTTCTAACATGAACCAACCTGGAACTTCCTCTTAACTGAGCCTAACATAATTAAAAGCACACCAACAATTTTATTAGGAGATGAGCATCCCAGTAAATAGTATGGAGAGTTTCTCTATGATGGATTGAGTCACTGTTTCCTGAAATAGGCCAAAGATCACCTAATTTATATGCCTGATCTTCCATTTGGCTGTCTTTAACATCCTTTACAACTTAGACTGCCGGAGAAAATATGTTTGATCTTGTCTCAGTTCTGAACAAACAGTGTTGATTCCTGGAATCAGTCAAACCATTAAATAAAACAGTATGTGATAACTTTTATGATGGGATCATAACAGGTGGAAGAGGGTAGAAAAGGGGGCATGAGCTTATTGCCATATTGGTTTAAAAAATAAATCAGGGAATACTCATTTGTTGATGCACATTCAAGTTACTCATCCCACCATAGGAGAAGGTGAAAAGAGATTCTGCTAATGTAGATGTTTTGTTTAACAAAAATCACAAGTATCATGAGCTTTCAAAGCTTTGTCTTTGAGAAAGGCATAAGTAGTCTGCTAAGTTTGTAACTCTCAAGTCTGTTACCACAACAACCAGTTCACATCCTTCACATTTAGCTCCAAAAGAGATCTTCTAAATTCAGATATAAACAGCTTTTCCTCAGAATAGAGTCCTATCAAGTAAGGAAATTGGTCATTTTTTTTTCCCGTATTAGTCAACTCTATCATGCTTTGTTTTTCTCTGGTAAACAGAAGATTGTCCTTAGTCCTTTTATTTCCAACTTGTTAATTTAATTAGAAATATTTAAAATTTATCTTCATAAGCTTAACAATAAATGTTTTGGTTGTAAATTTGTGAAAATCAAACTGGAAGAAACATTATCATTAAATCAGTAGGTTGCAGTAATAACAGGTGTTCTACATTAACAGGAGTTAATGCAGTAGTACCTTATTGCTTCCTCTATCTTCCATGGACTACTGTAATCCTTTTTCACATAAGCAGTTTCTGTGCTTTCGGGACATTGTGAGGGTAGTTTGAGCTGCAGACAAACCTGCACCTATTCTGAACTCTTCAAAGTAATACAAGTATTGAAGAAATATTTCTGTGGTTTTAGTTCAGGATGAAAGTCATTTAAAAATAAATGACCGAGCTTTGGATGACTTGGTGGATCTGTTGGTTTAATATCTTGGCTTTCTGGTTTCTCCTCTGTGGTCAAATTCTACCCACAAAAAAAAAAAAAAAAAAAAGAGAGAGAGAGAACTACAATTTTCAATTTTTCATTTAGTTGTCTTTAGCTCTTGATTAAATTAGTATAAAAGAATGCAAAACAAAAGACAAAAGGGTCAGCTTACAAAACAGGTAACATAAAATGTACATAATCCATAGATTAATAAAAAGAGAAATGTAATGCCTAATCACACTGATATCTACCTAATACTTTTAACTAGTGGAAATGTCTTTTTTTAACATGTTTTCTTACTATAAAAATTAAGCAAAAATGATTTACTGGAAAATGACTGTTTTTGTCATCAAAACCCTAGTAAATCATCTCTTAAAGAGAGGAAGAGATTATTTTTATTTGCTAAATGAGCTTTTTATGCAACTTACAGTCTACTCTGTGGATCTTTATTTCCATATTTCCTTCTCTCCTTGACTCAATGAAGAAATGGGAATTCCATGATAGATTTTCTTATGTTGGCAATAAAAACTTTTCCATGTAACTTACACAAATGCTTTCTAACCATCTTTTAAGTAGCGTAATATTTTCTTCTAGGCTTATAAACAAAATCATCAACTTTTTCACTTGTGGAATGCATTGTAGGTACAAAATTGGATTTTTTTTACCCATGTGGTTAAAAATGTCATTCCCCAAACTTCAACAGATAAATTATGTTGGCAAACAGAAGGTATAAAATAAATTAAATGCATAACCCACTGTATCTGTGAATACAATAACCTCCCAAAAGCTAGCTATTTTTAAACCTATGTTAGAGTTATCTTGGATATTATTCACTATGCAATTGTCCAAGTAACTCTTCTGAATACATGACACATTATTCAATTATGAAGCAACCTACAGGGCTTTGCATCTTGGGACTCAAAACATGTATGATCTGGCAAAAGGAACTGAGAAAAATTGGAGCCAATTGTTTTTTAAATACTGAAGCTTGAAGTATGTACTATTATTATTTTCCGAAATGCAAAACAGAATAAAACCAGGCTTTAAACAAACTGATCTATTATGCCAACAATGCAGCTGAACTAGTTGTGGAACTTTTCCTTTCTTAATATTTCTGCAATGCCAGAATACCAGCAGAAGTCAGTAAAATGATTAAAGCTTTCTCCCCAGATTTCAGGGGATGACTGAGGTTTATTGCAGCTGTGATGGACAGGAATGATTTGTACCAGTGGTGATAAGCTTGATGTGGAACTGTCAGGCCACACTCCCATTGGCTGAAATGAACCATAAGAAATACCTTTGACAATACTAATGTGGACCTGAATGAGAGAAAAGGGTGTTTTTTCCCATCTCTGTAATAAAGGAGAATATTTTCCATGTAAAACAGCAGAGAAATGTGGTATCTTTAAATAAATAAACAACTGAATCTGTTTTTTAAATTAAGATTCCTTTCCCTCATGCCATGCTGATGTTTTATACGGTAAGCAAGTCTTCCCCTTCCTCTTACTGGCACTGCTGCTGCAATGCATAACAATGTTTTTTTAATTCCTCTTGGTAAGCTCAGAACTCTTTTTATGAAGGATCCAAAATGCAGTGCAAACAAATGTGTACGCCATAATCTTTTGAGAAAATGAAACTGGGAACGAAGTAATACAGATTATTGGTGTTTGTATTGTTTTGTATGTTGAGTGCAACCTTAGGCAGTTAATACTGGAAGACTCCTCCTGAATTTCAATGATATGCTTGCATCTGTGTTACATTGTTTTAAAAATTGATTTGGTCAGTTGCATAAACAGTCAAGACATGGACTAGCAAAATAAATATCCAGTGATACGTACCATAGATTTTTTTTTTCTCTGAAGTGGGTTAATTGAAAATAGTATGTAGGTATTGACTGGGACACCTGGCCAATGTATGTTTTAACAGAAGCCATAAGACCAATAATGATTAAGTTTATAGATCAATATGAAATTTACTAAATCTCTGTTAAACTTTAAGCGGTTAAAATCAATAGTTAACCTACTGCAAACAGGTATAGAGAAGCCCTTGATTTCCAACAGAGTTAAACATCTCTCTCGAAGGAGTGCTGGGTAGAAAGCTCTTGTACGTCAGCATACTTGTCAGCATCATGCTGCTTCTGGAGATCTTATTAGGAAGCAATGCATTTGAGAACAGTTACGCTAATCTGATTTTACAGCAAAAGTGTATTTAATGTTGTGGGATCAGCAGAAATCTCAGGGTCCAGCACAGCAGTTGTACCCTGCCCACTGCTTGGTGTTACCAGGCGTACTGCTCCTCTTATGCTACAACAGGAGGTCTCTGGTCGGTTCCCCATGCTGTCACTTCTGGACCATTGCAAAATCCCAGTCTGACACACCTCCAAAATTTCATGAGGCTTGAATGTGGACTTGAACACAGTAGTTTAAGCACGTATCTCACTTGTACCATTTCTTTGTGGTTTTCTTCTGGATTTTTTTCACTTAAACTCCAGCCCTAAATAATTCAAAATGCTCACCTGATAAATAAAGCACTGTTAAAAAGGTGTTTTTTCCATACATTGCCACCTGCTCTAACTGTATACCTGTTAAAGGTGCTGTGTGCCCATACTAGTTCCAAGCTAGAGTGGATGCTGGTAACACCACGTGTCACAACCCAGGCTTCATTGCAGCATACAGAAAGCTCTACGTGAACACTGTGCGGTACCCATTACACTGCTGCCAGTGTCTGACCTCCATAGTTAAAGGTTGGTTTCGACTGGTGTGCAAAACTTGAAGGAATTCCCTCTTTGGACTACCAAATGTCTATGTCTGTACTGATAACCATAAATTTTCACTGATTATAACCATAAATCATGACTTGTGAACTTTCTATAATCGTGGATGTTGTCCTGGTTGCTCAGTTATATTTTTTAAAACATTTTTTAAAATCTTCCGTATTTCTCAAAGTATTTTAGTTAAGACACTGTCAGAGATTTTCCTTAATGTGGGCCTGGCTTTAAAGCAAGGATAAATACTAGAGTCCCCAGTCCTTCAATCTGTTCAGTGTTGGTGGACTGTGCAATCTTTATGGAGAACTATATGTTTCCTTGTGGGTATGGCTCTGGGTGAAGGATAAGGGGATCAAGTTAACAACAAGGCTTGAGCTGGATCTGCCTACGCCTACTGGAGAATGGGGAGGTTAGAAATGCAATGCCTGCAGTGGGTGTGGTGCGAATGCTGTTTGTAACTGAGGAATATGCAACTCCAATTAGAGGAATTAACTCATTCAGAAAATGAGAAGCTTAAAGTCAGGAGGGCAACTTGGATCAGTCCAGCTAGACCAAGAGTCCCCCAGTGCTCCTGGTTAGTCCAGTCAACATTTTGCCACACTACATAGCTTCATAATTTGGGCTGCAGGAAAAGAGTGAATTTGTTATAGGGATTTCAAGGAGACAGCAACTATTTTACTATTTACTATTTATATTATTAAATAATTTAATATTTTTAAAGGAATTTTTTCCTAAGGCTGGGTGAGTATGTTGTCCCTTCTGGGAAAGACTGGTTTCATAAACTTGTTCATCTTCTTTCCAGGACTTCTTTCTGAGTATAGCCCTGGAGATGTACATTTTGGTAGCAAAAAATGCTGTTCTGTTATGCTGTTGTGTCTCTGAAAGATGGTACAAACTTAACAATAATGAATAAGTGGTTTTTTTATTATTATTATTAAAAAAAAAAAAAAAAAAAGGCAGTAAGACTTTCTCCCTCAATGTTGTGTGTCTTATAATAAATGAAGGAGAAATTCTTATTCCCAGATGCATATTAAATCTTTATTACAAAACCATTTTTTGTGGTTAGTTACAATTTGCTTCTAAAACAAAGCCCTGACACTAGTCACTTTTACAAATCCTTTTTCTAGGGCTTGAGTCATGTCCCTTTGAAGTCAGTGGAAGTCTTTGAATTCACTGAGAGTTAGCTGAGGCCTCTACATTATAAGCAGGACTGGGTTGATCGGATTAAGAAAAAAAAAAAAAAAAAAAAGCCCACTTACATTAACTGCACTTACAGCACTAAAACTTTCAAATAACAGCCTTCTAATAAAAATTTTAATTTCTAAAACATGTGAGCCTAATTATTATTCATCTGCACTTGCATGCTGTGCTAACTTGCAAGGCTTGCTGCCTTATATATCATGTAGTAATTAGTAAAGTAGAAAAACATATTCATCTCCCATTCAAAGCCAAAAAATAATAACACTTAAAAAATCACACTAATTTTAAGTACTTCAAAATTGCAAGAAGAAAAAATAGAGTGGGAGAGGTACCTGAAGAGTACCTCAGGAATTTTGTATGGGCAACATTTTTGGTAGGAAATCATTGCTGTCTGGCTCTTCGCTGTATTAGTATTTGGGGGGGGGGAGGGAAACAAACAAAAAAAAAACAAGTATTGACAAGGACAAGGAAAAGAGCACAAATGACCAGCATGAGAATGTATCATCTATATGGAAAACCCCACTGTATGGGAAAACCTGCATTCTATCTCTTCTAGGAACAAATACCTGAAGTCTGTCAAGAATGCTAGTACTACCGATCTTATTTCTCATGTTGCTCCCTTCCAGAGCCAGCAGGCCATGGTAACCATACAGAACATAAAAACTGATTAAAAAAAAATTAAAAAAAAATGGAGTGATGAGGAAACATTGTGTTTGATAGGATATTCAGAGGGTAGGCAGGAGTAGTTGAGTCTTAAGTTTGGTAACCCCTAGTTGAAGTGCTACTTAGCAAGAACTTCCAGTAAGGCAAAAATGAAATGCATATTTTCATGGTAATGAAAGAGAAAGGAAGGCAATCAAATCTGTCCCTGTAATAGGGCTTGAATGTGGTGAAGAATTCAAGTGCATAAATCAATTTGATATTCTTAATTTGATATTTCTAATTTCTCTGAACTAAATACAGTACTGTTAAAAATGATCAATTACCATTTAAGGAATGCTCAGTTGGGCTGAATATTTAACAATAAGCATCAGGGGATATATATTTTAAATACTGTAAAATGAACGCAAGCTTAAATACTACAAAAATGGGGTATGCTTCCCTGCTGTCAGTTTACAGAGGATCCCAGAATACTTTGTGCAAACACCATCTGAGGATCCAGCCCACAAACTTTTTAAGCTTCATAATGTGTTTCTTAGAAAAATTAATACTACTGGTTTATATTCAGGTCTTTCCCTGAAACCACAGGAAACTGGCTAGGGTCATAGCTAGGACCAAGTTTTTTTTTTTTTTTTTTTTTTTTTTTTTTTTTTTTTTTTTTTTTTTATGTCCAAACTTGAACACAAGCTTGTTTAAGCTGGGAAAGAGAACTAAGTTTTGCTAGTCTTCTCATTCTGCCATGCCAACTCCTGGAACCCAAACTCCACAGAATGACAGAAAGGTTTTACCTGGTCATATTTAGTAAGGTTTGTTCTTATTCTTTGTAAAGAAGAAAACTGCAGCAAAGTTGAATTGCAATCTTCTTAGCATGATACAAGAACTGTATTTTTCACACTAGTAAACTGAATACATCCTCACTTTAAATTTCAATTTGTCTAAACCTTGTCTCTCCAAATCACCAATTAGAGCAAACTTCTACCTGTTATGGAGCTGGCACAGTGTTCTCAAACTCCTAATTTTCCATTATTTTAAAATAATAATAAAAATAATGTGCTCACAGACTGGATCTACCTGGAAATATGCCCTATTCCTCTTAACTTGTTTATTGAGCTGAAAAAAAGCAGGCAGAAATTCATCCAGAAGGAAAGCCTAAGCAGAAAGCCTAAGGAACTGGCTTGTTCATTCTCTCTGCATGTTTAGTGATTCTGTATTATAATCAGGATGCTGTTGTTTTTAGGGCTGACTTCTCCACACTGGGGCTAGGACACTTAGAATCATAGGTTTGGTTTGGAAGGGACCTTAAATATCATATAATTCAACCACTTGTCATGGACAGGGACACCTTCCACTAGACCAGGTTTCTCAAAATAGCCCAGGAGGGTGGGTGCTGTGGGGTACCTCCAGGCATCCCCCTGAGCAACAACTCTGCTTGGTGATGATATCAAGTGAGAGTGAAGTCTCCTCTCGTTGAAATTTGTTCTAATAGTTGATCAGTTTTCAAGGCACATCTTATATCTTATCTATTTCAAAAGCTAATTTGTTGAATATCATCTTCCAGATATTTTCACTTTCTTATCTGATTAAGAACCTCTTCCTCAGACGTTTTGTTCTCCTGCAAAGGTGATAAGATTGTGTTGTGAAGCTGTGGCTTATGTTTCTTTTCTGGTAGTATAAAATGACGGAGTTTTCTACTAAAAAAGCATTTCCTCTGGGCCTTCATTGTTTGTTTAGTACCTCTCTGTCCTTTTAAATTTTTTATCATTATTTTCAGTAAGCAGACGCTGGTATTGGAGATAATTTTAAAACAGGAAATGATAGCTTGTGTAGTTATAATTCAATATACACTGTGTGCTATGGTCAGGAATGCAGGTTCTAGAAATGAAAATATAAGAAGGTATAAGATAAAACATGCAACGCTGTCTCCTTTTTTTTCTTGCCTCACCACTCTGCCATCTTTGGGATAGGTAACTTGCTTTGGCCATATATCCATTTAATGAATTCTAAATTACACTGCTATGCACATAACCTTTAGTTTTTGGCTCAGTGAATCTTGGTTACCAGGCGTACCCTTTTAACAAGATGAATTTTGCATATGAATATCTTCATTTGGTAGAATAAAATGAATCAGTAAGTTTTAGCTCATTAGGCAAAATGTTGCATAAATGAAGAGGGAAAAAAACCTATTTGCTGCTATAAATGTTTCAGAGTAAATGTTAAATTGAATCTAATATTTAATAACAGTAACATGAAGATTTTTTTAAGACTGTGCAATATAAATATATTGAGAGACAAAATGAATAACTTGGATTTATTCCACTGTGGAGTGTAGAAATGTGAAGCACTATCAACAATGTATAAAGCATAAAGATATGCATATTGTATGCCTGTACAGGAGAAACTTCCTAGCAATTTAAGAGAAATAACTTTTCTAGGGTATTTCAAAAATACTGAAACAATTTGCATGGAATAATATGCCAAATAAACCCCAAGCTCTGTTCTTGAGTGGCAGAACTATACCCTGCTTACACTCAGCTCTACGGAGTGGTGTGACTCTGTCTTTTCCAGAATATTTCAGGGATTTACAACTATTTTATATGATGACTGCCTGGGCTAAAATAATGATGGCTACAGCTTCCTTATTCCTGAGACTTCTCTAAATGGATTTTAGAGGATGCCAAAGTTCAGTGGTCTTAGTATGTAAACCTGAAAACTCTTGCTAATAGTATGTGAGATCAGATGAGGCAATGGTTATGGTTAGGTTTAACCTAATTGTGATAGCAGGAAACATTCTCAGAGAATGCTTTAGGATAGACTTAAATCTTTGACTTCTGCTGGGAGTGCTGGCTCAGTGAATGAAGTCTCATTTCAATACGGGTTCCATCAGGCATCAACTCCCTGTACAATGCTGTGAAGTCAGTACAGCCCATCAGCTTCACAACTTTAAAACAGGTATTTCAAATACAGGAGAAAAAAAAAAAAAAGTTATAAAGAAAGTTATCTGAAAGAAACAAAACAACTCATCATGCATATTATTGGTTTGGTGGGAGTTACTTTATGCCACATTTTCAAAAAATGGCTAATATTTTCCTGGGAAATAAACCAAGCATTGACACAAATCATTATGGCATGTTAATTTACACCAGAGGACATACAAAGTACAGCTTTGTCATTTTGCAAGTTTTTTTCCTATAATTGATGAGAAATGATAAATGTGCTGTTATTGTTGGAAAGTAGCATGTATATTGCTTATTGATTATATTTTTTAGCAGAGAAGAGATATTTTGCAAGATGGTCCCATGAAAATGCAACTGAATACTTTTCAATAAAGTTCAGTAACAATTACCTAAATCTTGCCTAGCTGTACTATCCTCTTTCTTAGAAATAGAGTTTTCACCTTACTCTTTCATCTCTACCAATTAGTTTAATGCCTAAAACATGAAATTATTTTTCTTCATCCTTCCTGTGCCTTGAACCTGGAGTCAACCTAAACCCTGAAGTGCCTAATTTCTGCATATCTGCTGATAGGCATAATCAATCAGTCCTTCTGCCTGCAAATGGTTCAGCAGTTAAATTCATAGCAGGATACCCAATCAAGGCAGTGCTATGCTAGTGTCACCTGCAGGGTCTGAGCCAGATACGTGGCTGCTGGAGTGAGCCTCACACAAAGCCCTGTGAGAAGAAAAAAGGCCTCTAGAGTGGAGTGTTCATCTGCAAGGCAGGAGATTAAACTCTTTTTCTGCCCTTCTTGTTGATTTCCAAGTGGGATATGAATTTGGGGTGTAAGCCTGTTCTGCTTACACCCCAATCATCTGGGCACAGCATCCCAACAAGACCAGGGACTTGGATCTCTTCTTCTGAAGCTCTTCAATTTTCAGCAAAATACTTACTCATTGTGACACACATCTGAAATCTAGAATTTGAAGTCTGTATCTTCCCACCTGGTCAGAACAGAATCTGTGGGTTTTTTGTTTGTTTGTTTGTTTGTTTGTTTTTCCTCCTCCCTCCAAGCTCATTAATCATTTTATATAAACTGGGAAATCTTCCACTCTGGAGACTGGGTGCAAGCTCAGAGTGTTCTGCCTGGTTCCTAGTGGTGATAGCCCCTTCCTCTGAATGTCAGGGCTTAGGGTGAAGGCCCCACTTTAAAATGAAGTCACCCACAGCTTAGTCATGTGGTCTTCTAGCTGGTTCTTGGTAAGGATGTGTAAGAAAAGGATAGGGTCAGCTCTGCCCCCAAAACTGTGCATAGAAATCACAGAAAATGTTTATCCAGATTTATACAACCTTACCTCATATACCATGGAAATCCTATGGATCCTTGACTATCTAGCAGGAATTATGGTTTGATTAAAAACACCAAGACAGATGTAACTCTAGATGATATCCCCATAAGACTGTCTGAGGAAATGGTCCCAAAGGTAGTAGCATCTAGTAGATCTGTCCCTTTTAACCCAAAAAGCCATATTGCACAGAGAGGGCAAGCTGAGATGCTGTTTTTCAGATGACTGTCATGTCATTGCTTTTTCTGGAACTTGGAAT
Source organism: Nettapus auritus (assembly GCA_011076525.1). Taxonomy (NCBI): domain Eukaryota; kingdom Metazoa; phylum Chordata; class Aves; order Anseriformes; family Anatidae; genus Nettapus; species Nettapus auritus. Next base: position 90,540,831 of record CM021766.1, on the reverse strand, counting down.
TTTAGCAACCTGTCCTTTGTGAGTTGATAATAGTGAGGCTCCCCCCACCAAGCTAGTTGCTGGAATTAAAATTTATTGTAGTAAGATACAAATCAATTATGCAACCTTTGCAAAACTCAGTGAGTTGCTCTCACTGAAGAGGATGATAAATGATTATTTCAGTTGATGATAAAAGATAACTGAAGTGCTGATCAGATTGCACATGCTGGGATCAATACAGCATTTCTCCCTAACCTATCTTTTACATCTCTGTGCTTAGCCAGCTTCCTGCTATCCCAGACATCAGCTGAGCATACAATAACCAGTATACCAGTGAATTAAGGAAATAGGGTTTCTGGCATATTGCTTCCTTGCTCAGAGAATAATTCTGTAATCAACACTTCTCTAATACAAACCTTTTAAAAAATAGGACATTGTACTTCTGCAGACTTGATTTAGCTAGGGACATACACTTCTCCTGTGATCTGGGAACAAGCAGAGAAATACTCTCACTGAAGCTGAAGGACTGACAGAAGGTGTGTTAATGCTAACTCCCATTCCTTGGCTGGGACCTCATTAGGTTTCTGCCTTCCATCTCTCTCCATATACTTTAGCTTGTTCAGCCTATTATGCTAATCTCTCTTGCTTACTTTTCTCTTAGTGCTTTCACTGCTGTTGCTAAATCACATTTTTTGAAGTCCCAGATCTTTTTTTTTGTGAGTAAAAGTATTGTGCATCCTTCTCTTCAGGCCTTCTGGGTTGGCTGCCCACTGTGACACTGTGGCCCTCAGCCAGCTCTGCCTCCCTCCTCACTATCTGACGTAGTGCACTCAATTGTAGCAATGTTATAAAACATGGCAAAAAATGTGCATCTATGAAGGTTCTCACAGGTGTCCATCTTTAGGGAGGCAGCACACAAGTTGTCCTGTGGAAACTGGAGCCCTGAGATCTCTGTTCTGGTGGGCTACCTCCTTCTGGTTCTACTGCAATTTGCAGTGCCTTTGCACTTTGTCATTGATGCATTAGATCCCAGGCATACCAGAACACTGTGTTTAAAAATAAATAAATATATAAATGGGGAAACTAATAAAAATACTGACATGAAACCATGCTTAGCACTGGAAATGGCAAAAGTTTTGCTGGTGAGAAATACCTGAATACCTGATTCACATCAGTGAAACTGGTGCTTTGTTGTTCCTTAATGGCTGTTTTGTTTCATGCTGAAGCAGGTGGCCACTGTCTACTTTTCCTCCCATTAAAGCTTCCTGCTTTAAACTCTTTAAAGCTGTCCATCAGTTGCAGTTCTCAAAAGTCAACATGAGAGACTAAAGGAGTCCCTCTCTGCATAGGAGTGTGCATACACTGACCTCTCTGGAGTTTTGGAGTACAAATCCACGTGGGACATGCTGGAGGGAACTTGACTAAAGAACTAACAGGAAAAAAATGCTAAGTGTCTTATTTTACTTATAGATGCTTTTCTTATTCTTGTAAAATTTCTTTGGTATAGAAGAAATAAACCTAATCTGTGATAATACAGTGTTGCCATGTGACATGCCGTTGCTCAAAAGACTGAAACATGCTTATTTTTCATTCTTTTAAAAAGAAAAAGAACAAAAGAGGAAAAACAATGTGGCTTGCCAGATGAATGCTTTTTGAATTATTATTTTTTTTTTGCATGTAAAGCAATAACACTGCAGCCAGGCTGTAAGATAACATGTTCAGTGTGCCATAATCAGATAGAACCAAATGTGTTCTTGGTACAACTCTATTAACTTTGATGGGCTTACAGGAGGGAAAAGCATAGACCATTGACATTAAGGTGGAAATTTTTCCTGGATAGAGAGCTGCAATATCTCTGTAGGTAATACTGATGTGATTGTTCTGTGTCTTGGAGGCACAGCCATTACAATTAATGGAGTGAGTCAACATGATATACAGCATTTTGTTGTATGTCTTTTTTTTCATTTAGTGGGCTCATGCTATATTTTTACATGTAGTATTTCTGTTCAACCATAATAGGTGTGTTTTCCATGCCCCACCACTCAGCTTGCAGTCTTTGAATTGAATAGTAGCAGTGTTTCTAACAAAATAACATTACTCAGGACAGTAACTGCTAAACATATGGTACAGGTGGATGTGATTTGCTGCTGACCAAGTCTCATTTGAACTGTTTGGCACACCTCTAAATTAACTGAACAGATGGATTTTTAATTAGTTCTGTCATTTTATTTTCTGCATTCTTAATATATGTCAGGCTGTATGTCAGGGAGTATTAACATCAATTTCAAGTGATACAAAAACATAGCAAGAATAAGCTGATAATAACAATAAAAAAAAAAAAAAAAAAAAAAAAAAAACATAATTAGAGTACAGATTGGGAGATCTGTAGCTTTATAAACTTGATAAACCTAGATTTATTAGACATCAGAGATTTATTTAAAATGATAAATGCATTAAACTTGGTGTAAAGTTGTTAGCTGTGTGCAGATATGGTGCAGGATTTTCCAGTTTCCAGTTAGTGGGATGGACGGTACTAATGTGAACTGGCTTAGCAGAGCTGGTGACCATTATGCAATTGATTTGTCTGGTTCCACCTGCCGCAAAGAGCAGGAGCACTTGCGTGGGCACTAAAGTACCTTTTAACTTCAGACTCAACGGTACAAAACTTTATTATTCTTTCCTTCTGAACAAAGTGATATTTGAGTGCAAGATCCTTTCCTTGAGATCCACAGCCAGGCTGGTGGGACTGTTTTCAAGGGCAAGGCAGCAGCAGAATCAGGTCCAAGTGTAGTCATATGGCAGCCACAGTTGCACTCCCATGTAAAATTAAAATGATAGTGATTTCTAAGCACAGATAAAGCAACACAATATTATACACTTGTTTTATTAAGACAATCTTTCAGAATACTAATGATGTTGTTTATGTGTTGGTAGTTGAAATACAATCTACATAAAATGAATTCTACGCAACTGTATAGAATCAGGATGCTGCACTGTTCATATAGCTTAAGCTACGAAGATTGATTTTTATGCATTTGTAATTTTACATGGCAATCTCTCTGGATAAAATACTCGTTTCCTCCAGATTTATCTCTGCAGGGAATACCTTAGAATTATGGCAGGCACTATATCAGAAGCAGTATCAACATCTAAGTTAAAGCAAATAGCTTTAATCATAGATTTCCAAAACATGTTCCTTTTTGGATCTGCAGAAAATGGCTAACATGTAAACAGGCCTAATCAGAGCAATAACAATTTCAGCATTAGGACTGTAAAGAAATTAAATAGGAGACACATCATCAAGGGGATATAATGATGCTCAGTAGAATCTCCGCCTCTTGATGCTTTTTCAGCAAAATTTCACTACGTGCAAACAGTGCAGACTGTTTTATTTAATATACTGCATTGACTGGCATGACTCATGTTTGTTTAGCAATATTTTCTTTTAATGACTTACAATTAACTGGCTAAAAAACTACATGGAAAAGTTTTTGTGTGTGTGTGTGTGTTTTTTTTTTTTTTTTTTTTTTTTTTTTTTTTTTTTATTTAAAAAATATAAAAACATTTTTAAGTTTAATCATGTGCCAATTATTACTTGATTTTCTTATTCTTGGCCAACTTGCTGTCCTTCTAGCCAAATCGTCTCAGCATCTCCTGAAAAGCAATGGACCTGAACTTCATTCACAGACCAGGCAATGCACTGTTTACTAAGGAAATGTTGGTTCAGATCTCCTCCCCAGTTCAGAACTGGGGCAAACCGGGGCTCTGTCATGTGGTCTAAAGTTTACTGGCTCTTCTGGGACAGGGTTTATTTGAAACACTCTATTGCTCTGGCCATTGACAGGACCATGAACATGCAAGCAGTGCTATGTTTTGGTGAGACATTTCTTTTTAAACAATGTCTTTTTGAAGGTTTTGAAAAAATTGCAATTGGGAATTATCCAGTCAGCTCTGAGGATGAATAACCTTTGTTTCTACTTTGCATTGTCAGAGAATGTGTCTGGCAGTCTCCAAACAGTGGGACTTGCTGACCTAGCCCTGAAGATCTCACGTGTTCAGGCTTTGATAGATGAGAGCCTTGTGCACAGATTTGCTTACTCAGTTGAATAGTCTGAGCAAAGTCTTTGTAGGATCTGGACTATTTCACAGCTGATGCCTTAACCCACAATGGCAGTACAAGCTCTGGTCTTCATCAGCTTTGACTCACAGAGGTATAGACAGATGGATCCATGCCAAAGTAAGAGTGTACCCCAGTGTCTCCTCTTGTCTCCTCTCCAAGGAACACGCCATGCCTCTGCAGTGCTTTCTGAAGTCATCCTGAGAGCTTCTAGACAGCCTGTCCTCTTCCCAGGCAGGTAAATAAATGTTGTTTTAATGAGGTTTGCAATTATTATGCTTTGAGGAAAGAGGCGTGGTTATGGAGACTCTGGATCTAAGCACAACTAGCACTGAAAGGCAGTGGTTTCCATCGTTGCACTAGAGCACCAGGCAGGATTGCTGCTCAAGCCCTGCTGTCACCTCCACCCAGTCTATTTTAAAATTTCTTTTATTATTTCTCTTTGAGAAAACAGAGATAACAATGATCCCATGACAACATGCTCTGCGATCAGCTATTATTACATAAGTCAGCTAACGTTTATTTTTACATGAATAAAAGATTTCCTTGTATAGGGACTACAGGGCATCAAATAAAACTATCAGGGACAAAATTCAAAGCAGAAAATTACCTGTTACATGGTCAAGCTGTGGAAAGCCCTACCATAGGATATTACAGACCCTTAAGCTTCCAGAATTTAAAAAAGAATTAGGCATGTTACTGGAGGAAGCATTTGTTGTGGTTATTAAATATGAAAGGCTCCATCTCTGCTTCAGAAAATCCTGGAAGCAGGTAGCAGCAGAGGTTAGGAGAGTATTCTGGGCCATTATGCCTCCTTGAAGATAATCTTTGGGCTTGATCTGTTAACACAAGGCTGGAGTCAGGTGCTAGGCTACATTGACATTTTATCTAACACAGTATGAGTTTTCTTGCCTTTTTTTTTTTTTTAATGTATTTTTATGATCATTGATTTCCAAAATAAAATTTCAGTGAAGATAAACCGGTTTGTCATAGGAAGAAAATATTTGGAGAAAGAGAAAACAAAAATCCCCATAACAATATGCAGTCTCTATCTTCTCACAATCTATTAAACTGTGACAGTAAAAGGAAAACTAAATGTTATGAAATAGAAGATAAAGGTGAAATGAAGAGGAGACAACAGCCACTGGGCTGACATTCCTGTTTCTTCAAGTTTCCAGTACAATCAAATATATTTTCATCAGCCTGTTAGGCAGGATACTTGATGTCAATAGCAGACCACTTCAGTAGTTACTCACAGGTTGCTCAGGTAGCAGCCAGCCAGACTGATCACCTCAGTACAGAATATTCACATTGCTGGGAAGACCTGCACCACATTGTTCACATAACATAAAAGTTGTTTCTGAATTACTGTGTTGTGCTAGGCTTAATACTGTGTTTGTAATTGTCTGAGGCCACAGTGAGAGGAAAGAAGATATGTCAAATTTTGTAGCAGTGGGGAGGAAGACTCTTGCAGGATAATGAATGCTGGATGAAGGAAACATAGGTTCATCAATACAATTCTGAGCAAATAGGCTTGGTCCGTTCTGCTGCTATTTTTTGACAATGTTATTTGTTGTTTGTAACGGCTGTCAGATACTCTTGAGAACATTCATGAGTTCTGGATGAGGCACTGGTAAGCATCTTCTGTCTCCATCTGTTGATGAATGCTACAAAATTCTTTGACATTAAGCATATTTCTACCATGGAAGGAAAATAGGAATGATACATTAAAACTTCCCTCCAGTGAAGAATCAGACTTTCTGGGCATATCTAGAAGATGGGTTGTGTCTATTACAAATTTCATTTAGGGACTATCTTTGTGTTCTAGTAAACAATTATAAGGTTGCATATCATCTTGGGAACCTGTTCTTCAGAAAGGAAATGACTTTTTACAGACACGTGTTTTAGATTAGTTTTGCTATGACAGTGGTGAAGCGGAGGATCTGGGCAAGTGGCACTGTGGCCACAAATCTAGCTGCAATACTTTTGTCTCCAAATTTAGTGGCTTGTGTGGAGTGAAGAGGATGCAACAACTGTCACTGTCTCTCACTTATGTTGATACAAAATTTTTTTCACCTGCAATCCCAATGGTTGCAGATATGTGATTGTGGTCAGAAACAAGAGGTTTGTGGAAAGAGAATTAGGAAAGCAAAGTACTTCACAATATGATACAGTAACAGAGTAAGATAATACTTTGGGGTAGCTATCTGTTCAAGTGGGATCTCCAAGAAATCTACAGTCTCACTCAGTGAGGCTGGGACCATGGAGGGAGGATGAAAGGGGATGTTAAGAGGCCAAATATCCAAATGACCTGCAAGAGCAAGCAATGACTGGTCAATGGATTTACTGAATGCAGCTTTTGCCTGCTTTTGTAAACTGCTTTCCTCCTCTGACAGCAGCATGGTAGCAATGCCAAAATATAGAAAACTTGAATCCAAGATTGACCATCACCAGAGTATCTGCCATTTCCTTTGTATAGGGAACACATATGAAGGACTTGAAGATTTAGAGTGGGAAGTTAAATGCAGTAATAAGTGTATCTCTTTAGGGAAAGCAATCTTCAGTAAATACAGCAGAATAACATTTCAGAGGGTTCTATTTGAAGTATTATATAGGAAAATAAAACTTGAAAAATAGACAATATCCACCAAATAAAATTTGTGCAACCGTTTTAATATTACCTTTATTTCTCAAAGTTCTTGTAGTTAAGGTTAATGTAGCCATACTCATGGAAGAATAATCTACAAATATATGTTTTTGTCATGCTAACTGAGGTGATAGGATATATTATTGTATGTGTGTACAGAGGCACATTCTGAATGAATTCAAATGACATACAGGAAACTAAAAGGCATATTAATCTCATATATTTTAATTATTATTTTACTGGCTCACATTGGCAATAATGTCTTAATAATTCAATAAGTCTCAATTCAGTAGTTCAGTCTTAAATCTTGGGCAGCTGGTGGAGATTTTAATAGAATTCAGCAATTTAGTCGATATATGAGAACTGAGATAAGCAAATTAAGATCTACCAGAGATCAGATATAAAATTAGAGACAGTATAATTTTTGATGGGCCATGACCTCAGCAGCTAGGGATTGTCATTTCTCTGTGAAATTAGATGAACAGATAATGAGGCAATTACCTTGTGAACTTTGAAATGATAAACAAACAGCAATACTGCAGGACAGGCAAAGTTATTTCCAGCATTTGGAGAACCTCGTGCAATTTATCTTTAAACTCCAAATAAACTGTTTAAATCTGCATATATTAGTATAAACAAGAGCAACTAAACCCAAGTACGATTTTTTTTTCTCCCAAAGGCATGCACATTTCTTAGTGACACAAATACAAATAAATAAACATATTTATAATATTTTACCAATCACAAGTCAACCAAACTATCTCATGATTTATGTATTGCATTCAGGTGGCCAACTAATTAATTTTATCATATTTATCCCAGTGATATCTGAGATAAAACACACCTTGTGCTTTCCTTTGCCTTCAAATGAAATCACTGCTTTACTTCAGCAGGAAATTAATAGCACTGGAAAGATCTGACTGCCTTTGTACAGTGGCTTTGTGAATATGAGGTCTGTCTGCCTTTTCTTTAATTTGGGTGCAAGTGCACAGTCAGCAGATTCATTCTAAGTGTCTCACTGAAATCTCAGGCGCCAGGATTATCTCTTGCAGAGCTCTGAATGACAGGACAGCTGGCACAAGTCTGTAGTTGCTGCTGCTTATTTTCTGTCGTTCCACCCTGGAGGGTGAGAGAAAGGTGGTTAGCCCTGCAGCAAGGGACAGCATAGGCAAATAAACTCCGTTTTATCCTGTCATGATTTGAGTAATATAGACTTCAAACACCTCTCACTCTGTGCAGCAGGTGAGTTTACTTATGTTTCGATTGATACATTGCTGCCAGTTTTAGACACAATTTTACTGCAAGAAGAAGCTGTTGTCTGTGGTCTGTGTAAGCATTTCCCCAAGAAGGCAGAAGCCCCTTCCTATTGGTGTGTGTTTATATGATCCTCTTCAGCATATTATACACATACTTAATGAAGTGTGATCTTTTGATAGGTGCTTACAATAACTATTTCTCCAGAGAGGCAGTAACCCATTCAGTTGATCATAATGATATTTGCTGTCTGGTTCACTCAGCTCTGGAGTTTCTGAAGAGAGAGGGAAAAATAAAATAATAATAAAAATAATAATAAAGAAATGCATTGCCAAGGAAGAAAAAACTAGTATTATATAAAACCAGGATACAATCTATAACCCTATCTTAAAATACAAGTAGATGAGCGATAGCAGGCTATTTCTTTGATTTGGGAAGTGCAGAAGGTTAGGGAGGATAGGGACAGTATTGCAAGCATAGAGGAAGAACCTTTATTCTCATGTTCAAAAACTTACTCTCACATTCTGAGCAAAGCAGAACTGAGACTGAAAATAGACCCCAAAAGAACTCCCTCCTTTGAACACCTTCATACATAGAGGAGTTGGCAATCTCAAATTCTGCAAGTTTTTCTCTCTATGAAAACCACAAATGATGATGGACAGCAAAGGCAACATCCAAGGGCTTAAATGGGTTGTTTGCTCTCCTTAGTCTCTTGATGTCAGTAGGTTGATACAGTTGTCAAAATAAGGTAGTAGAGGGTTAACTGGGCCCACATTTTCTATTCCTCATTTGAAATCTGTTTTAAGATCATGCACAGCTGTGAATCGGGAATAATTTTCCACAATACAACTGTGTAAATCCATGGATTCTGAAATTAGATCAAAATCAGATAACTTTTTTTTTTTTTTTTTTGTTTTTTTTTTTTTTTTTTTTCCCACTTCATCAGAGAAGCCTTTGTGTTTCCATGCTTCCTCTTCTATTCACCTTCCCCATCCAGGAAAACATTTAATGCTATATTTACCTTTAGGCACTTAATACCGGTTCAGAGTGGCTTTGTTGATCTCAAACCCTAACACTGGAATCAAATTAGGAAAAGCCAAAGTTTTGTGGAATTTCTGATCAGGATCCAAAAAGCTTGGTTTGAGAAACATTGTATTGGGATTCCCAGGACTATAAGCTTGTTAAATTTCTGCCACATTTGTTTTAGGCTTCCTGAGTCGAAGGAGTAAGTTCTCTACCTATTTCACCATAAAATATCAGAAAAAGAAGGAAAACTTGTGCCTGCACAAAATACAGAAAAATTCTGCTGAGCAGGTCCTAACAAGGGCTCTCTCTACATTAGTTTTGACCCACAGGGCCCAGTGCAAGATCTGAGTAACTTGCTAAAAGACCCAATGGAGAAATACCAAGTGGGATGGGACTGGTCATGGAATTTGGTGCCTTTGAAAGACCAAGACTGTTGTCAGGAGTCAGCCTATTCCTCAGGTTTTCATGAAGACCTGTTGCCCCCAAATTTTCAAGCAGGAGCCTCATCTCCCAAACAGTTAGAACTCTTGCACTATCTTTTTGACAGATTATACACTGTTATAGACAATGCATGAAGTGGCTGTATATAAAATTGAGAAATTCTTACCTGTGTTACTAAAACTGTCCCAGAGGAAAAATCAGCTAATTCAGTTACATCCTTACTTCGGTGCTATTGGCCATCGTTTGTGCTTGCTAATAATTTTTCATAGTTATATGCCTTAATCAGTGAAGCAAATTAAAATAAATAAATAAATAAATAAATAAAACACTTATTTTGCTTTTACTCAATTTTTCAGTTATTTTACCTATAGCTTTTACACCATTACAGTGCTGTACTCTGGATTGCAAACAGTGGGGAATCATTCTGATACAAATGAAGCAATCCTTATTCATTTTTTAAAACTGCGCACACTTTAAGTAATGTTGTATCTTGTAAGCTCTTTCAGAGTAACCTAACATTGAGAGTAAACCAACAGCACCACCTTACTGGAAACCACAAAATGCATATACTACTAAGGAGCTAAAAATATACAGGATGTTCATCTTAAAAATATTAACCTTTCCCTAGAAAGACGTTTCAGTCTGTTCCATCTGCCTATATCCATTTTTATCATACTTATCCTTGTTTCCAAATTAATTTTATCTCTCTTAGTCAGGCTTCTTTATATTCCCTCCCCTAAATATTTTATCTGCTCAGTCGCCTATGCAAAATTTCCATTTATGTGAAGAGCTCTGAATTACGCGTAAGTTAAGGGCAATATCTCAGATTTTCAAGCTACAGAAGGATGTCCCTATTTGTTTCAGTGTTTCAAAAGTAGCTGCCTTCTGTTCAATGAAAAAGTGTAATCCATGTATATATGCACTTGGCTACATAATCTTGACATCCAACTGTGTTTCCATCAGCATTAAAATCCCTCCTTTATGGTACCATTCCGGGTTTATGAGAACACAGATGATAATGACAATAAAGAAATAAGTACCATCCTAGTGAATGTTGGTACCCAAGAAACATTTGTCTCTGGTGCACAACTACCACCTCTTTTCCTGTGCTGCTGTGCTGCTTCCTCCTTGACTTCCCCCCTCTTTCCTGACTTCCCTTAATTCTGATGGGCTGGATATGAGTCAGCAAGAGAATAACAGGTATCATAGCAGAATCTCAAATAATCTCATTTCACAATTGCTAGCTTAAGGTGTGAATTTAGTGTGGAGATTAAAGGAATCTTTCTCGCTTGTTGGGGCAGAAGGGAGGTTCATTCTGCTGGCCCTGGCCTTAGTCTTATTCTTGTGTAGTTGAGAAAAGCTTTTTCACTCCCTGAAGTCTGCAGATGGACCTGCAGATGACACAAATGAATGTAGCTTTATCAGAGTGCACAGAGCTATACTGGCTTGCTCAAGCCCAGAACCTAACCAGCTGTACTCACCCAGGCTTTTCTTCCTTGCCCAACTCTTGTTATAGTCAGTGATGAAAGCAGAGTAAAGGAGGACAGAAGCTGTACATTTCTTGAGGTACCAACCAAGAGGAGATGAAACTCTAGAGAAGCTATGAAGGAGGGAGGAACTTTCCTTTTTACTTTATTTGGAAGACACAAATACAGTTTGTATTTTGCATCTCTTGTACAACAGATTGGAGATTGCCTCAAATGCATGCACAGAGTACTTAAGTACACCCTGAGATGTTTGTGTCGGTGGCATTCAAACATAGTGTTTGAGATACAACAGCAGTGCACTGCATTTGAATGTTGGAGTGGGGAGGGAAAAAGCAAGATGCAGTTATCACCAGAGTCAGGCTCGGATGGTGGTGTGCTACCTCAGGCCAGGTGGCCAGGCAGAGCTTGGTTGCTGTCTCTGGTGAAGGAAAGACTGGAGCATAAACTCCTCTCAGCTGTAGCTGTATACATGTCTATATGCCACTCTACAGGGGAGTGGCACTAGTGCCAAGAAAACTTGTGCTGTTTTGCATTTTTAGAAAGTTGAGATTCTCATCCTGGGAACCAGATAGCTAGGAGACTGGACATCTTCATTGCATACGGAATTACTTTGTTTTCTGCTTGGGAGATGGTAGAAGATTTTGCCTGCCCTTTCTAATTAGTGATTACCAAACTCCCGCTTTCCTGTTAACTGGATATAGCAGAGTCATTTAAAAAACTGGGAGGAACTATCCCAGGAACTGGTCAGCCCTTTAACTGTCTGGTTTAAGCTCTTCCAAGGGCAATGTGAACCAGGGAAGTTCTGGGTGTGACAGGAAAGGAAGACAATGGGTTTTTTTTATGAGTTGTGAAGGCACAGTGTTATGCCCATGGGGAGCAGTTGCAAATATGCCTAGGGGCAAGATGCACCTTCTGAGAGAAGTGGAACGGATGAATAAACTAAGAACAGCCATATGTTTTATTCTTTGGTGTATGAAACTTGCACTCCTCAAACCATTTGCACCCGTAGTATCAGGGGCTGAGTCCTCTGTATCAAGAAGCCTATGTTGCTCCCAGCTGCACTATAATACACTGTTTGTATACAACTCAGTTTGTTGTTTTTTTTTTCCAATGAGTTAGGCACTTTCCCACCTTGAATGAAACTGGAATGATCCTGTGATATATAATGTGAGGTGCATCTTTGCTAATGGAGGGTCCTGGCATCTCTTAAATACTGTTGCCAATGCAAATGCATGGCACTCAACTCTTATCTTCAACACCACCATCAGTAAGTTGTTTTCTACTGGGTTCTGAATCACAGCGGGGATGATCCATGAAAAATACTCTAACAAGCACTCTGCATGGTTTCTGTAATTCATGACGTTTTTATAAGTCTTTAACTTCTTCAAATCCTCCAATACCTTCAAATCCAAGGCTCCTGGAATTTCCTGTAATGGCTCTCATGGCACTCTTTAAAATTTGTGTTGATCAGGTTCATGACAGTTTCTAGACAATCTGTCTTGTTGTCCTACATAAACAGAGGTATGTTCCTATTGGTTCTGTGCCCTTTTGTGCTATGGAGAATGAGGAAATCCTTCTGATATAGCAGCGGTTTCAGAAAAGAGAAAGGGTTGGCTAGTAGGAACAAAGAAAACAGAAGATGTGGGAATGGTGAGTAAGGAATCAAGAACCACGCAGAAATATAGAAATCCTCTTCACTTAGCTTCTAAATTCAGGATAGGCCAAATTCATTAGAGATCCATGAGGTATGTTTATTACAAACGATTTGAATTCTGATCAGCTGGAGAGGAATGAAAAGCATGGTGCAGAGGCTGAAATGGTCTGCCCTCATGTTCTGCTTGTGGCATTATGTATCGGTGAAGTCAGGTGTTTCATCGCCTATTGGCATGCACCTATACTTTTCCTTTTAAAAACATTGGTTTTCATCCTTATTCCTAAATCAGTGACTCATAAACTGTCATAGTTGGCAAGATTGGGGGCAGGAGTTGCTGCAAGATTGAAAGGGGGGAGAAAAACCTCAAAGACACCAAGAGTGTGTTCACATATATGAAATGAACATTACTCTTATTACAAGATGAGGAACAGACAAAGACACACTTATTTTTAAATCCATAATATTGATTGAACTAGTTATAATTACACTTTGGTGCTGCAGCGACTGAAGATGCACAAGGTATTGTAATTGTAGATAAAGGAATACAACAGACATTTGAAATACTGTACTAACAAGTAAGTAATACCATAGCAGCTGCTCTTTGTAACTTCAATCACTTTTCTTTTATATAGCTAAAAATAAAACAAGAAACAAAGGAATAAACAACAGATTAAAATAACTTTATCATACACATACCAGGCTTAGTAGAAGGTAGTTGCAGAACTGAAATAACAGTGGATCAAATGTTCCCCTTTGCTTTGGCATGGCAACAGCATAAGCTCCCTGCTAGGCTCTGAAGTCCCCCACCCAGAGCAGACACTGTACATCAGCAGACACAGTGGCTCCACTTGATGCGTTTTGTAGCAGGCTAAGGGGTGTTCTGGGGGGCAAAGGAATGCTTTGTGGATGTTTTCTTGACTGTTTTTATGCCCTGAAAATGGGGCACGCTGTTTAGATGTTATGGGAAAATCTAATTCCACTTTCATGTGAGTGAGTAGAATTAAAAAAAAAAAAAAAAAAAAAAAAAAAGGCAAATCACTGTATTAACAGACTTGGAAGTCCCAGTTCCCCTTTTCATGATACCCTTAGTGACAAAGCACAGGGCTATTCAATCATGCTATTTTGCTAATTGTGTGATTTGTAGGAAACATGTAGGAAATAACAGACTACAGAATACAATCTTTCAACAATTGATTGAAATAATTACTGATTTGTACTGGCTGATGTCTCATATCATATTTAATTTTTTTAAATGAAAATTATCTTTATTGGTCCCCCTAAATTCTTCACAAAATGAAGGTCAGCTGCTGCCTATTTTGAATTTAAGTTACCTAATCAGCTAAGCATCATGACTGATTTTTCCTTCTGTTTTTGAAAACTGTATAGTAAAAATTTGTACAAGGCAGGTGACAGGCTACGTTGCACCATGAATATTGGTTATATGACATAAGGCTGTCAGTATCTCTAACCTTGAAGGAGTGAGGTCAGCTCTCAAAACCAGAGGAAAGTGTATTGTCATTGTTTAGTCTGCATATTCCAGCTCCTAGTAAGACATATATGAAAAGAACCTATAGAATATAAAGGTGATAAAAAAATGAATATAGTTATGGTAAAGCCATTATATTTATTTCCTAATAATTATGAATAATATTGCTGTGGACAAATGTACGGTTGCCTTCTTGATAATGCCTTACGTAGCTTTAGCTTGAAATTTTAAAGTAGAATGAAACAAAATACGATTTCCTCAATTGAGGAAAACTTCCAGATAGAAAGATGTCCTTGTCCCATATTGGCAACAAAAGTCAGCACCTTAAATTTTCACCCACTAAGAATATTTCAGATCAATTGAAACATCTGTGCTTGAAAATGCTTTCTTTTGATATCAGTCCCATCAGAAATAAAGAGAAACTTCAAGAATGCAAATTAGAAAATATTTTGAAGTGAAAATGTCTCTTTAACACACGTTAATCCCCCTCTATTTTCCTAGTATGGAAACTTTTCACCTAAAAGCATACTTGAGAAGTCTGAGACATTTAAATACCAAAGTTTTTCTCCAGAACATTTTTCATGACCGATAAGAATCCCCCAGGGTGATGTGAAAATTTAAGTTGCATAAAACTGAAGATGTTATCCATTTCTATTCTAACATAAATGTTTCTAAAGCAGTCTTCATTGTGACAATTAAATGCTACATATGTTAAAAAAAAAAAAAAAAAAAAAAAAAAAAGACATTGTGTACTTAAAGTAGGAATAGAGGCCATCTATATTAAGGCCTCCCTATTACCCTAGATATAAGAAAAACAGTCCTGTTAAAATCAGCAAGAATTCACTAAATCTAGAGCTTATTAATGAAGGTGGTAGAAATAGTTGTACAGTTGTTTTGCTGACTGGGATCTTTTCAGGGATTGCTTTGAGGCACTTTGTAGCTCCACTACTGCTGCCTCACGTTTCCAAAACAGGTTGGTAGCAGTGCTGGAAAAATGAGATCAGTCTTGAGAGATGAAAGAACAGTTGTCTTTTATGATGATTCTTTCAACTGGAAAAGAGGAGATCTGGGTTAAGCCAGCTCTGTGTCTTCAATGAGAGGCACATATAGACCACCAGCAACTGATAATGCATTTCTAGATGTGTTGATTTTAAGGGACCTCTTGAGGATGTTCAGCCACTACCAAAGCTGTTTACTTCGACTGCCCAAAGCATTTCCTACACTGCAGGAAATGTTAGCTGTGGTTTTACATAGCCAAGTCAGAAAACCCTCAAAAAATTGCCATCATCTCCAGAAGTAACTTGTTATGTAGTGTTGTGCTATTCTCCTAGCAAAGTAATTTTGTTATTGACCAGTCTGAACCTTTAAACTGCAGGGTTTAGCTATTTCCTCTTGTTTTATATCATCTGCTGTTGCTAAGATGAGGTTGGTTGCCTTTTCCTTTAACTCCCTTCCATGCAACTGTAGGCTGCTGTAAGATTACCCCCTTTGTCTTCTCTTCATCAGACTAAGTCCTGATGCCTTAGCTGCTCTTCACAAATGCCTCAGATGCTCTTCACAAGTATTCCAGGACCCAACCTTCTTGAGAGCAACCTGCTGGACCCTTTCCAGCTTCTCTGTATCATTCTTGAACTGAAAACCCGGAAACAAGACACAATATTCTAACTGCAGTCTCACCAGCAATAAGAATAACTTTGATCTGCTGGCTGTACTTCACCTAATATAGCCCAATACTGGTCTTTTCTACGGACAATGACAGCACAGTGCTGACTCATGCATAACCTAGTGTCCACTGCAACTCCCAGACCCTTTTTGACAGGGCCATTCTTCAGATGACTATCTTCCAAATGTGCCAACACATGGGCTCACTGCACACCCAGTGCAAAACCTTGTGCTTTTTCTTCACAAGTCTCTTGGTGGCTCAGTCTCCAAGTTTCTCAAGGTCTTTCTTATTGAATCTCCCTATAGACATGCTGAAGGGTGTGTGTTTGTCGCTATCAGATCTGCTGATGAAGATACTGAGCAAAATGGACCCTACCACTTACCTGTGGTGTACTCAGCTTCTTAACCATCATCTGAGAAACAAATTAATTTTTCTCCTTTGAGATTGCTGTGGTCCAGACAATTTACACTCTATGGTTGGTATCAGAGAGAGTTAAAATACTGTCTGTTTTACCTTTGTCTGTAGCATAATAGTGATATGCCAATGGTATGAAATCTAAATCACACAACATTCAGATTTGAAGATTAACTGCTGTAGTTTCGAATGCAGGTGAATATCATTTAGTTTCACTATTTTCCTTTTGTTTAAATTCTGTGTTAATATATTCTGTATCTGAAATAATATTGATTAAAATTACACTAGTTAGGCTTCTTTAGTGTTCTTGCTTTCAGACACCTGTCCAGATGTTTTCCAGGATTGCAGGGATGAGGCTGACCATAAAATGAAACATTTCTTACTGTTTTTAAACAACATGAACAGGAAGGGTATAGCGAAATTTAGCAAGTAAAAGAGATGTTTCAGGGATAAGAAACTGAGATTATCTTCTGTTCCACTTCTGACAAAATGTTGAACTGGGCTGGTTCTTCCTTTCATTCTAATGTTGTGTCAGAGTTCATATTTTTATGTCAAACAAGATGCCAATGCCACATTTAATGTCATTCTTGACAGTAACATGCAAAAGTCTCAAAGCCAATAGCCCTAAGTGTTTCAACTTATTGATTGTGTTTTTCAATAAATGGTAGCTGAACTACTATTTGTAAGAAATACTTGTGGTTTTGCAGTATTCAGTATTAACACAAACACTGTTCAGAGAAATCATGTATCTGTGTGTTTCCAGTTTTTTCTGTACTTCAATCTGCCCTAAAAAAAAAAAAAAAAAAAAAAAAAAAAGGCATAGTCTATTAATATAATAACTTTCATGAGCCTAAAGACAGTCATTTAGATCTTGAAAAACATTTCTAGTGGGAGAGAGTTATTTCTCCTAAAGTACAGTGTTTTTCTGAAACCTGTATCGAAGTGGTGGCTTTTCTCACACTATCTCTTGCAGTGCACTTTCAGATTTCCATCTGTTAATTTAAGTGACACAAATACACTTTTATTGTGCTTTATTCCTGTTTGCCCTGCAGAGGTATCACTGCTGAGAGACGCTTTGATTTTTTTCCCTTGTACTTTATCAGCGGAATTGTTTGTTAAGAACTATTCATGGAAACATATCAAATGCAACAGATTGGATAACTGTCACAGAAAGCACAATTGGAGACCTTGCCACTATGCACAAATACCTGTGGATCTGATTCAGTGAAAAACATTTATGGCTAATGAGTATTCTTGAAGAAGAACCCAGCAGGATTATGAAAAACAGAAAGGAGCAATGAAAGATTATTTGCAAGCCAAAGAAGTCTGCAATACATTTATGGTGATACAGTAAATGGAGCTCTTCAAAGAAGAGGATATCCATTCCATAGGAAGTGTCAGGGCTTATCAAAATTACATTTCTTTTCAGATCAGTATGAGAAATATAAACAATGCAGTCCATAGTGAAAATGTCTTCTGAACAAATGTACGTTTGACTTTTTTTTTTTTTTGTGGTAAAAACTTGCCATTCCAACCGCATCAAGATGCTGTGATAACATTTTTTCAGCGTTTTATAATATTATTACCTGACACATCTAAACATCATTGACTTGGCATCTTTTATGAGAAAGCTATTGCCCTGGAAATTGTTTAATCAGCTAACAGATTAAATAGTGCACTATAAATGTCTTCAGTTTCTTTACATCCTTCTCTCTGCTCTGTTTGTCCCCCCAGAATCAGAGAGATTGATCTCTTATAATCTTTGGAGCTCTTTGCCTTTCTCCACCCACCCTGTCTTAGTTATCCTGCTTTACCCTCACAAATGATTCAAAATAGAGTAAGGAAATATTAGGCTCCTGTAGCAAAGCTTTCTAAGATCATTTAGTAAAAACGCATTGAGAATTCATTTTAAGGACACTCGTCGGCCTGAAACAAAGTAAGTCTCTTTGGCTTAGTGCTTTTTTTTTTTTTTTTTTTTTTTTTGTTTTGAGAGAGAGCTTGTCACTGCGGACTTGTGCTTCCAGACAGTGTTAGAAGCTTAAAATTAAATCCTCCAGTTCCTGAAGGCTCAGAAAAACACTGAGATGGCTGGCTGCAGGGATGTATTTCCCCAGATTCAAGACCAGAAATAATTAGCAAAAGTAAAGAATTTATTTCTATAGTAAGGAGGAAACAAAACAAAACAAAACAAAACAAACAAACAACAACAACAACAAAACCACAGGTTTTCAAGCAAGTTTTTAAATACGCCACAACATTTTGTATTCCCAGAGATGTGTTAAGGCAACACTGTCTTCAAACTAGGTCTTGGAGGCTCATGACTGTCCTTTACAGACTAGGGTCATATCACAGCATTTGTTTTAGCATTTGTGCTAATGTTCCTGATGCCTGGCTTAAGGAGACATTGGACTTAATTTGGAAACCTTTTCTCTCTCACCTTTCCTGGAATCATAAATATTAATGAAAGAGCTATTTTTTACTGTCTTCTGTTCACAAAACGTCTGGAAAATATTTGTTATGAAAGTGTCTAAAGTTGAAAGATGAATGCTGTGCTAGATGGGATGATAATAGAGGCAGCATCAAAGATAAAATTTTCCAAGGATTCTGATTGTTCAGTCAAGTTTTCACAAGCAATAGGACTAGAGGTCTTGACTACAGCATTTAAGTGACACGAAGCTCTATGGAGAGTTTACCTGAACAGTATCTCATCAGTATTCAACAGTGCTTTGTGTTTGGGTTGTTTTCATTATAAAATGATGTGTTGGAGATCAGGAGACTTCTTCAAACATAGACATTTCATCTGTTAAATTAGGATCCAAATATAACTGTTCATTTTGGAAAATAGCCATAATAATTGATTTTATTATGATGATGTGTTCTTTATCTTTTAACCATGAGGTAATTGAGAAGTGGAAAAACTTCCTAAAGGTTGTTGTAGACTGCCTGTAACTGGAAGTTTTGATATTAAGATTGTGTGATTTTTTTCCCTTAATGTGTGTGTGCGTATTTGTGTGTATATGCATGTATACTCTAGTCAGAAAAGGAAATAATTCAAGTGATTCCTCCTGCCTGAATTGCAGTCTGGCTATGGGATCACAGACAGTATCTTTTGGTCTTACGACCTATTAACTTAGTGTATTAGTTGAACCTATACAACTTGCAAAACACTCAGGCCTGCCAAAAAGTTCCCTGGTGACTTTGAACATATTGTACAATAGCAATGCCCAATTCTTCTCACAGGATATTTGTGCTGTTTATAGTGCCAGCATTCATAAAATACTTTAAAATCCTTGGATTGAATGATTGTGTGTTCCTGTTAAGTAGGGGAGAGGTATGACTTAGTTTTGTTGAGTGATGAGACTAAAAGTTGTTGGAAGAAATGCTCAGAAAGCTGGTGAGGAATGGGACACTAAAATAATGTCCTTGCTACTAGTGACCTCATTTCTCAGTCTCAAGTCTAAACTGTAATTATAAATACTTTTTGCTTATGTTGGCTTTGTAACACGAGTGTGAGTGCAGTAGCCATCCTGCTTTCATGCTCTACCCCCAGCCAGATGATAAAGAAATTGCAAAATGTCTTCTCTGGGTTGTCATGCTACTGGTGTCTGAAACCCACAGTATTACCATGAAAACAGAAGTGAAGGAAGGACATTCCTTTTAAAGAAGTTTTAATAGCATTTTAGGTGAGACAGCAGAAAGATTAAACCTGGTGTTGTCACGTTTGCTTGTCTAAAACAGGACACTGAAAGGTATGTCTGTATGTACATATAGACAAGTAAATAAATAGCTTTGTGTTCAGAAGTGCTGAGCACATTCTAAAGTAATTGAACTCAGTGGGATTGCAAGCGCTTGCTGCCTGCATTACTATTTTAATATCTGTCTTAAGGACTTTAGGAAAACCTAGGATCAGGCTTTTTTGCCATTCAACTGTAAACTTCCCATGTCATGTTGTGATCATATCCCAGCCTTCTTCCATCAGCCTAACCTCCAAAGTCACAACTGTTACTTTTGCCAGGTAGTTCTGGGAGGGGTCATCTTCCCTTCATCCTCAGAAAATAATCTCCTATCTTCTTAAATGTGTCTCTCAACAGCTCAACAGAAAGGGACCTGGGGATGCTGGTGACAGCAGGCTCGGTGTGCACCAGCAGCGTGCCATGGCAGCCAGAGGGCAAACTACATTTTGGGGTGCATTAAACACAGCACAGCCAGCAGGTCAAAAAAGAGTAAATACTCTCCCGCTGTATTTAATGTTTGTGCAGCCTCACCTGGAGTGTTGTGTGCATACATAACAAGAACATTAAGGTGCTTGGAAATGCCCAGAGGAGGACAAGACAGCCGGTGGAAGGCCTGGAAGGCCTGTCCTGTGAGGGGGGCTGAGGACACCTGGGTTGTTTCATCTGGAGAAGAGGAGGCCGAGGGGCAGCCCCATGGCTCTCTGCAGCGTCCTGAGGAGGGAACTCACAGAGGGCAGTGCCGGGCCCCGCTCCTGGTCACTGATGGCAGGTCACAGGGAATGGCACAAAGCTGGGCCAGGGGACAGTCAGACCGGGCATCAGGGAAAATGCCCTCACCAGGAGGTGGTCAGACATGGCACAGGCCTCCTAGCGAGGTGGCTGATGCCCCAGACCTGGCAGTGTTGGATGCATTTGGACAATGCCCGCATGGATGTGCTTCAGCTGCTGGTGAGCCGTGAAGTGGTCAGGCAGTTGGACTCAACAACCTTTGTGGGTCCCTTCCAACTTGACGATTCTATTTTATTCTGTATATCTGTCTCAGTGTCAAATATTTACCAGGCTTTCTAGGACAAATTGAATTTATAAATGTGAATAGCATTAGTTGTGAGATGATTGCTCTGCCCCATGTAGACTTATACTGTTCCTGCAGACCAAACAAGATAAGTGGTTTTCCTCACGCTGTGCTGAATTTCACAGAACCTGTTATTTCACCCGTCTTTTGTGTTTTACTGTGCTTGCAGGAAGAACTGGGCTCACACTGATCTTTGGTGACTTTTTCTGACATTTCAATAAAACAATAATTTTAATAACATGTGGAAACCTAGGTTCTGGTACACATTGTGTGGGTTAGTCTCAGCTACTCAGCAGAAACATGGGTGATGGCTGGTTGGCACAGATGTGTGTCACCTGAATGCACTGTTAAGGATACAGACCCCAGACATACCAACACAAGGGGTGCCATGCTTACAATGAGAAAACCTTTGATGGGAGAGGAGATAGGAGGGATGTAGGAAGCCAGAGTATAACACAGAGAAGAAACAGGCACTTCAGTCTTAGCATGTTGTCATCTCAGAGAGTAGTGTGACAGCTCCTGCCTAAGGTTTCAGGCCATTGCACTAGACAGATGAACTGTAACTTCTGATTTTCATCTTACTGTTCCCAAACTGGATATTTCACACAGCTTGAAAAAAAAAAATACAAAATTTAGTGAACCTTTGAAAACTGGGAACTCACAGCTATAAGTATTTTTAAATGATAGCTCAAGAAATTATTTCTTCCTGGGAAAAATGGTGCAACTTTTCAGCCTGATGCTGGAGTGTTTCTTGGCAAAACTCAGCCTGCTGCGTTTCAGCCAACATCAATAATAAATACATATATAAATAAAATTAAAATATATATATAAATTGCACATTGGATAAGATTTTAGTGTTTCTAAAACAGTTAGATACACACACAGACATATGCAAGTGCATACACATGCATATGTAATCCCCAACATCCTATGTCTGAAAAAAAAAAAAAAAAAAGGATATTGCCATATTATTTTTCATGCCACATTTTGACTGCTGTTCTACTGCAGTCATAAGAGGCTTGGGGTATAGGACTTAGTGCCTGTTAAAACTAATTACCCTTACAATTATCGTCAATTAACCCCAATTAATGTCAGACAGAAATGCAGAAATGTTGAACCATTTTCTACGATTCAGCACAGATGAGTTCAGGGGAACCGGTAATGACATCTTCAGGCTGTGCATGAGAAACTATCCAAAAAAGCAAAAGCCCTCCTCTAGGTTACGTGTTCACATCACTCTGTAGAGCAGCCTTTTCCCAAATAGGTGTTGCTTGTAGAGGCTGAGCAATTAGTGCTTTATATCACCAGGTCTTTCAGCTCCAGACGGGAGGGGATGTGATTCAGAGGTCAAAGTTCTCAAGCGTGACAGCTTGGCTTAGCTGCAAGACACAGGGAATGTACTACAGGTATGGACTTTGTCACTTGCCTAATTTCTCTGTATTCTAGTATTATTGATTAATTTTCCTAGTACAAGGCAGCTTGCTGTGGAACTCTGATTTTGTCAATCTTATAAATATTTAGTGTGGAATGAAACGTATTATTGAAGCTTTTCAGGTTTTGAATTCTGCTGTTCCAGACCTGATTTTTGCTTTCTGCTTCAGGCTGTGGGCCTTGCTGAGGAAGGATTAAGCTTTCTGCTTGATGTGATAGCTCAACAAAAGTAACTTCAGTGTTGTTGTCCTGGTCCATTCTCACTCAATATTAAGTATTACGACAAGTGTGTATGGTTTTGCCACATACCCTCTTCATATGTTACTTTGCTGTTAAACTAAGAATGGAGATTGGAGTCACTTGCACTGAATTAACATTACGGTATTTATAATATTAGTTATAAGTAACAGCAGAAGTGTACTAACATTATTGGAGACTCCTGTCTGTGCCTCTAGGGACAGTGGATCTAAGAAAAGAATTTGGCCACCATACTCAAATTTTCTGCAACATTTCCTAAATCAGTGGTTTTATTCTGGCTGAAATATGTAGCTTGAAAACCTAGGGCAGAGCTAAGTGTTACAGGGATAAAGCTCTATTCAGAATATTCTCTGACCAATTCTGCACCCTCCTGCAGCACTCAGGCCCTTTCCTGATCCTTTCTGTCACCATCAACCACATCAGGATTTGGAAAGCTTTCTGTGATGATTACTGCATGTGTGCAAGCCAAAGACTGTTGTTTTTCATTATCGTGTAAGGATGCAGCATGACAGACATGACAAATACTGTGACAACTGGGTCTCTTTTGTTACTTGAATGGATTTAATTCTCAATGGAAGGTGAAAGCCCTCTTAATCTAACTTTTTTTTTTTTTTTTTTTTTTTTTCAATGCAGCCATGAACAATGGTAATGAAGAAAAAGAATATATTTCTGAATCAGGAATAGTACCATATGAAATATGAAACCCAGTTCTTTTTGCTTTATGTTGTTTTTCTTCATTAAGAATGGAACCTGGTTTAGTGCACAGCAATACAGAAAAGCATCACTAGTTATGTTAAGAAAAATTATCATAAAAGAGAGCAATATGGATCTTTGAAAGTGACGTATATATATACTAATGCTTCATTTCTTTCTATGCTAAAATAGCCTTGGATACAATCTTAGACACCAAAGCTGTGAAACTGCTGAACAGCATAAGACTGTAAAGAGCAAGTGTGATCTACTCATCAAAGCACAGGATGGAGAAAGGAGAAATCCATGTTGCAGATCAGTGTTTGTGATATCTAAATCATTGTATCTGATCAACTCTAAGGCAGTTTGGTTGTGTACAATGGTGTCTCAGCCTCACCTCCTGGTTTTTCTTTCTAAAACTAAGGAGTAAGAACAAAAATCATTAACTTCTTGGATCAGAACAGTGTCTGGTCCTTAGAGATCAGAGATCATGCTTCAGAGAAAGCTTCAAGAACACTAAAACAACTGATTTTGAAATAATAATTTGAAATTTCCTTCTACTGCTCTTTTTGCCTCATATTAAGTCTGGCTTATGGCATGGAGTACTGAGGTTTTTAATCTCTTCAGAATGTTAAGCTTTGTGGAGTATTTTGATAACTTTAGCTAAGAAGCACTATATAAGCCAAAGTATTATTATTATTATTAATTGCTTTATTATACAGAATTTGTGGATGTTGAAGAAGGATTATGGATTTTTTTTTATTATTATTATTTTTATTTTTTTATTTTTTTATTTTTTTTGACAACAGGAAACCTGACAGGGTTTGCACAGCATGGAGTGATAGGCTTGGAGATTTTTATTTAGAAATAAATATATATAGAGAGAGAGAGTTTTGTTTGTAGAAATACACATTTCAAGCATTTCACTTTTCGAGTTCTTATTGCACGAAACATATTTCCTTCTGTAAGTGCAACTATGTCTTTTTCTCCACCAGAAGGGAAGAAACTATGTGAAAAGAGGCCAACTTCATCTGTTACTACCATAAAGCTGTCTCTGACCCTTCAGACACTTTCTTTTTTAACATTTTCTTGTTGTCTTTTGTAACAATAAGGATCTCACATTTATACTTTGTCACACTGCCCTACCTGAGCTTACTGATGAGTAAACTGACATGTAGGAATTTCAAATTCTCAGATAAGCCTAGACTGTACTGTACATTGCATAGACTTTTTCTTGTCTCTTTGTGTAAAAAAAAAAAAAAAAGAACAAAGCATCTGTTAAACCTTCCATATTTTATGAAGAGTCACAAAAGTACACATACCTCTCATGTAATAAACAGCCTGTCCTCTTGAATGTGAACTTGGTGGAAGTGGGGTTGGTCCTGACATTGATTTATTGTATTTTTTTTCCCAGAACCCCATATGTTTTCAGACTATTATGCAACAGCCCTTTTGACTTTTCACTTTTAGCTTGCTTACCAGTTTGCTAAGAGTGCCACTAAATTATTTTCACCTTCCATATTATTATTATTTTATTCCTCTAAGCCCTCATACATTTGTTTCATATTCATGATCTCTGTCGTCTTGCAAGGCGATAGGCCCTTGTATGGTCACTGAGTAGAAGAGGAATGAGAGAAGAGGAATCAAATTTTCAGAGGCTGTAGCTATTAAGGCTTGACCCTTCCTTAACTCTTGCATACAAAGCTGGTGATCCTACTGCAGGTCAGGAAAGACTGTGATTCTCTTTATGACCCAAACAGGCATATATGGTACATGCCAATGCCACTCACAGCAGCTTGGAAGCAACTGCCTTTCTTAACAAGAAATAGTTAAAAAAAATCACAGCTGCTTTTGTAATTTTTGTTGTGCTATATACTTGGAAGCTTGTTCATTGTTATCAAAGGCAAGGTCTTAATTCAAGGAGACTTATTGTAATTGTATGACCTAATTAGAATCAAGCCTCTGATCATAGATATTTCATGAATAAATGAAATGACTCCATACATTCTTTTCTTCAGTCTTGGGTCTTGAGTCAAAAATGTACAGAATGTATTACTGCAAATACATGACTTTCTTTGCCAATACAGCTTTGGAAATGTTGGCATGGTGCTGTCTCTTTTGCTGCAAGCTAATGTCTCTTTTTATTAACCATGAAAAAAATGGGAACATGGACTAGTGACAATTTTCTTTATTTATACACAGTTTTAATGAACAAAGATATAGCTTGTCATAATTTACAGGATTTTCATGGTGTTAGATCTGATTAGCTGCAGAGGAATGCACTAATGCTTTTATTAACACTAACTACCACACAGTTGCTGCTATCAAGCACTCTCAGAATACAGACGCCCCCCCCCCCCCCCCAAAAAAAAAAAAAAAGCCTTGGTTGCATCTCAAGTGAGGTAGATTATATTTTCTGTCAGTGCCTGGCTGTAGCCTTCTGACTGAAGAACCCACATGATGTACGTAGAGTGACTTCGGATGACTTGGCTGCTGAAAAATTTGATGGCAAGCTATATCACAACATTTTTCCAAAGTGAGAGTAACTCCTCATTGCAAATTCAAGCATCTCTGATCCTTGCAAGTGGTGGGCTTTTCTTGCTGTAAGCACAAGGCTGTGAGCATTGCTGCCAGACCCATGCAGTAAGCACACTTAGATTACCAACAGAGAGATTTCTGTCAACAGTTTTGGCTAGCTATGGAAAAACTGAGCTTAGTCTCAGGTATGTTATTGAGACAAATCCCAGAAGTAACTTCTTGTTGCAGTGGGTAAGAGGCTCTCATTTATATTCATTATATTTATATCCTAGCCTTGATGAGATTGACTTGATTTCCCCCCATTGCCTTACTTACAAAGCTTTCCTTTCCTTCTCTTTCTTCATTTGCTGCTGTCTAAAAGGGCCTTGTAAAGACAAAATAAAAAATAAAAATCTGAGCAATATCAGTGTTACAGATTTCTCCGGCTTTCCTGTCAAGGTCTGACATTAACTCTTTTCCACTTACATGGCAGTTGGCAGGTAGATGGCTCTTTGTTGTTTAAAAGGGAACTTTCTTTGTGTTTCTCCTTGGCCTTTCTCTTTCATGCAAAATTCTCACATTTCCTTATGCTATTAATATTTGCTACAACTTTGAAGGAAGCCAGAAATTGCTCCTCTTTCATTTCCTTTCCACAAATCCCCTGATCCTTTGTTGTGTGCTATAAATAACGGCTGGCTGTTTCCAGTGCTCTACCCGGATATTTCAGCAAGCTGAATAGCTGACTCCAATGCTGCAGGAGGATGCCTCCATGTGCAGGGAGGCAAGATGACAGACATCCTGGTAGGGTCAGGTGTGCATGTTCGCTTTGCCAAGTGTCAACTCCAATTACCGAACATGGCCTGCCAGCATCTTAAAAATGCAGCCCTTCTAAAAGTATGCAGAGTACTTCTTAATTGCAGGATTCTTGCGCTCTTTCTTTTAATTTTTTATAAAGTGAAGCATAAAAGATTTAAATGAAAACTTTTAAAGGGTAAGGCTTGAAATGTGAGAATATTTGCAGTGTTTCTGCAGTGCATCTGTTTCGAAACCCTAACCTGTAAATTGGCACAACTTTTATTGTGCAGTAATTTAATCTCATTTCTGCTAGGTATTTTCTTCTTAGATTCAACATGAGGTGACTATTGCCCTCTTTCGGTAGGCAATGTAGCTCTTGACTATTACAAACCACAGGTTTGAATCAAACTCTGACTTCTTTAGGTAGAGTCCAAGAAGGTGCTTCTGATGAATGATGACAGTGATCTTGATAATCAGCTCTTGGTGTAAATCTTAGTCCTCTTCTGTCCAAAAACAGGTAATGTACAAACTTTAAAATACATTTGATAGCAAGCATAGCTGGTGAAGGACATTCTGGACACACAGCAATCCAGAGTGAGATTCACCAGGTTTAATACAGCCCACTGAGATATTTTTCTGTATTATGCAATTGATCATGAGCCTATATGCACTAAAAGAACCTCTGCTGCAGAAGACCAGTGAGCTTGGTGTTTATAGCAGACCTGTGCAATACGATTTGAAATCCCTTTGTTGAATTAGGGATTTGGACACTATGCTATAACCATACAAGGACAAATTTTCTTATCACTTGCCAGTGCACTAGTGCACAACATCATCTGGAGTAACCAGCTTCTTTCCAGGCAGACCTAATGTAAGCAGATGATCTGAACAGAATTTAGTTGCCTATAGGCTTAATCTCCCCAAATTTGTCTGCAATTTGTTCCTATTAGCTCAGATTGCTTCCTGGCAAGCAAATTTCTGCATCTCTTTCCTTAACTGTACCCAGGGGTTACTGGAAATAGCCCATAGGATATCTGGAGATGAAGCTGCCTCTAAATGGCAGAGGCCTGAGATGCTGCACTGCATCATGTTGAAATGACTACAGGAGCCAAGCCTTTGTGCCAGCAGTAAATGAGTTGTCTGAGGCTTCTCCAGTGAGTCAGACCACCACTCCTCTTGAGCAATTTAATAAAGCAATGTGCTGATCTGTCTAGTCAGCTGAGGTTATATGTCACACCCGATGGAAAATCTGTGTGGAGACAGGCATTTATACAACTGCCCTTCTTCACAGGCTTTCAAATACCTCTTCTGCACAAAGCTGCAGGGAAACCAAGAGGTTTTCTCAAGACTGCTCTAAAATACTCTGAGGATTCTCTGATTAAATGGAAATATGCCTAAGACTTACCATATATTTGGAAACTTGAAGCTCTCTTATGCTTTTATAAAGGCATTTATGAAACATGACTCATGGAAGTCTGTATTTTCAGGTGCTCAAGGGTTAAATGTGAAATCCACGGGAAATAAGGGTGTTCAAATATTTGGAACCTAGGACCTTCCATTTTCTGTTCTTACAATTACTTTGTCAAGCCCAGGCTCCCCTCTACCTTCTCTGGTGGGATTTTATTGTTCTGGAGAATTGCAGGTGATTACCAATATTCTGTATGCTCTTTCTCCCAGTTCTACCTAATGGGTTGGTTCTAGGTGTGTGGCACACTGGTCAGGGTATCGTATCCAGCTTACTGATAATTGCTAAATGCATATGTTATACATGAATATGTAGGTAAATGTATACGTGAATTAACACTCAAACACATTTCTAAAGCTGCTAATGACGGGTGCAGCGCTGTTTAGAATTTAGTATGGAGAAATTTGTGGTAGGTGAGACTGCATAGAAGAAAAGAGTTAATGTTTATTTTTATTTTTGAAATTGCACAGCAGCCTAGTAGAAATCACTTTGGAAAAGGCCCAAATTAAAAAGAGCAGCAATAATCATTTCATTAAAGCTTCTAGTCCCAAACTGGAGTTAATATCTTTTTACGATGCATTTCCAATGTTTTCAAGAAAAAAAATAAAAATTAACAGGTAGATCTTATGTCCAATTCTCTGGGTAGGCAGAGTAAGTGTTTTTACTCTAGTGAACTGTCTGCTACAGCTTGGAACCTATCTGCAAGAACAGAAAAGAATGTCAAAACTCAGTGAGAACAGGATTATTTTAAATTAGCTACGGTGATTGTGGTTTTCCTCATCACCAACTTCACAGATTCAAGATAAAGGTGTCTTCAAAGTGAAAGCTCTTGCGTTTGGAAATGAGTGGTTCTGTGGAAGACTTTGGATTGAGAAAATTTCTCATGAAAATCACTATTCACAATACGTCAGTGTGCTGACAGAAGTGGCAAAATTGATTGGCAGCATCAAATATACTTTAACTTTGTGTTTGAATGGAGATGTCAAATATATATTTTAACAGACACTGTGAGTAGTTTAAAAACTAATGAAGAATAATTCAGGGCAAAATATTGAAAATAATGAAGCTCAGCTGGTAGCAGCAGCTCGTAATATAATTGTTTCCCATTATTTTTTTAGTATGCACAAAAGATTCTGAATTTTTTAAGCTGAACAATCAAATGATAATGGAAAACTTTTAAGAATGGGAAGTGGGATGAGAAATATTATTGCATATTTAGGTGCATAGTTAAGTCTGCAAAGCTATTTCAAAGAAACATGGAATTACTTCTTGACAAGCTGCCAGTGTGTTAAAACTTAACTAACTGCTGGGAATGGGTTTTGGTAGTTTGTAGTAACAGGTATAAATTGTAAGCTCCATGGTCAGAAATAACACATGCATGGATGCGTTGCATCTGTTATGCAGTACAGAAATCTTCTCCGCACTTCTGCATTTGGGTATATAAAACTTTTTGGATTTTGTAGCTGTAGAAATCTGATTGCCATTTAAAGTCAGCATTGCTAAGCCTCAACCAGAGAGATTATGATGACTCTCCAATCCACATTAATAATTCAGTGTGAAATATCTTCATTACACTTGTAGCTCCGTCAGAGATCGAAACTGTTTTATACTTTCTGGACACATTATATTAAAAGTAAAAAGCATTAGTATGCTGAATGCATTCACAAATTCTAGTCATGGCGGATGTGCTGTGATATGAAACCTATAACTTAAACCTAGCCCTTCATTATCACTCGTGTTTACTTCTCTGTGTAGTACTGATTTGTAACAGGTGTCTTGTGATAAAACTGCCCTGTCTGGACAGGTGATGAGGGTGAGGACAAGTGGTAAAACATGAATCATAAACCAGATTCAGTTCTGGTCTCTTTACAGCTGTGACGATCTTCATATGTGTTGGGTTTGGTCCTTCCAGGAAAGGTAACTTTTGGGTTTGTGTTAACTTCAGTAAACAATTTACCCCACATCCCCATCCAGCACCCTTGTCTGACTCTTAGGGTGACGAGGGGTGCAAACAACTGCTTTCCCCCTGAAATCTGTTTTGGCTATGAGGCCATCAGTGTGGAATGACTTAATAAGAGATGGCCTGGCTCCTCTTTGCCAAACTCATGCACGTCATGTTTAGAACACAGTCGGCCTCTTGAAAGTGAAGGCTTATGTGATCAAGTCTGCCTTTGAACTTCTGGATTCAAATTACCAACTCGAAGCTTTGTCATACAGTTGCAATAAATCATATTTTAATAACTGTTAAACCCTTTGAACATAAAGTTTTATAGCCACACTTGCAGGAATTAAATACTTCTATTGAGTCTCAGTGCTTATGGCCTAAATCCACTGGATGCTCTCTACCCACTACCCATCCCAGTTGAAGTGGGGGCCAGGGTTTGCCTTGAGGTGGGGGTTGTTCATGTTGAATACTGAACAAATACATTCAGTAAGGGTAATAACCTTCTGTCCCAGAGGCTATAATGTAAAAAATAGGCTTGAAAACGAGTGTGGAAATGGGGATGAACACGGCAGTTTTGTAGTTGAGAGATTTCTTGCCAATCTGATGATAGCTGTGATTTATTATTTTTATTTTTTATAAGGGATGAGGGTCAATCATAAGCAGTTTGAGGATGCAGAGGTTTATAGGGCTACAACTCTGCCAAGACTGCATCTTTGCCACCATACCCTGCCATGGTTTGAGAGTTTCTCTCCTGATCCCTTCCTCATATGTTCTTCCTCAGCAACTGAGGTGCCATCAGTCACAGCTCATGCAGTGTTGGGGGACGTGCAGAGAGCCAGCAAGCAGGCACAGCTGTGTCTCTCGGTGGTTCTTCTGCTAATCAGTTATTCAGGAGCAAAGCCCGAATCCGAGGGTGCCAAAGCCCATGTCAGCATACCTACCAACTTACTTCAGAGCAAGAGTAGGTCCTCTGAGTGCTGAAACATCTGTGGTTTGAATTTACAGCCTCCTTCCACTTCTGCCACCAAAACTGTATTTTCCTGCTTGCTTCTATTGCATTAGGAGTATGATTGTTGAGGGGTGGTCTACAAAAAGGACTTTAAGAATCTTTTTTTTTTTTTTTTTTTTTGGCCAAAGACCAATAATCAGTCCTAATTTTGAGGAGAAATATGTCCATTTTTATTACTAATGACATCAATCCATGTACAGAAGACAGTATCATATGTCAGTCAAAAAAAAAAACAAACAACTTTTTTTCTTGTGTGAAATTTTAATAACTATTTTTTTTTTTTTTTTTAATGCGCTATAGCACAGAGATAAACTCAAAGTTGGACTCCCAACTTTTGACATACATGCTTTAGCAACTTTTTATATCTGGTAGGCTGAAAGGGACGTATAAGGAATGGGTTTCTTGTAACTAATTGTACCCATGTGGTGGGTTAGATAAAATTGAGTTTTCCTTATAGTGAACAAGTAACTGTTTACAGTCAGTAAGGAACTGCATTAGAGTTTCTGATACACATTTTTCAGATCAGTCAGTTAACTAATCGCAGACTGGAGAAATGTGTACACACATCAGGATGTCTCCATAAAGAGAAAAATAGTCCTTATTTTATTGTTCTATGACAAGACACAAAAAGGAATAAAGCAGGGTGAAAATTCATTTTGTGTATAATGAACAAGTGAAAAGGCTTATGTCACACCTACATGTGCAGCAAGTGTGATTTGGGCTGCAATAAGCTTGTAATGCTTTTCTTAAAATATAACCACAAAGGCAAGGCTGTGCCTGTGCTGAGCTCTGTACAGTTATTTAATGGCTGTAGCATTAATTTCCACTAATGCTTTCAGTGTCAGAGGAGCAGAGCAGGATCTGGTTTTCTGCTGGCAGAAATTCTTCCTGAGAGCAAGACCTCTCTGTCCCAGAACCTTTCTTGCAGCATTCATATATACTGCATTATGTTGGTTCTTAATGATGCTCCTTGTTACGTAATTCCAAGCTGCTTCAGCAGTTAATGTAATCACCTATCATGTCCATAAGGGCTAGGAATAACCTCTCCTGTTCATACGGTAGACCAGCACCAGAGACAAAGTTCAAGCTCATGGCTTTCTACAGCTTTATTCTTCATATTTTATACTACCCTTGTCAATAAGCTTTGTTGAAGGGGTAAGACTGTAAGATGTGCCTTGGGATACTATTCCCACAATGACAAAGCAAGCAAGATATGACAGGGTTCAGAACTGGTGAGTAAGCACAGATAAGTGGACTGGGGAGGGGAGTGGGACTAGGGGACCTCCAGGGGTCCCTTTCAACCTTGGCTATTCTGACCCTTCTTGATAAATGACTCAGGTAGTATCAAAACCCCATTGTTTGATTTAGTAAACCAAACAGGTGGCTATTTTTCTCTTTTGCCAGGATTATTTTTCTGTATATTTGCAGCCGGGTACAGATCCTGTGTGCATCCAGTGCTGTGCAGTTGGCTTGTACACAGGTAGGATTTATTAGAAATACAGTCACAAAATGTGCTGGGGGAGATACTGTGTGATCCATGCTTCTGCCCCAGGACAACCTTTTGTTGCTTGCCAAGATATCTGAGAGCCGGTGCTAACAGTCAAACATTAATTATTTAGAAATATTTTGCTGATCATTGGAATTAATTATTACAGAAGTACAGAGGTTGGAAGGGACCCTGGAGGTCTCCTGTCCAACCTCCTGCTCCAGGCACATTCACTTGGAGCAGGTTGCTCAGGGCTGTGTACTGGCAGGCTCTGAGTCTCTCCAAGGATGGAGACTCCCCAGCCTCACTTAACAATGTGCTCCAGTGTTTGGCCACTCTCACGGAAATTTTCTTCCACTTCCATCTAGTCAGAATTTCCCTTGTTTCAGCTTGTGTCCACAGTCTTTTGTCTTTTCCACAGTGCACATTCCATCTTCTCTATACCCTCCCATCATGTAGTTGCACAATGATGATGGTTTATTATTTGCATTGAAGCTTTAGGAACCAACACTGCAGTCCTATTGCTTTTCTACGGAGCTGCAAGAGGATGGTGCAACCCTTTCATACAGAAGCATAAAGTTTTCTGAGTTTGAGTAATTTGCAAAGTGTTTGTGTGGAGGCTACTACTTGCTTTTTATAGTGCTTTTGAATAGTTGCTAGAGAGAGGGGAAAAAAGTATTGTCAAAGTGTGCTGAAGGGATTAAAGAAACTCTTTTCTTATTTTGTAATATCTCCCAAGGAATGGCAGTATTACACATTAAATTTAGGAATCAAGAAACCTACTAACTAGCTTACCTGGGGGAACTATTTCACTCTGCTAAAACTTGGAATGAGCAACTTAAGTTGCTCTGTTTCTGCTTCTGAGCCTTCATTAAGGAAAGAACCTGCAAAAGCATGTATGTACACACATGTACTTTGTGGGCCCAGTATGTGTGCACAGTGTTAATCTTGATAACAGCATTTATCATTTTATAGGTTCGTGATCACGACTCTCTAGGTGATACCTTGCCACCAATGTATATAACTTAATTAATATGCTTATGGACTGATCCCCTGGCTTCACTTGGCAACCAAAGAAGAGGAAAAGCTGCTCTGTAACTATGAATATGCAATGGGTTAATGTAATTAAAAAAAAAAAAAAATGGTTTCATGTGGAAATTCCATCCTGTGTCTACCTCAGAAGTGGAGCCAGCAGTAAGACCTTGTCAGTTTTCACAAGTTGTACTCATTTTCAAACACGAGCTTCTATACTGACGTAGAGTGTCACTTAGAAGATTTATTGTGGCCTTTTTGGTGGTTCAAGATTGTACTGGGTTTACAGGGCAAGGTTTTGGTAGCCTTGTATTGGAAACTGGTAGATCCCCTGGCAGCAGAGATCATCACCAGACTACATTCAACAAGCAACGTGCAGAGAGCATTCCCAATTAGTATTCCCTCTGTCTGTGTTGCTTTCAAAGGGACAATCTTCCAAAACTGAGAAGAAAAACAAAGACTGTAAGGCAACATATTTAGACAAAAATGTGAATGAAAGTTAGATCATATAAATGAATTTACTGTTGAGATCAGAAAGCTTCATTCTGTCCTCAAGAAAAAGTACAGTTTTGTTGGGGAAAACTAGTTTTGGTTCAATAAGGAGTTGAATACAAGTCTTTGACATAATATATGAAAATGATGAGGGAACCATACAAAGCAGTCAATAAAAATAAAATGCTATGGAAATTGATAACAGCAAGCTAGAAATATGAGGAAAAAAAAAAAAAAAGTTTGACATTGACTCTTGTAAATTGCAATGCATAAATTATTAAAATAAAAAGGGTCGTATTTGGTGCAGGGTTCTATTAACAAAAATGATGTCAGGATACACACTGTTCTTTTTCAGTTGAGGTGTTTTGTTCACTTGGAAGGAAATGAGTAAGGTATAGCTCATTTGGTAACTAGGTTTTGTGAGAGCTAGACCAAACATTATATATTTTGGATATGTGCTGTATCTTATAATTGTATCTCTCAGAACTGTTAGAGAAGGAAGACCCAAGTTGTCTTCTCCTGTGCAGAAGGAAATTGGTTTGGGCTTCAGATTTCCAGATGTGGTCTTTTCCTAGTCCTGAGAGTGCTGCATTTCTGCATGATACCACTGTGCTGAGGACTGCGCTGAAGTTGTCATCTTCACGTGATTTGAGTAACAGCTTCTGTTAGGTAAAGTTTATGATTGTGTTATAATATAACTAAGTACATATTTGTTTGAGAGGTTCAGACTAGGTCCCAGCTGGTGTCTATGCAAGCTCTCAGGTGAATATGCTGGCAGAAGTTCTCTGGATGTACAGACAATGTGAAGCTGTTCCTGAGGTAGCATCAGAAAACAATTGGCAGGTTTTTACTAGCAGTTAAACCCCATTTTCCATGTGCAAAACACAAAACAGACCCCTTGCCCAAAGATCATTTTCAGGTTTGTGTGCAGCTCCTACTATTTATTTTCTGAATACACTTAGTCTTTTAAACAAAATTGTTAATTACAGTAAAGAAGTCACATTTGTATTCTTGTACTTCCTTCTTCCTCCTCACCTTTCCCTCCTGCTTTTGGCCCAATCAAAAGAAATGACAAAAGGTCTTTATTATTGTCCTGAATGTATTTTAAAATTCTGTGAACAGCAGGACAACTAAAACCTGGCTTCATACAGATTTGTACCCTTGTATTCCAGCTCCCACTCTCACACAATCGTGCAGTCCTGCCTGGCAGGGATCAGCATGCCTCATGGCTATGCCAAAGCCTCATGTATGCCTGTTGCCTGCACCTGCCAGACAAAGTGTGTAGTGAGCTGAGGATTGAAATGTGACAGTTTTCTTTCAGTGGGGGAACTAGCTGAGGGTCCTCTCCTCTATCCAGACACTGATTCTTGTGAAACTTTCCTTGTGTGATTAAACTGGCAAGTTAGTACAGGAATTAGTTATGGATGGAAGGAAGAAACTTCTGGTTTCTCTGCAGAGCTCTCATTTCATTAAAACTGAGGCTAAAAATTCAAATATTCTGAAGGCCAAAGAGGGCTGAGGTACTGGTTTTGTCCACATTAAATTGTAGAGACTCTTTGAAATTTTAGACTGCCTAACATTTGGGCCTCAGAGCAAAAGTATGTGTGTTACACATACTTGGGACATTTAACATGTTCACGTATAGAAACTGTTAATGTATAAATATTCCATAATATATATGTCATGGGATATATTATTGTAAATGGACACGTGTTTGTTTTACATTGATATATTGCACCAAAGTGAAACAGAAGACTTTGTAAATAATATGACAAAGTTTTTTTTTTTTTTTTTTTTTTTTTTTTTTTTTTTTTTTTTCTGGCTTTGGCATTCAGAAAAATACAAGGTTTGGAAACAAAATGTAGAAAGTTACAGTACTGGTGATGGTGTGAACATCACAGTATCAATGCGAGTCCTGTAGAAGGGGACTACATCTAGGGGACTACATACAGGACTATATACCTGCCAGTGATGAAGACACGGTCAGGGATAAACATGTTCTTATAGTGTTATAGAAATATTCCTCACTGCTTTGGTTTCATGTCAGGCTTTTTATTATTATTATTATTTTATTTATATATATATATATATATATTTATTTATTTTCTGCATCACTTTTTTTATAAAATACTAAGTTAACACAGTTCTATTTCGGCTGAACTTTGTTCTCATCAGTTTCCTACCTCGCTGATGACCAATTAACAGAGTTTCAGATAAAGTATCTGTCTTACTGGAAGTCTGATGCAGTTTTATTGTAAAATGTTTTATTTTTAGGATGGGACTGGGGCGTCATTTAACTCTAAATATTGAAGGGTATATTGCAGAGTTGCACATAGAAAAAATCTGTTGTCAAATAATAAGTCAGGAAAAACTTTTTGAGAAAAAAACAAAAACAACAAAAAAAAACACACACACACACACACAAAAAAAAAACCAAAAAAAAAAACACCTTCCGTTGGTTCTGATACTTTTATGTGTGTATGATTATAGCCTATCCAGTTTATGTTCTCAATTATCTATACATGCCTGCCCGCCCATGACACGTCTTCAGGCATCTGGCCAGCCACGGTGCTGCACAGTGACCACAGAGCAGCTGTGGCTAGTTTTGCTGGTTAAGCGTGATGGAGAAGTATGACTCATCAAATTGGAGGTGGGTGAAAGCAATTTCCATCATCTATTAGAAGCAACCAAAGAAGTATCATCTGGGTGAAATGAGGAAAAGTGGAGGTGAACTTGAGAGAAGGGCTATTTCCATGACTACCTATGGTTATCCCTATGTTAAGCAGTGTGCTGCAAGAGGAGAGGATTTAGGAAGGGGGGCATGTTACCGAGTACGTGTCCAGAGAAGGGCTGTGTGGCTGGTAAAGGGCCTGGGACACAAGTCCTGTGAGGAGCAGCTGAAGGAACTGGGGTTGTTTAGTCTGGAGGAGGCTTAGGGTTCAGCTTATTGCTCTGCAACTGCCTGAAATGAAGGTGTGGCGAGCTGGGGGTCAGCCTCTTCTCGCAGATAACTAGTGATAGGACTAGAGGGAATGGCCTCAAGTTGTGCCAGGGAAAGTCTAGATTGGAAATTAGGAGACATTTCTAATCAGAAAGAGTGGTGAGGCAGTGGGATGGGTTGCCCAGGGAGGTGGTGGAGTCACCGTCCCTGGGGGTGTTTAAGGAAAGGTTGGACGTGGTGCTTAGGGACATGGTTTAGGGAGTGACATTGGTAGTAGGGTGATAGTTGGACCAGATGATCTTGGAGGTCTTTTCCAACCGGAATAATTCTATGATTCTACCCTTGCGCTCCAGGAAAGACCACTTCGGCCAGGCTCTACTTCGCCCCTGGTGGTGACAGAGCAGGGAGCAGGCACCCCTTGAGGCTCTGGACGAGCACCTCCGGCAGGCAGGTCCGGCACCGGGGTCACGGCGACACCCTGACGCCTCCCGGGGGTGCCGGGGCCCCCGTGGCGGTGCCGAGCGCTGCCCCACGGGGGCGTGAGGCGGGAGGAGCGGGGCGGGGTGGCGAGGCCGGGCCGGGCGGAGCGCCTGTCCGAAGGGCGGCTCGCACTGTCTCTCCGGCCGCGTCGTACCCGCCTCGCTCCTTCCTTCCCCGCCCGGAGCCACGGCATGGCCGGGGAGCCGCCGTCCTGTCGGGCCTCCCTGGGCAGCCGTCCAGCCGGCTACGGCTACGGCGGCGGCGACCTCGGCGAGCTCCGGGAGCGCGAGTTCCCCCGGCTCCGAGGTACCGCGGGGCGGGCAGGGGCCCCGGGCACCGTGAGGGGCTGGGCGGGGGGGTCTGCAGGGACAGCGGTGGGGTGGGGAGAGAGGTTTAGCCGTGAGGGGTAAAGAAAAGAGAGAATGGAGATTAAAGTGGTAAAACAGCCCCGGTGTGGTGCAGGTGTGTGGTTAAGTGGGTGTTGGTAAATTGCTTCTGCGGGTTATGCAGCTCTCCTGCTCACACATGCCATTCGGCATGTTTACATAGTGCACGTGTTACTTAAATGTGCTGCTATTGCTTCAAGTCCGACCGTAATGCGTATACCAAAAGAAACAACTTGGAGAAGTATCGATGCCCATGATACTAGTGCTTCAAAATACTTGGCAAAAAAATGCCAACAGCAAACCAAACAATTACAGAATAGAGAATGGAGTAAATAACTTTGGATGCCCTAAATCTGTTGCTTTGATCTATGTTAAGTTTCACGTTATCACTCCCTTTTCTCATTTCTTGTAGTTTTTGTAGTAGAATCTAAGCTGGCGTTCTCACACGCGAGTATTTCTGAGGAAAAAAATAAAATTGACTTTTTCTCTCTAGGGAAATGTGGAAAAAACTTAATGTCAAACAGCAGTTTGAAGATTTTTTTCTTCTGTTGTTAGCCACAAGCCCATAAGCTGATTTCAAAGTCTAGTATTTAGCAATGTTAGTTGCGTCACTGAAGGTTGGATAACAAGAAACTGCTGGTGGTAAATTCAGGCCAAGAATCTGAAAAATTAATGTTTTATAACCAAAGCCATTGTTTAGCCATTTAGACAGATGGCTTTACAAAACCCTTGAAAATCAGTCTCTTTTCTCATGAGTCTCCCAAGTTTTGAAATCAAGCATATCTACTAGTGAATGGCATCCAGTGGATCTGTCTGGGTTCCCAAGTAAGAGGTCACTGCAAAGGCAGCATGTTAGGAGCATATTTACCTTCATTTCAAAATGTTATGGCTAATGTAGGCTACTAAGTTACACTTCAGTCATGCAGCTTACTAAACTAAGGCATGGACAGTAAGTATTTGAGAATATTTCAAGAAAACAACAGCAACAATACATTACAAGGTAAAATTAGAATCTCATAATTTAGCTAATTGAAAACACAGGGTAGTCTATGGTAAAGGGACCTAGATTGCAAATTCCTTCTACCCTTTGTAGAAGTTTAGTGTTTATTTTAGGATTTTATTATTTTTTAAACTTTTATTTGAGAATTTTGATGCTTTATTCAATTCATATATAGTCGTTCATTCATCCTGAGGGCTCCTCGCATCTATGAGGAAGATTGATGTCATAAACTGATTGCTGTGTATATACATGTGTTGTCCTGCCAGGAATCCTCATGTTAAAAACAGGGGCATCTTTCCTCTAGTCAAGAACTTGTGTCTTTAGGTAATGGCAATACTGTGTAAGGTTAAGTTTCCCTGTCTTAAGTGTCTGTCTGGTTCAAAGTTGACTATCTGGACTAGTCCAGGAGCTGGGTGACGGTGGAGCAGTGTGGATAATGAGCCTGCTGCTTGTACTTATTCTTTGGCCCCCTTTTATTTAGCCATGCATCCCCACTGCTGAAGGGCTTTACACATTGATGTGGATGTTATAAATGGCTTTCAAAGCTGTAGGTCTCTGTTGCCTTGGTGAAATAAGGTGAAGGGAAGGTGGACGTACAGATTACAGCAGTGAGTAAAGGGGCCTTCTCCAAGTGACGCAGAGGAAATTAGTGGGGCTTTCAGGTATTTAGCTACCTAAGCATTTTCAGTGACTTGCCAGAAGGCGAGGGAGATGAGGCAGAAGTTTTGGATCTGTGATGGCCTCAGGTCACCTTTACAGGTAAGTCCTGACTCTACAAATGCTGATTCTTGAAGGAACCCATAGCTGTTCAAGGTGTCATGCCTCTGTAGTGCACAGAGGTATTGCCATTTAATCCCTTCTGGTAAGGAAAGGTCCTCTTAACCAGGTCCTCTGGGTAAAAGAGAACAAACCTACTTTTAAGTGGCTAACAGGAGTGTCTTTCTCTTCATGTTCATTTGGGACATGCCTCAAAGATCTTTCCATCATTAAAGATGTGTAAAAATCCCAATTTTGCTGTTCACTTTTTATGTGTTGAGTTTTTTGGGTCCCTGTCTAGATATCCATGAATTAAGCCTAGGGGGTTGGGTTGGAAATGCCAACATGTTACACACATCACATGGTAATAAAAAATCAGTGCGTGTCTGTGTATTCACTTCTTTCTGATTGCTGATAACTTTGTGATGTTTGCTGAGGACATCTTGTGTTCTCTGGGGAAGTCAGAACCCTTTTCTGTGTCATAAAGCTTTGACCTTATGTGTTAAGTGGTACTAAGGCTTCTGGCATTGCTCTAGTTTGAGTAGTTTGCACATGTGTCTGTAGAGAAGATGGTACAATACATATGTATAGGGGCAGCTGCTGGACATACTATAAAGGCAGTTTTTTTTTTTTTTTCAAAGATGTTCTACTTGTGATCTTACCAAAGTCTGTGGGAGTTTCACTCTTGTCTCCATCAGAAGGCTCTTTCTGAATATGTTGGGGATTTCCCTTTCAGGTTCTGTGAGGGGATATACTTCCTTGAATCAGCAGGGCTATGTCTGTTTTGATACAGAAGCCATAAATTTTACCTTTAAGCCAAGGTTTATCTTCGCGTTTGTAATTCAAGGGCTGTTAGCCGAGGGCTTGAGCAGCCCCTTCTAAAAATATATGTGGAGTCTGTGAAACCGATCTGTGTTTCACAGGCAGCAGTGTATGTGCAGTACGTGACCTTGACTTTAATCTTGTGAACAGCATACCCTTATCTGCAATGTGGGATTGTAAATTATGCTTTAGAAATGGCTAAAGGAATCAGCAGGAGTTTATAGGTTCCGTTGTTAAGTAATAGGAATGAATATGCTTCTGTGATTTTTATCTTAGCAAAGAAAATATCAGCTTTGGTTTGTACCATGTTTTTAAAAAAGAAGAAGCAGATGAGGTTTGCGATGCAGCGTTTGGTCCCAAGATACCTTCCTGGTTTTGGTTAGGAGCCAGTATTCTTCTCAAAGGTAACCCTGTCCATTTCAGCGGGAGCTTTCCAAGGGCAATAAGCGATGGATTACACACGCACACACCCGAAACGAAAACCAGGGGATAGTAGCGATCATGTACTCTTTAAGGGCTGCTGACTCTCTGAAAGTAGCCTTTATCTGAGCTAAAATACTCTGTCACATTTAATGTCAAACGCGCTGCCATGTTAAATGTCAAATGTAAAAACGTAATGCCCTACTAATTTCATGTTTTACCTTAGCAGTCTGTGGGTGATTATGTCCAACTAACAGTAACAACATAG
This sequence comes from Nettapus auritus, assembly GCA_011076525.1. Lineage (NCBI taxonomy): Eukaryota > Metazoa > Chordata > Aves > Anseriformes > Anatidae > Nettapus > Nettapus auritus. The sequence continues at coordinate 90,499,664 of CM021766.1, read as the reverse complement.
CTTGCCTGTTTAAGAACAAAGGGCAAACTCAGCTTTGAATTACAAAATTGGCCTTTGTTTCTTTGAAACTCGAGTGATGTTTCATGAACTGACCTCCCGTGCAAGGGCTTATTCTGTTGTTCAGTTAAGAGGTAGTTGGGTATTTGCCCTTACACAAAAATAATACTTTTTTACCGATACTACTGGTAATTATTTGCACTGATACTTTTCCTGTAAGTAGCTAATAGGCTTAGCAGTTTTTCTCCGTGCATTTCAGTTAGTTCTCAGTGAATCTGTTAGTAAAGGTCAGCGCTGTCCTCTGAGACTAGAAAAGCATATTTATTTTGTCGCATTTGGGATAATCTGCAGGTTTGGCTAGATTTGAGAAGTAGGAGACGCATTCTGGCGTGTCAGCTCGGAGTAATTCTGTTGATAGCTGGCTGCTGCTTGGGTTTTCTGAAACGTGTGAGGATGAGTGTACCGTGAGCCTGCCGAGCTGTGCGCGGCTCCTGGTTCGATTGCCAATGTAGGCGTGACCTCCCCTTCTCCACTGGTACGGAAACGTGGCTGCCTTGTCAGACCAGTAATTCTGCCAGCTTTGGGTCTCAGCTTTTGGTTTGTGCCTGTTTTATATATATAATTCTTAGAAAAAAAGGTTTGTAGCCTGACATTTTTTTGAAAGAAAAGACCAGACTTGGCAGCTGTCTTCCACTCGTGTTTGTTACTTTCTGCTCATTTGCTGATTACCAGCGGTCTCTACCTGTGAATGAATCTGTTTTTTCCAGTCTTTGCTGGTTGAAGACTAAATGACATGTGTGTGTTCAGCAAAAAAACTTTCATTATTAGCCTCTTTGCGCGCAAGTTAGCAATATTCAAGTCTCATCATGTCATTTCAAAAACCAGGTTGATATAAGGAGTAAGTTTATTCTGACTCATTGTTTCCCAAGGTTTGTGCTGAACTATAAGCAAGGCATGTGGCATTTTGCTTGTTTGCCTTACGGCTTGGAGTCTTTCTCCTGTGGACATTTTTGCCTAGTGCTATACCCACAACAAAGACGAGACTCCTTTGCAGAGGACAGGGCAGCAGAGGATGCATGTTGGTTCCTTCTTGCATCTGACCAACGTTTCCCATCCCTGGGGGTATGGGATGCCTCTCCAAGTTGCTGCTGGTGGCACTGAGCAGGTGCAGACTGTGGAGGGGCCGAGGACAGCTCCTGTTGCAGTGCTCGGGTCCAGAGCAAGAAGGAGAAAAAGTGATTCTACTCAGGCTTTGTTAAGTGGCGCACAGATACCCAGGCTCCTTGGCTTTGGCTACATTGCACATGGACAGCTTCAGCCCAAGCAGAGATAAAATGTGAAGATACAGAATCCAAAGTGAGTTTGAAGCTGTAACATTCTGTATAAGCAGTAAACCATGAGTGAGGTATAGCAGTCATCTCAAATACATACTAGCATAGCCTTTATATCCTGTTGTGCTCTTACAGTTTATATAAGCCATTTATTTTATTATTTTTTTGGGGGGGGAGCAACAGTTCTTTACAGAACACATTATTTTGAACATATATTTTTTTTTCTTTTTGACAGGTTCTCTGTAAAATTAGTTTACAGAGAAGTTTAGGGTTCAGAAACTCACACAGTATTTTAGGCATCAAGAGTGACACTGTCAAGATATTAAAAAACAGATCTTCACAGATGTTCCAGTCTGGCTAGTTAGGGAGAGTGGAAGCAACCTGTGAGACCTATTACCGAAAAGCTGGGAGTTGCTCATCCCACCTTGTGCAAGGCTGGTGGCTGTGAGATCCCTGGGCTTTTCACCTGCTGCTGTCCTCAGCTGGATACCCCTCTAGCTCCTGTGTCACAGGGTAATTTGATTTTGTGAAACACTTTTTTTTTTATTATTATTATTTGAAAGGAAAAAAAAGAAAAAAAGCAAGAGAATTTATTGAAGGTGGCTGCTGGTGGACAGTTTGAAACAGTCGAAGACATTGAGGGAAGATGGATTTAGTGTGTGGAGAAGGCATTGTGAATACAAGCTGCAATACAGGTGGTGTGACTGCACCACTATGTGACAATTGCCTTGTAAAAAACAATTTAGCTGGTCAAGTAAGGTCCTAATGCTTCCCATTGACTTCAGGTTGGCAGTAGTTATCTAAATATGCTGTTATAAAGAACTGATATCAAAGAAGAGCCATATGGGGAACAGTAAAGTGGAGTTAGTTGTAACACCACCTGTGGATCAGGTGCAGAAGTTTTCCTCTTTCTCTGGCTATATGCAGGAGGTGCTGTCGAGGAATCCCTTATCTTGCATATCAGGGTCCAAAAGGCTGTTGGTGGTCTGCTTCACACAGAACTGATCTTTCAGTTCAACACTCGGTGTTGTGTGAGCTTTTGTGCTTTGTGATGGACGCAGCTCTTAGCGAAGGGTGTCAATGATACTGTCATTCTACTATTTCAGTACTGAATAGATCTTTAGTTACTTAAGAGAGGGGAAAAATTCCCACAAAGATTCAGGTAATGTCTTTCTTGCCTTGAATTGTATTAGAATAACCATTATAATTCAGTTTTAACTTCAGATTTGGTGTTTTAATACCCATGAAGACATTCACTGCACCATTACACTGGGTCCATAATTGCCTATGCCACATAGCACAATGCACTTAAAACTCTAAGCCCTCTCTGGAGCACAGAAATCTTGAGGAAAAAGCCAAGTACCACACCCTAGAAACCTGGTGCAGTTGACATGAACTCGGAATATCGAGCTGCGTTTTACAAATGCATAGTTGACCAGTTGGGGCTAGATTGTTTACAACAGAAAATAAATGTGTATGGATGTTAGATATTTAAATTTACATGTAGAGATTTTTAAAAAAAGTCATTTGGAAAGATACTAAATGGAAGTCTATGGATGCTGCAGTGTATCAGACTGCAATTTATAAAACTTGCACTTCTAATTAAAAGATGCGTGCGTTATCTCTAAAATTAATGTCTGTACAAGACGTATATTAAGAGTATGAGAGTATTAAAATAAGCAGATGTTTTATTTAGTAAAGCACATGATGCTTTCATATCTCCTACTGAAAAAATGGAAAAGCAGCACAGTCTTGTTCCTTCAAAATCCGCCATCAGTGCTGCATTCTGCATTCGCTTCCCTTTGTGTCCTCTCCTGTTTGTCCTTCTCCGCTGTTAGGATGTTGCCATATACGTGATGCGTATTGATTTCTTCCCGGCATATTTCTATATATTTCTATACTCTGGTTTATGTGTTGGTTTTTGTTGTTATTGTTTTGTTCTTTCTTAAAAAAAAAAAAAGAGATTAAAGATCATTAATCAAAGAGTGTTTGTAAATTTTCAGACAGATACTGTCTGCTCCTGGTCTCCCTGTATTTGTATTGGAATTTCATCTATGAGAGCAGAACTTGGCATGTGCAGCTCTTGAAATTTCCATTATATGTTATTGCATCAGTCCTCATATCCGAGAGGCTCACCAGAATTCAAGGGTACTCCCAGTCTAAGGACAAAAAGACAAATGGAGAGGTGAGTGGTCAGTTTTTGTTGGTCAGCTTGATTCATTGCATTACTTTGTATCAGAGAGGTGCTGCAGAGGCTTCACGTGGATGTGAAAAGACTGTCACTGAGCTCAGGAAGACCATACTGCAAGGAGTGCTGCATAGCAAAGAGCACCGCTATGAGAGTTGATAAATGGCTAGACAACACAATATATTTGCAGAGCAGAAGGCTAGCGGTTGCTTGACGTGGAGATGATATTTAGGAAGTAGGATGCTGAGCTCTCAAATGTCTCAGGTTTTTATAATAGGCTGTCTTGGCCCAAGGCACAAGAATATTCAGTGCAGATGCTCTCCTTTATCTGACACTAAAATGTTTTTAAGGTATTTTTTGTTCATTTTTTTTTAATATCTTACTGAACTTGTTTTTTTTTTTCCAGTCCCATTTTTAAGTTTCTTCTTATAAATATGTCAAGTTGGAGTTGGTATCTATATATTTTTTTTCTCTTCTTAAGTTAATAGTGCTGATAGCACTGCCCTGTCTGCACACTGATCTGCACACAAACAAGTTGGATGCAGTCACAGACTGGTTCCTATCACATTTGTTAGGAGAAGGAGATGTGGCTTGTGGAGGTGTTATGGAAAAGGTGGGCTCAAAAGCTGAAGGAGTGGGAAAGGGATGTCAGAGTCATGGAGAGGTGGGCATATGGTAGAGCAGGGAAGCATCAAAACAGGCAGCAAAGCAGTGAAAAGTCAGAATTCATTAGTTTCATTGCTAATGAGACAAGTCATTACACTCCTGGAAATGTTCTTGGCAGCTCGGGTAGGTCCTGTGCCATGGTTCTCTTTGCCCCTTCACCTTCCTCGTGCCACATAGAAGTGATGCGCTGTGATGTGACCCTGGGCAGGCAGATCTTGTAAGATAGGCACACAGGAAAGTGTGAAGTTGCTTTTTTATTTTTTTTTCCTTGTCTGTGAAATACAGATATAAAATTGGAAGGCAGGTCTGGGAGAGAAAATCTTTCTCCCTACGCTGTTTTGTTTCCCTCCCTTGCTTTCAAGATTTTTCTGACTCACTTCTCCTCTCTTGTAGTAGCCAGGGGAATATGCCTTTTACAAGACAGGTAAAAAGATGTGCTTTCTGCGCTCATTCAGGTTAGTCCCTGGAGCAACAGGACATAAAATTGTTTTAAAAAAGGAAGTGAGGAACATGACTGGACAGCATTTTTGTCAGTTGTGGTCCTCTTTAAGGAGAGAGATGTAAGGGTGTGATCTTTTGGTAACATGGTTAACTGGGGAAGGACAGTTACACAATTAAACTTCTTCTGGCAGTATGGAGAATAATGTCCTAATTTAAAATTTGGAAAGATGACAGGAAGCTCATTTGAACAACTGTTCATTAATTAAACTAACGTTGTGTGAATTAATTTAATTAACACACAATTACACACCAAATATCACTGTTTGTACCCATTTTCAAACTTTTTAACAGGTCAGGTGAAGTTGCACCATCGTCACAAGGTTAGTCCTGTAATTCCTTCCAAAGGAAGAAAATGAGGCCCAGGCCCGGGATTGTCACTTATGTATGTCCATGCCACACAGTGCATTGTAGTTGCCATAACTCAGTGATTTGGAACTGATGGTATCAGTAGTGGGTAGAAATGTTGCCTTCCTATTTAAAAAAAAAAAAAAAAAAAAAAAAAAAGGATTTTCTATTCCTATTGAGTAAAATGTCCTGATGATCTATATCTATTTTGTATATCTGCCTATGATTTCTTTGAATGTAAATTTTAAGAGTTGTCACAAAACAAGGTGTTACGCAGCTGCTCTGCAGCAGCGAGCAACATTTTTGAGTCCTGTTGTCAGCTTTGATCCATCACATGCTAGGAAAATGCTCATTGGTTTTACTTCCAGATTTAATCGATCTTGGAGCATGTAAGCTCAATGAGTGGAGTGGGAGACTTCACTTAATACCCTGTCTGATCTCAGCTGTGATGGACAACGAGCTTTGATAATGCGCGTTGCCTTCTGACAAGACTGGATAAAAGCAGATAAATAGAAGTGGCTAACTAGCAAAAACAACTTACTCAATGGACTGAACAGAGCAAAATTAAAGACCGCATGAAAAAGGAGCCTTTGTAGCCACAGACACATTTTCCCATAAATGTGCTATTACCTACAGTTGGACTGGTAGATGCTCAGACAAAACTGTACGTAGATTATTGCACTCTTGTTACATGATCATAGGGTTTTGTGTTCCCAGACAAATCAGGCATTTGATTTACAAATAGCAGCTTTTAAATGCTTTCCCTTAAGCACGTGCAAGTTGCGGAATTAATGTGTGGTGGCCTGAGGGTGGTCGTGACGTGCAGCAATATGATGCTAATCCTCTTTGTACCACCTTGTCATAGATGCTTAGTGACAAGTACAGTGCTGCAGAGACAGCCTGATAATACAAATGCAGGATGACTGTCTGTCCTTCTAAAAGGGCTATAATTTATTACCGCTGCAGGCGGAGAAAACCACACACCATTTAAATTCATTAGAAGTGAATTGGGAAACTCGCGTTATGTAAGAAATTAAAAACTACGTAAGATGCATTTTGTGAGCATAAAATTCTCTGCATGAGACCTTAAAGATGCAAAAATACCCTCTAAGGGATGGCCACAGAGGCGTACTTTTAAGATAAAATAAGGAAACCAAAAGAGCATTGTGGCTGCACTGCTCCACAGCTGACTTGCCTCACATCTTGGGTCAACGCAGTCCGTGTGCATGGGGCCTCACAAACTCTTCTCCAGTCTGTTGCTCACAATTGTTTGTGATTTGACTGAGATGTATGCCCATGCCAGCTTTTTCTGGTAATAAAATTAAGCCCTCTGTTTTAAGGATTGTCTAGTTAATGTTTGATCAGTGAACTGCCTCAGTGTTTCTCCTAACTCATGAACAGCAGAAATGTAGAAGAAAGAGAGAAAAATGATGACAGTTGTAATGGGAAAATTACTTGCTGTTTATATTAAATAACTCCAAAAGTCATCCTAACTGGCAAAGCTGGGATCTTCGAGATAATCTTATTTGTAATTTTTCATGGAAGTCCTCTTGTATGTGAGTCTTAGTGAAACCATAGCTGTTAATCAGTCATTTGTCAGGGAAATAAATCGCTGACTTCTGTGGAGCTACACCAAGTTCATGCTCAGGTGAAACACTCTAAGGCTGAATTTGACTAAAAAGTAATGGCAAAATAAGTTATATCTGTCCTTGATCCTTCAGAGTCGCTTTGAGAGTAGCAGAGTAACTTTTCAAATGATTTGATTTGATTTCAAATGATTTCAGCAAATAATTTGTTTTTCTTCTGCAGAGGAAACCCGGAGTAAAAGCTTTGGCTTTGGAATTAAGCAGAGATTTATCCTTTCATTGATTAGAATGAAAAGCCCTTGATGTGCTCACACTCTCTGATGGCTCTACAGTGTTGAAGGGATTACCGTGCATGGAAATGATTCTCCTATGAACAAACCACTGTAACGGCAACATAAAGAGAACACGTTCCTTAGGAAGCACCCTTTTCTGTTCTTTCTGTTCCTAACACTGTTTGATGCTATGGTACATTTTCCTTGAGAATGACTGATCGTGAGCACGGATTCCCACTTCAGCTGCATTCTTTAAAACCTCTCTGAGTCAAAGGAAGAAGGTGAGCACAAGTGAGAGGAAAGGAGACAGATGTCTAAGGACAGAAAGTAAGCTTCTTTAATATTCCTTTTCATGCCACAAAGAGCTATTTCAACAGTAACTTCCTTAGCTTATTGTCAAGCTTGGTTTTAAACCTTCCGTCTTCTATTCCTTTAGAGGCCTAGGGTTTTTCATAAGGAAAATAGAATTTAGAGTGATCTAATCTAGGTGATGAACTACTGCCTGGAAAGAAGCCAGACTTCTCGTGGTAAGGAGGGAAGTAATGAAAATTTTGTTAGGAGCTGCCTTATGCTCAGGCTCAGGGAAGTTCATCTGCAGAGCACTGCAAGTGTTGCAGAGCTGCGGAGCCAGGAGAGGCTGCTTGTGTGCACCTCCACGGACCCAGCTGGGGATAGAAGATGACAAAGCCTTCCTGTGGCATGGTGGGAAGCCTCCTTGGGATGTAGGCTGTATGTACGGGGGGGGGGGGGGGGGTAAAGGGAAACAAAACCAACCCCATGTTTTCAATATCACCTTTCCCAAAGGGTGGCTCTAGTCCAGTGAAATGCTCTCTACCTTATAACTCAAGTCAGCCCTACTGGTTATCCTTAGAAGCCTGCAGTAGTATGGGATTGAGTACTTCAGGAGCTATAAAAAACTTACAAAGCCTGGTGGGTTACGCCAATACTTCTTTTCTACTGGGTTTCCTTTCCAGGTGTTTTTTTCCTCCTAAGGTCTGAGAGAAACTCCTCCCCTCCCCCGCTCCCCTTCAGAAATGTCAAATTTAAAAACACCAGCTTTCACTGAGGCATTTTTATTCCGATTAGCTCTAATGAATGGTATAGCCAGCTTTTTAGCTCATGGGAGCAGAAGCTACCTGTTAAAAGAGCTATGAAAACCTCTGTTCCTTTAAACGCAGGGGCTGTTGGAGAGTGCAGTGTGTAACGCTGGTCTGGAAGCACTTTGTCGATACTTCTGGCTTTGCATCACTGAGCGTGGCAACTCCTGAGAGATTAAGTAGCTGGTACCATCAGAACTTTAATATGTTTTTCTTCCATTTGTGCAAGTACAGAAAAGAATGGGTGTGCTTGTGAAGCATCGTGAGGATTACACAGCAATGCTTTCTGGATAAACTTCAGTGCCTTTGAAGTGGGGGGAACACAGCAGCAAATAATCTCTTGACAGCTGTCATGTTTCCAAAAGTGTCTGATCAGATCATCAAACCTTAACACTCGATACCTTATGGGTACATCCAGCATCTACTGTTAGCCACCGCTGCTTCTGCTTCCTTCCGCTCTGGTGGAATAAATGTGATTGTCTTCCGAACCAGTCCCATAGCAGTTAATTCACAGTGATCTGCTTCAGTTTTTTCTATTTCAATGTTAAATGTAAAATCGTTTATATTCACAGCATCACAGAATGGTTGAGGTTGGCAGGGACCTCTGGAGGTCATCTGGTCCAATCCCCTGCTCAAGCAGGGCCTTCTAGGGCAAGGTGTCTCTCCACTAAACAGTCATTACAATGGGCACATATATAAATATAAACATATATATAAATAAATGGGTGTATGTATAAATTCAAGCATATTAGTTTGAGCATAATGGATAAGGGAAAAAAAAAAAAAGAAAAAAAAACAACAGTCACAGCAAGGTCTTGACCTTTTGTTGGTCAAGATCACTATGCTTTTCTTACTGACTTGATGAAGAACAAGTTTGGACTTCAGCAGAAATTAGTATCTTACACAGGTAAAACTTGCTTATTTCCTGCTAGGTTTGTCTCATGTACCTGGCATCTTCTAAATAAATGTTTAGGAATTGTTTCATAATATCCAGTATCACCATCTCCTGATTTTTATTGCAAGTCTTCCAGTACTGTGTATTTTCTGGAGTATGATCTTTCTAATATACACACAGATGCATGAAGCTGGGAAAAATCTTCAGGATCCCCAGAGGCTGCACCTCACTCCCTCCAAAACAAAAACAAGCAGATATATAAAAAGCATCCCCATTCTGTTGACTTTAAAAAAAAAAAAAAAAAAAAAAAAAAGGCTATATTAAACTCTAAACTCTTCTTTCTTCTTTTGTCTGTTGTATGTGCCAAGACCAACACTAACTAGAAATAAACATTTGTTTGGATTCAGAGCATAAGAGTGAATGCATTAAGCAGAGGCTCTCGTTTCTTGATTGATACCTCAGCACTGCTATAGTATATGTTTGTCAACAGTAAAAGCACTATGTCGATATAACTAAATGTCACAACATTAAAGTAATTTGGAAGATGATACAGGGTATTAAGAGGAAAACAAAACCTTGTGATATTGCTTGTAAATAGATGCAAGCATGGGGAATAAAACAATACAAATCCCAAGCCCTTCAGGAGCTTTCATCAGCAGGTCATTTTGAAGTGTGTGAAGGAGGTCCATATTATTGAACCCATTTTTTTATGGAGGAGGGTGCTTAGATGCAGTGTGATCGTTCCAAACAATTGGAGCAGATGAAAATTAGTCAGGTGCAGCAGATGACGTTGCTTCCCTCTTGAATTTGTGTCATTGCAGTGGGCAAGCTCAGAACTCATGGAAGCTGACAAATTACAAGTATTAGCAAAACATGTTTGCTTGTGCTCTCTGCCCATTATATTGCTATTAATGCTGTGTGTTAGAGGCTAATTCTTTGGTTTACATCACCAAACCAAAAAACCTTTTTAATCTTTTGCCTGAGAAGATCAAGACATGCTTTCTTTTGCCGTCTCTTCTATAACTTTGTTTTTCCCGTTGTGTTTTATTCTGGCTGTGGTGGAGCTGAATCGCAGCCGGCGGTTCAGCACATCAGTCTGACGGTGGAGGTGCATGGCCAGTCCGCTCTGCGTGGGTTTGAGTTTCAGTCCGCCCCCAGGACCCAGAGCAGGGAAAGGACATTCTTCTTTCCTCGTGGTGTGCTTCACCATAATTTTGTTACTGAGAAGCATAACTTTCAGGAAAGGTTGTCGTTCCATATCAGAGGTGATTCTTGAATTGTTCTCCAGGGACTGTGAAGTAATCATGTTGCTTTTGCACAGTGCTGGTTAAAAAACCTATTTCTTTGATAAGCAACAACAACAAATAAAGAATTTGAAATAATTATTTATAATTAATTAAATAATTAATAATATGAAAGACTGTGGCTTCGTAACAGGAAAGGTTGCAGGGTCTTAATGGCACTTGATTTTTTGTCTTTGTTGTTATTACATGTCTGTGGTTAAAAATACTACAAGAATGAAATCCAGTTTTCCTTTTTTTTTCAGAGAACTGGCTGTGAGGGATACAGGGAGGTAGAAAGAAGTGCTTTTATATTGGAAAAAGCCAGTACTTCAAGGATGGCTATCCATAAATCAGGATAATTTGACACCATTGATGGCACTCGGAAGTTCTCTAAAACATTATCAGGAAAATTTGAGTTTCTGCTTTTTATACGATGATTCCTTTACAACGGTTATTTCCAGGAAAATTACACAATGTCACTTAATGTCACTGTATACATTGTCCTTGTGAGGTTCCCTGGAGGAAGTGGCATCATGTGCATGTCTGTGGTACATTTGGGGCAGGTTCTTGCTTCCCTGCTAAAGTGCCAGGGAATAGGCTTGGAGCTGACTTGTGAGAAGCATTAAATTCTGTTGTTAATTCCTCAGCCACTGCTAAGGATTCCCTTCTTGCCCCCGAAGAGAGTAGTTGGAGCTGCAACCTTATCCCAAGAGTCATCAAGCTTGTAGGGGTAGGTGAAGCAAAGCTTTTCTCCTGTGGTGCCACTAGCAAATAGGAACACGGTGTCCAACACTGGTGGGAATATGTTCTGGAACATGGAGGCCTTTGCTGGACTTTGCAGAGAGCTGCTTTTGGTTTTGGAAGAACAAAGTTGTGCCACATGCCAGCAAGACAATGTTGCTTCATAACGCCAGACCTCAGCTGAATTTTACCTTTCATGAGCAGAAATAATTCAACCAAACCTTCAGAACATCGAGTGGCAGTTCAAAGCATGTGAAAATGAAGAGGTGTCTTCTCTGTCAAGGAGAATGGGATGGTGGCCACAGAGAGTGCCTCTCCTGCAGGCGCAAGGGAGATCTTGGCACAGTGTCTTTCCTGATAGCACAATGCAGTCTGCTGTAGCTTCATCCCCAAACTTTTCGGAGTATGTACTGTCAATAGGTTGGTTATGGGATGGATATGGAGAAACGTTTATGCTTAATGCTGTACCTTGGCCTTTCTGTGCTCCACTGGGAACCTTTACTAAGTGCTTTAGGAGGTGGTTTTGATATGTTTAGGTGATTCACTTTTACATCTTCCGTGTGATCCTTTTGGTGAAAAATGTTCATGTAGTTTTGCCAGATATAAACAGGAACTACAAATGAATTTCACCTTAATGACAAACAAGTAGCTTTGAAATGCAAGTGCTAAGTACCAAGCATACTATTGTTGCCTTAAATGTACTTGCTTTGGGGAAATACGGTAATGTTACGCCCAAAAGCACAAATTCCACAAAAAGTAGACATTTTCAGGATATTATAAGAGCTCATTACAGAAACTCAATAGTATTGTCATGTTACTTCTAGTTATAGTTTTTAGACTAGCGAGCATAAGGAAGTATTTGAAAATTAACAGAACAGAAATTAGCTCTGAGGTATTAGCAAATGACTATTACTTTTCCATTTATGATAATACTGTTCGTTATTTGATTATTCATCGTCATGAATAACGTTCACCTCACTTAAAATTCCTCTCCATCCTCACTTCATGCTACAGAGTTAGTTGCTTGCTTAACTCTTTGTTTGCCATCTGATGTGTTTTTCCCATGTAAAGCGTAGGAGTGTTTAGCTGTCTCTGCTTTGCTCTGCACCAGCAGAGGTGGTCTCTGAAGAGTGGACTGGGAATTGTCTGCGACTCCAGCACCAGCTTACTTCTGAGAGCTATGGAGGCTCCAGATGTGAAATCCCTACTCAGATCCAATCCTGCATCTAGCTCTGAAGGCTGAGTATGCTCTGTGTGTTTTTATCTGGGTAGTATTTTCTAGATAGTATTTATTGTGTCATAAACTGAGAGACACAGTAGGCACGTTGGGTCTGATTTTGTAATTTATTCCAGTACAGCAAGACTATACATTTTATGGGTGAAGGCCTTGATTTTTAAGTGCATAATATGTTCTTAGCTGCCTTGAGACAAAACGCAATAGCTGATGTTTCAGCAGAGCTGTGATTTTATGCTCAGAGGTCAGAGATCAGGGAAACCGGGGAGTGTTTGTTTTTTTCACGTATCTTTTTTTTTTTTCATTCTCCAAGCTAATATTGTGTTAATGAGGCCATTTGTATTTAGTGCTTTGAATAATTGATGGTGAAATTATAATTCTCTTTTATTTTTAATGTCATTAGTATTGGAAGAAGCCTTGTAATTGAGAGGAATTGCAGCAGATACATGATTTAGTGAAGTGCAGCAAAATATTCTTTAGGTGTATATATATCAAACGGGGGTAAAGTTGTAACTGCTTTAATGTTGGGTCTGTAAAACAAGAGGAGCAACTGTGAAATTCATTTTATAGGGCGAAGGTCGTTACCAAATACGAAAAACTGTGTATTATATCAGTAGTGTTAGTCTATTACTGATATTTGTATTAGTGTAAATCGGATTAATTTCACAGGTACCCCAAATCCTACTTTTATTTAAGCACAGAGCACCCCTATAAACAAAGTGAAATTGCAAAGGAAAAGAGTAGTTAACTAAATGGACTGGCACTGAGCTAACCAGCATTGGAACTCAGTCCTGTGTACTGAAATTCTTGAATGGAAATTTATTCAAATTACAAGTGTTTCCACTGCACTTCAAAGATATCCACTGGTAACAAGGGTTAAGGAGGCACTTCAGATTATTTTAGTTAACTTTGTTTATCTTGGTCTGTCCCCCACCCTGTCTAGGGGATGAGACTTAAGGTGGAGTATCTTTTCTTTTTTCAACGGATAAAAACCTTGTGTCCTGTCACGCCCTCCCCCCCACCCCCCCCCCAAAAAAAAAAGTTAGCAAGAGGTGGTGTTGTTTTCATTAAGGGTTGATGCTGTTCTGTAGATGCTAATTATGAAATAGAAGCCTTTTCCTTTGGAGATGCTGAAAGCACAAATCTCTGTTCTTGATTTCTTCCTTAAATCTTTCAAAGGCTTATTTAGAAAATGTGGTAAGAATGCCTTGTATTATATGTACTGGAAGGTATTTATTGTCTTTATTTTCTGAAAGATATAAAAATATCCCATTGACTTAAAAAAAAAAAAAAAAAAAAAAAAAAAAAAGCCATCCTTTTATTTGTTTTGAAAATGAAACAGATTTCTGTTTATGGCAATTTTAGTCTTGGTGCAATGTGCCATGATTCTGAATAGTACTTTGATTTTTTGATAGTGTGGTAGTTTATGGAAGCTAAGTGGTACATGGAACGAACAAGACTTAGTGCCTTGAAAAAGTTTTTTCTCTTGGTGCAGTTCATCATGTAAGCAACCAATTATGATATTTAGATTAATGAGGGAATGAAGTAACTAGTAAATTAATGAAGTAAAAATTAGTAAAATTAGTAAAAAATTAGTAAAATTAGTAAAAAATTAGTAAAAAAAACTAGTAAAATTAATGAAGTAACTAGGGTTGCTGTATTGGTTTCAACATGGTTTCTCTTAATTTACACCAAAGCAAGTGAGACTGAAAGCATGTTTAAAGACTTTTAGGTTATTACATGCCAAAAGTTATTTAGGTTATTACAGGCCAAAGATATCAGAAGGTACAGTTAGAGGAGAAGACAAGGTGGAAAAGAGCTGTAAGGGAAGATGATCTCCAGAGTCACCTCTGCTTTTCCTCGTGTTCTGCTGGAAGAAGGACCATGAAAACATTAATTACCATCATAAGGTATTACTTATGTACATAAGTAACTTCTCAGTATGATACGCACATACTCATGCATATTTGGAAATAAACGTGTATATCTGCTTGGAGGAGACGCCCAGTCACCTGGCATCTTGAATATCCATCTGGGGCAATTTTTTGTGCAATTTAACTGACTGTTGTGTGCTGATTTATGTCATTTGAGACTGTAGCTCCATGTTGTGCGTATCCTACTCCTTTTGTTGATGTATTATTAAAAAGATTGAACTTCTCAGATTGATACCTGGACATCTAGAGAGTGCATGCATACCCCAGAGACTGCAGAAGTCCTATAGATGCCATAAAGGGAGGCAGCAATATAAGCAGCCCGGCATGTTTTACTCAAGAAAGCAAGCTCTCTCTTGTTTCAAAGGTCGTTTAAGCTTCAGATCATAGCCCAGCTCTTTAACTTGGCCCACAACCAAGAAGGTAATCAGTGTGGTATGTTTAGGAAGTGCTGATTATAGCGTATTTGTTAATGGTTTAACTCATACAGGATCCAGCAGAGCCTCGTAAATGATTCAGAGGCTCTGAATTGGACCCTGTTGCATATTCTCAAGTTTGAAAGGAGTCTGCTCTGTTCCACAGAGGTAAGATTTCTGTGACCTGAAGGCAAAGTTCTGCTTTGGTTATTCATTGTAATACAATTGGAAACAAACAGACTTCACTTGGATTCCTTTTCAGTCACTAGCCTTTGGAAAAGGTATTTTTGTCCTGTTGCAGCCAGAAAACTGCAGAGAACACTAACAAATCTGACACCACCAACAAATTGCAAGCATCAGGTGGTGTGGTTTGAGGGGAAGAAATGGCAGTTTTACATTCAGGCCATTTCTGACAGCCCCTGCATGTTAGCTTGATCTTGCTTTTGAGAGAGCTTATTTTTACTCATGCCTTTTGCTCTTCAGGATACTGGCAGTGCAAGACATGATCATGTCTGTATCCAATGAAAGGTAATGCCATTGGAAAAGCCTCAGACTCCTTCTGAAAAGCTGTATGACTGCAACCCAGCAGAGCATTTGTGTTGTCCAAAGTTAGATTGAAAGAAAGGACCAAACCTCCCAACACTGTGCATCACATGAAAAGTCACTTAAAAAGAGGGACAGAAGTACGCGCTTGTGTCAGCAGTGAGTTTTAGTTTTCTTTTAGTTAACTATAATATGCTGGACTTCACTGAAGTTAAAAAAAAAAAAAAAAAGATATATAGAGGTATATAGAACCTGCCTGCTGTTCTTAGTTAAAGCAGGCCTGTGTTAAGATCTGTGTTAAGCAGGTTTTCTCTTACATATTGTTGTGTGCAGGGCTAGTTGTTAGGAGGCTGTTATTTCATTACTTTTGTCAGAATCAGTTAACAAATCTGTACCATTGTCATACTATTTCAGTATTATTAAAAACTGTGTTTTACTAACACATTGGTTTTTGATGAATGTACTTTTTCATTCTTAGCACATTCCTGGAAGTGATTGTTGAAGACTGAATCTATGCTTGAAAGCGCACCTAATTAATGGAAAATAAGCTGTAGAAACTAATTTAGGCCAAATATCAGAAAGTATTAACATTTATGCCAATGTATAATTGCATTCCTATTAAATTATTGACAGAAGCCTATTTATGTCTGTTAGATCTTTATTTTTTTCATGGGAAAAAATGGTATCTTCCAGTTAGGTGGTGCTTTTTGTACTGAAGCCTTACATCATTTTTGGAGGTATTAGAAAATTAGTCAGCCAAGAAAAAATTTACAAAATATTTTTCTTTTCCAAAAAAAAAATTAATATAAGAAAAAATGTATTTAATGAGCTGTATTATTGAAGTCTATCTAATGCAGCCTATGAACTTCAGTAAAGTAATTGAGCGTAATCTTATCATTTAGATTGGTCTGTGTGTAGTTGAATAAGCAAAGAAGTTTTACTTGAGATAGCAGCTCAGACCAAATTATTATAAAGTGAAAGTAAAACTGACTTGCCCTCTGGGGAATAAGTGCCAAAAGATTTTATGATAGAAAAATGTTTAGTTTAACCCAATATGTGCAATAGAAAAGCTTATACATAATTTTTCACGGTTGCTTTGTATTTCCCTAATAAAATACTAGTATTTCTACATCCTATTAAAATAAAATTTCCACTATAAATCATATTAATCTTAAGGAGCTACTCAGAAGCAACACTAAAACTTCCATACTTGATGTTCTTCTACTATAGAAGGCAAACTGAAAAGCAATTAGGAGCCTAAGCCAAGCGACATTGGATGTATTAGTCAGAGGAGAGTTTTTTCCAATAAAGTTAAGGAAGATGCCTCTGACTTCCTAAAATTCGGAAATCTTTTTCTTGGATGCTCCCTTCTCTGCTCCCTGTCTCCATGCACTCCATACCCTAGTGACCCCAAAGAAGGGGCTTCTGGCTGGAAGAGCTGCCGCTAGGACTGCTGGAGCGAGTGGTCAGATTTATAGTGCATTAGAGTTAAAGGAAGATGGCTTTTGTAGCCAGGTCAGGTGGACAGGTGCTACTGGCTTGTCAAGGGAGAAATACCTGATGAAGCAGACTGGGTAATAACAGATATTATAGAAAAAGGACGTTGACATGGGAGTTACGAAAATACACTGACTGAAAAACCATGGTTTAGGAGTTCAGATGCAGTTTTTTACTAGAAGGGTGAGATTCTGATGCGCCATTCTGATTTTAGAGAGGTAGACTAATAACCCACCTGTTTTTCAGAAGGCATTAGCTTGGTTGATGAGTGCAGTTACCTGCTGTAACAAAGGACTGTCCACATGGGGCCAGGAGAAGAACCCTTTCAGATTTCCCGTGCTATGAGAACAGGGTTCTGGCTGATGGTCCTCACTTTCTTCATTTCATAGGCTTTGAATTTACATACAGTTCCTCTTGGTGACGTTTTTACTTAGTTTTATTTTCTTTTTCTCTGAAGGATAGTCCTAATTTGTGCTTAAGGGTAATGCATGTTTCTCTTATGCTTATATTCCTGAAATTGATCTTCACTATCTGCTCCTGGCAACAGACTATTTGCTGGATTGTATAAATACATCAGTGGCTGTAATTGTGGAGAGCCTTGTTTGAAGAACTTCCACTGCAGGATAACTTTATTAGTGGCTTGAAGAAGCAGCCTCTCATCTTTGCTGGAAAAAGCCAGCAGAGGGAAGTACTGTTGCATTTGCTAAAGAGCGCATTGAAAGTCTTCTTGTCACCAAGAAGAGATGGCTGCTGGAAGTCCTGCAGGGCCTCAACAGTCATGATCACCAATAAGCTGATTTTTCCTGCCTGGCATTCACTTGTTGTTGCATTTACCAGTTCTTATGTGGGATGTGGGTGTTTCATAATTTGCCATGGTTGTATGTTCAATCCAAGCATCTAGCTCCCAGCAGCTCATAGTGATCTGAGTATTTCTGTGTAAGGAAATGAATTTTAAGGAGAATTCAGGGAGGAAAATTTTAAGGAAAAAGGAGAAGTAAAGATTTATCTTTATTTTTCCCTGTTACTTTGAACTAAGTTTATCTTCTAGTGTTTCTTGGAAACCAGTAAAACCATTTGAAAAGACTTCTATATATCAGTGAATATTTCGTTTGTTGTATTTTACTGGGAATATTTAGAGTCAGTAATTTGTCCTAGATTTTGTATGAATCCAATTAGTACAGGTCACAGAGCAAGAAACAGAACTGACTAGAAAAGTCAGTTTCAAACATTATCCTGACATGTTGTTGCAAGCCTTGTGGCTGTTTTATGGGAATAATGTGGAAAAAGTAGTGCAGGATAATGAAACAAGAATGTTTAACTAATGACCATTATTGTAACTTATTATTATTAAGATTCTTTAAACATCACTTTCCACCATTCTGTTTTCATCTCCAGTTGAAATTCTTAATGCCTCTTTCCTACGCAAAAAGGAATGTTTCTGTGAAAATTCCAGCAACACCAATGAAAGCATTTTCCAGTAGTAAAAGAACAGGAACTGTGTTCTCTTTCAACTCTTCTATCATTTGATCTATGCCATCAGAGACAGAAGGGGAAAAAAGAAAGACTGAAAGATGGTAGTATCTTCACTAGGGAGGTGTGAAAACGAGTTTCGGTTTGGGTAAGCTGCAGTCGTTTGAAGACTTGCATAAATATGAATCACTTGTGATTTATATTTCATCCAAAGATGATGAGATGGTGGGCTGCAGTATGTTATTCACGTGTAGCTGAGGTACCTCTTGATTCATGCCCATGAGTAAGGCTTCAACTAGAATTCGAAACGCAACCTGTTAAAGGTGCCTGCGGAAATAACAGCACTGGCTGCAATCGATATTTAATCGGCCTCAGTGGGCAGAAAGTGAACATTGGATGAAGCTGCGTATTATAGGTGGGCTCCATGGATGAGGGTGGGTGCTTGCTGATCCATTTGATATGGTCTCATTTAGCACAGAAGCTGGTAAATGATGAAATTAGATGGCATGTAATTTTTTTCTGCAGCTGTGAAAGATGCATTTTGTAGGGTTGGATGTGACTTCTTAATAAATGTGAAATCCTTGCACTCACATGGACCTCAGTACCAGCAGTCTGTGAGCTGCACATAGGGGTACTCTAAACTACTTGTATACATGGAGCACAGCCAGTGCTTACATTTCAGTAATCAGTTCACAATTTTCAGGACTTTGGCCACCTAAAGAGCTTTTCTGGGAGTCTCTGTGGCCCCTGCTGAAGAATACAGCAAAGATGGTATGTGACTGCAAGCTGATTTAATATTCTGAATGCTTTGCTGAAGCTAATAGTGCAATGTGAACAAATAATGCAAGCCAACAGAAAGTAGAGAAAACTAATGGAATTTACTATGTATAAACATAATCACACATTTTGTAATCAGCCCATCAAGTCAACCCCTAAAATACATCAGCTAAGCACTGCTTTCCCACGGAAGTCAGTTAGCAGCCCATAAAACATGGACACCCTCATGCAGGTTGCTGGTGGACTGGTGCTGAGGAGCAGGGTCGCCTCGAACCTTGTGGTAACTGTTCAGGCTTTCGCATCAATGCTCTTGTCTGCCAAGCACCAGGCTTTTGTAGTCTTATGAAGAGCTTCTGGCCCTAAGCAAGGGAAACAAAACACCGCCTTGTTGAGTAGGGCAGCAGAGTTAAGGTGAGAGGCATGTTGTTATTCAGAAAATGTAATCTGGTTTTGATAGCTTTTGTCGAAATTGATGCCAAATAGGAACTGAAAGTATGGATAGCAAATGGTTTACAATATTCACTGAGTGTTCAGAACAGAAAATATGTAGCAGAAGCCAATCTCAAGCCATGTTAGTAGGATTTTCTTTCCTTTACTTTTTAATGTACTTCATTGATGTTTGTTTTTGCTGATGTAGGATCTTTATATAGTATGTGGGCATGTCATTCATTGTGTCAGCATGAGATTTCAAGTGATTTTGTCAAGGTTAGATGCACAACCTAGTTAAAGCTGCTTTTGGCATTTAATTTAGGAGCAACTCTGGTTGGGAGGGCAAGTTCTTACACAGTCATTGGAAAGAAAGAGCAGAATCTAAAGGACACCTGGCTTAGATGGTGGGAATATCCTGAGGTAGCTGATGCAATACTTACACCTAGCTCACTGGATCCAGAGGATGGCCCACTTGCCTCTAACCCCTACAGAACCCTTTCCTCGCTATTCTGTCACTTTTTAGTCCTTGGTTATTCCAGTTTTCTCTTTTTTTTTTTTTTTTTTTTTTTTTTTTTTTTTTTTTTTTTTTTTTTTTTTTTTTTTTTTTTTTTTTTTTTTGTGTATGGTGGTGTATGAAAGTCTCTCATATTAATCTTTTGACAGATAAAGCTTTATTTTGCCTTCAGCTTTTTTTCATATAATTGATTTCATACTGTTTGTTGTTAATGTCGCTATACTTAAGGTATATACTGTCTCCCCAGGGCACTGGCTCTATCTATTTCCAAGTAATTTTGTGTATATAATCCCACTGAATTGTAATTATATCCGCCAATCGAACTTCATGATTCCGCACAGTTCCTGCCTTGTAAATACACATCTCATTCTTCGTTAGGAAACTTCTGGCAGCGTGACTGGCAGGCTGTAATGGGCTGGGGCATGGGGAACCTACACTGTTGAGGTCCCGGGAAGTTCCTGGGAAGCCACCGCATGGCCATGTTGGTTGTGGGGACTGCAGTAGTACTGTGTTCAGTTTTGGGCCCCTCGGTACAAGGACATCGAAGGCCTGGAACGTGTCCAGAGAAGGGCTACGAAGCTGGTGAAAGGCCTGGGACACAAGTCCTGTGAGGAGCAGCTGAGGGAACTGGGGTTGTTCAGTCTGGAGAAGAGGAGGCTCAGGGGAGACCTTGCTGCTCTCTGCAACTACCTGAAAGGAAGCTGTGGGGAGCTGGGGGCTGGCCTCTTCTCACACGTAACTAGTGATAGGACTAGAGGGAATGGCTTCAAGTTGTTCCAGGGAAGGTTTAGGTTGGAAATGAGGAGACATTTTTTCTCAGAGAGTGGTCAGGCATTGGAATGAGTTGCTCAGGGAGGTGGTGGAGTCACCATCCTTGGGGGTGTTTAAGGAAAGGTTGGACGTAGTGCTTAGGGACATTGTTTAGATGGTGGTTGTAGGGTGATGGTTGGACCAGATGATCTTGGAGGTGTTTTCCAATCTTAGTGATTCTCTGATTCTGTGACAGCATTGCAAAAAGTTGAGGAGCTGGAAACAGGGCAAGTTGGTCAACTGGTTATTTTTGCAAGTGATATGCTGTCATGACTCAAAAATGTATAGCACCAAGAAGAACGTCAGGGGATAAAAGAGCATAATTAATATTCAGGACATTGAAAGAGTCATCATTTAGCCAGCTGTCAGCTGGATGACCAGGTCTGGTCTGGTGGTGGGGCAGGGAGGAGGAGAAGGCCTGCTCTCCCTGCTCTGGCAGGCCGCTACTTGCCTTCCCCTCAGCAGCACCCACAGGGCTGTAGTCCTACACTCCACTGCTAACTCCTGGAAGATTTAATAAAGAGGTAACCAGCTAGTTCTACTCTCGAATGGCGTCTTTTAGGTTCTTCAAAGCCAGGTGGAGCTGCTTTTTTTTGGTGGCAAGTATTTTGGCTCTGAAAGATTAATCATCACACTTTCCTTTTGCTTTAGTTTATTTGCTGGAGGTCGGAACACATCAAGTGTTCTCACTTGATGTTAAACTCTTAATTTTAAAATGTTCCAAAGTATTTTTATTTTTACGTACAAGATAGGAGTATTCAGTTAAACTGAATGGTCCCCCAGCATTTCCGAGATGATGTGTATATGCATGCCTGAAGTTTTGCAAAGAGTTAAGTCAGGTACAAAGAGCTGGTGGATGTGTTTATCAAGACATGAGTTCTAACAAAAAAGGAAAAAAGGGATCTGTTTATTTTGTGGTTTTGGTGTTTCGTTTTGTTGTTGTTGTGTTGTTTTTTTTTGAGCAGGAAAGACTGGTCCACATTTGAGAAATATGTAGAAATAATTTGCAATATTAGCATGTGAATATTATAGCTTATGAATGGATACTCTGGCTTAATAACTTTACATAACTAATGCCAGTATATTAAATGGTTTTCAATAGTCCTATAAAAAACCTTACTTATGAAATGTGGTTTTATCAAATAGTTGATGTGTTATTCGATCAATAAAGTAAGTCACTTACACATTCCAAACATAATAGTATGCAAATTGAACTCAAAGTTAATTTTACATTTTCCCCAAGTAAAGAAAACAGGTCCTAATAGGTATTGTATTTTAATTTTCTTTCGGTTGATCATATTATGTTTTCTTTCTCTTGTTACTTGCCGTAAACAGCGTAATTTCACAGTGCTGACAGGCTATATACCAAATACCACAGTGAAACAGAGGGAGCTAGATTACTCTGTATGTACTGACAAATCTCTTTGGTTAATGTGTGTTCAATAAAGTGAAAATAGAAAATATTATTAAACTAAGAAAAAAAAAAAAAAGAAAATTATTAATGTTCTTTTGTTTGCAGGTGTTAAGCACATGCCATGACTCTTGTTTTCTTTCCTCTAAAACTGCAGTTTTATTGAAATAAGATAGGAGGGAAAAAACGACAGCATAAAAATGCAATAGCAATAAAAAAAATTGTTTCAGTGCAGTCTCAAATTATGGGAGCACCTTTTTCTTTTTTTTCAGGCTGTTGAGAGAGTATTAAATGCTGTTCTTTGTTTTCAATTAAACAACAGCATTAAAGATAAAATAAAAGTTTAAGAATCAGTAGTTCTTCCTTCCTCAACCAAGTATCCGCCCATGTTTTCAGAGTGAAGTACGCAGGGGTGGGATTTTAAAAACAAGCAAGCGATTTCAAAATTATTTGCATTTAATAAAATCAGGATATTGTCCTTCTTAATTAGCTACATAAAAATCAAATTTGAAAAATCATATCACAGAATCACAGAATAGTCTAGGTTGGAAGAGACCTCCAAGATCACTGAGTCCAACCTCTGACCTAATGCTAACAAGTCCTCATGTAAGGGGACTTTATTTAGAGACCCTTTTGCTCACATTGTCTCCCGTGAGTCTGCCTGGAAAGCTTTGTTTCTCCTGCCAAAGGGGTGGGTTTGATGTGATTAGCCTTAGCAGGTTACTTTTTTTTTTTTTTTTTTTTTTTTTTTTTTTTTAATGCTATGTAGCAGATTTACCTCTTTGATATCATCAAGCTTCTTATGACTCTAAAGATCCAAAAACTGTAAGGTGGCATCTGCATCCAGAGAAGCTTTGCATGGATGAGCTTGTGTGGCCCATAAGAATTAATAAACCAAATTGCATGTACTTGGAATTACTTCAACTCCACATCAGAGCCAGAGAAGTTTGCTCCCAAGCTCCCATGGCACGTTCTGGTGTCTGGTGGATAATGAGCTTCTCAGGTGGCCCTGTCATGGCAGTTGCATGGCCTGGTGAAGGTAAAGCTGGTCCCCTGTCACAGCAAAGGCGATGCTGGTCCTTCTGGGCCACCAGATGCCCTCTGGGCATCCCTGGCACATCTCCTGAAGTGGCGCCCCGTGCCTCTCTCAGTCTGAAGCACCTCCATCTCTGGGGCTGGGGAATGCCAAGTGATTGCCATGGCTCCTGAATGAAACTCTGAATCATTTTTAAATGTGCAGAAAGGATATTTTATGCCAGAAATTATCAGAGGAACTTTAACAATTAATGTCTTTTTTGTTAGAAATGGCATGAAAAGATCTTCTCTGCCAATTTTCTATATCACCGTTTCTTTTCTACAGTGTATGTAGCATGTTCATAAAAACAGTTGTGTGTAGACATAAGGGTATTTCTGCTATAGTATGTTTGGCATGACTGTGTAGGCACTTCCTTGAAGTGAAGTTTGCCTGCTGGCATTTGATGTGCAGACTGACTGTGGGACAGCCAGGTTTCACCACAGAACTTCTAAATCTTCATTTTGACCTGTATGGTTGTATGTACTTCTTCATACTGCTTGAGAGAAACTTTCTAGGATTAAAAGAAAAAAGAAAAAGTAAAAAGCCAGAAAGTCTGTATATCTAATAAATCAGTCCAGGTTTTTTCCACCCTCCTTCCCCCAAAGCACCTCAAAACACTTTTCCTTGATTAACTTCAACTCATTAAAAAATCTGCTTTATACCAGACAGTATAAACGGGGAAATCGTAAGGCAGGGAAGGACTTTTCTCTTCCAGAAAATAAGTGAAGGGATGGGTGTCCAGATTGGTTTTATCATTAGCAGTCTTACATCTTTACCCACTGAATCACTGCTACAGCAACATAATATATAATTATATATATTTCCAAGTGTCAAGGCTTCTTGTTTAAAGCTTAACTCAGTTTTAAATCCCTGTGGAGAGGGAAGGCCTTTAAAATACTTATTAAATTCTAATCTTAATCATATTCATCATTATTAAAATTTGAAATAGGTTGAAATACTTAAGGTAAGTGAAATGAAAAAACTAATAAAGGGCATGCGACACACGGGAGAAATGGAAGAATAATTGCTAAAGATTAAGAAATCTGAAATGGCCAAACATGAAAAAAACCTTCATTTCCAATAAGCTTTTATTTAAAAGTTTTGCAATAGCTTAATAATATAAAAGGAGATTTTAAAAATGAATTGAATGTTAAGTGAAGCAGAGTGGCAAGAATATTTAAATGCATTTAAACTTAAAGTAGTCCCGTGTTTGGGCTTCAAGCATTTTTGCCTCGTCAGTTCTTGAGATAGTTGTTTCATATCACTGAGGACGCAACACTAGTGTTGTTCTTATTAATAATAGTAATTATTATTATTGTGGTAATAGTTTTCATAATATGTAGTGCTGTAACAAGGTGCTGTGGTTCAAGACACTAGTTTGTGCAGTCTTGAACAGACAGAACAAAAACATTTTTCTCTTCAAAGCGTGTAATCTAATGTCTAATCATGGAAGAAAGGACCTCTTAAAATATTTTGCTTTTAGTTAAAAATTAAACAGATGCAATCAAGATGTTGGGCTTCTTTAGTGTGCTTTTCTTGTTTGTTTTCTCTGCTGGTGAGTGGAAGATGCCTTGCTGTGAATATCGCTTGATTATTAGAATGTTTTTGAGAAGCATTTTTTTGATATCCATGTAGACCTCTAAGCCAGACAGGGAAAGTCATAGCTTAGGAACTTTAGGGCAATCAACTTTTTGTATGGTGTGCTTCAATGGGGATATTTGTATGGTATACTTGACTTCTGCATGAAAAATTGGAATTAAATAATAAAAATTTAAAAAAATGAATCTAATAAATTTATTTTTATTTTAGGGATAACTTACCTTGACCATGCAGGTGCAACACTTTTCCCAGATAGTCTACTTAAAGCTTTTACTGATGACCTCAGAAACAATATTTATGGTAAGTACGAAGCAATGCTTCATTATTTTTTCCAAGATTCCATATAAATAGATAAAAACTGGGCCTATTTTGTTGTTGGAAGAGATATTCTGTGTTTTTAATACTGCTGTAGTGCAGGTGGAGGACCAGTGACTTTACAGAGGAGTGACAATCTCTTTGTTTCATCCCCAGCTTTGTTTTTAATAGCCAGGGACATGTGGTGGGGTGCAGAAAAATACAAACTCCTCTGCCTGTTGTAGTGATGATGAACCCATCCAGCTCTGATCAGGATGTAGTGCCTTGGGTTAGCGTGATAATACTTAGTATGCCTAGTCTGTGTTCTCATGTGTTTTGCCTAAGCCTGCCATTGTGGGTACACCCTTGATAAGCTTGGGAAGTCACTTAGAACTAGATTTGTGTAAGTTTTAGCTTCAGTGATCTAAGAGCCTATGTAAAATAGCAGAAAGCGAGCTCTGAGCACCTGTACAGAGTGGGACATAATGGTTCAATTCCTTCTTCTGCTTGAGATGTTCAAACCTGATTTGTCCTCCCAGGAGAAAACGGTAACCACAGGGAGAGACACAACCTGTCGGTCATGTGGAAGGAATCAAGATTCAAAGTGGTGTTGAAAAGGAAAAATCAAAGGGAAGGTTTACTCTGCCCAAGGGTTAGGGGATAAGTAAATAAAATGTAGCTTGAGCTCTGTTAGTTTTGTCATTTTTTTTCATCTCAAAATAGAAGAACAATTTCTTATGCATGGACCACAATTTAGACCCTCCCACCTTCTAGGAGAGTCATTGCACGGAGCTGCAGAGGTGCTTTCATTGTTTTGTGTTTGCTTTCTTCCTTGGCCTTTTGTGAATCTTGCCCTCTTCCATTGCTGGACAAAGGGGCCTAATCATAAGGCTGTCACTGAAAGGTAGCTGCTGCCCTTTTTGTGCTTTGTGCAGGGAGCTAGCCTACAGATTGCCAGAGGTTGGTAGAAGATACTGGAGAAAGAGCCTCTCTGTCTCTTTATGACATTATCATAGAATCACAGAATGATTTGGGTTGGAAGGGACCTTAAAGATCATCTAATTCCAATCCCTCTCCTATGGGCAGGGACACCTCCTGCTAGATAGGGTTACATCTCCCTGAGAAGCACACACTACTTGTGCTTTTATACAAAGGCAGCAGCATCCTGGGAATACTGTTACTGTGAGGTATGTTTTACATAAGAAGAATGATTCATGCTCATCCAGAAAAAAAAAAAAAAAAAAATACTGTACAGTGTTACCTGCATATGCTGTTTGTAGTGCCACTGAAGTCATCAAAATTTCTTACTGTGTGCTAATATTTGTGGGCTATGTGTCCTTCTTGCTAGTTTTGTGTCTTCCTTGTGCTCCCTGATCCATAGAGCAAAGTGATTCCTCACTTGGGAGCTAGATACCAAGGCTTCAAAATAAAACTGTGTTCGCTAAAGCACCAGCACAGTTGTGCTTATCACCCGAGTGATAAGCCACTGGGGAGTTCTGGCTAGTCATCGTGTCATTTTCCCCTCTCATTTCCTGAATGCTGACAAGGCCAGGATTCAGAGCGTGGATTTAAGTTCCACTACAAAATAAATGTTGTTCTTGATAGGGGTAAGGTTTTTTGCTCTTATAACAAGATACATTGATTAGATTACATTCAAAATCTCCTATTCAAATGCATGTCAGTGATATTAAAATTAATGTTCTGTCACTATGGCCATTGTAAAGTGAAATGTAGGCACCCTTGTCTTAATTATTTCAAACAACGTTGGGCTCAACCCTTTTAATTAGAAGTATCATCTGTGGCAGATAAAAAATAAAGTTGTGAATCAGTTGAGTGGTCATGAATGGAAATAGCAATGCTGCCATTTTGGAGTAGACTTGCACAGTACCTGTAACACTGTGCAAGAACAAATTGTATGTTTTATATTGCTTTCATCTAAAATAATAAAGAGATCCTAGTATATTCAAGTCTCTTTATTCACTTATATCTGCTACTCTGAGGGCAATAACTATTGTATAAAAAGAGTTCATTTAACAGACACAGGTGTGAATGAAGGAGGAGTTTGGCTAGCAGCTTTTTTTTTTTGTTATTTTCTTGGTGATAATCCACACGCCTGAAGAACTGCAGTTTAGCTGTTGCATGTGTAAATGAGGGAAAGGAATGTAAGTAAAAGAGATTCTCACTTCTAAATTGAGAATATTTGAATTGGAAATTAGAGAAATGCAACATCAGACATGTACAGTGTCTGTATATTAAATCTTTGGTCTGAGCTCTAAATTTATTATTCTTTTTAACGCTGTCACTCAATAACTTTCAACAGGATGATTTTGAAATTTAAGAAAGAGAGTAGATAATATTGTAGCTTACTGCAAAATTGTGTTAATATAGTGTTGTGTTTTTTTTCTTGTTCTCTTTCAAAAATGTTTAGACGTTCTTAAAGCATTTACAAGTAGGAAAGTAGGAAAGTGTTGTGCATCTGTGGATATTGCTGTACTCTTTTGCTCATGGAGATAAATTCAGGCCCTTCTTAGGTACTGTCTTAATTGTTAATGCATGTCTGCACTGAGCTGTACTAAGATGGCTACTAATTTTGCAGTGAAATTTATGTCTTCATGAGCTACTTGAATTTCAGACAATAAAAAAAAAACACCAGGGATAATCCTGGTGTCATGAATGTCTGTCATCTCCATTTGCTGTCTTCTAAATCGCTTCTTAGTTAGAGCATGGATACGTTTATTAATGAGCATTCTGTGTTTCTGTGGTGGAACATTTGTGCATATGCAGTTGTATTTTTAAAGGGAACTGCCTAAGTACCAGTAACAGATACAGCTGAAGTTTCAAGGTCTGTCATAATTGCTTGCTTCTGTTATATATCCTTCCTCTTGACTAACTATTCTAAGGAGCTTCAGGGCATTGCTGTGAAGTATACATTAAATCTTTCTTTGTCATCTTTTCAGGCCAGCTTGGTGTAATACTTTGATAAAAGCAAAAAAAATTAATACCAAAACTGTGATTAATGATTAACTTCTATATCTCTGTTGTCTCCTAGGCAACCCTCATAGTCAGAATATCAGCAGCAAGCTGACATACGACACAATTGAGCATGTCCGATACAGGTAGAATAATCTTTCTTTCAGATGTTGTATGATGCACTTCATATTTTTCATTTTGATTAGGCCTGTACTGTTTCAATGAATTGGATGTGATGCTGTTTTCTGAGGGTTTTCTGTCACATCTACAGAAAACACCCTGCTTTTAAAACAGAAGGTACTTGGGCAGTCAAATACTGCACAGAATCAGAGAAAATTGAGTTGTTTTTCTCCCAGAAGCTCTAATTCTCAAATTCCTGTACTTAACTAAGTGCTCTAATGTAAGTCTATGGTTTTAATTAAAATTTAGAATTTCGAATTTCAAAAGTGAGTATTGTTATGATAGCATGGTAAGTTAGTAAGGCAGAACTGAGTACAAGAACATGGTTTAAATTCAGATGACATTAAATAAGGTGTAATGGCTTGCAAGTATTTATAAAAAGCTTATGAGAATGTGTACATTGTTTTACAGCAGGTACTTCTGTTGGAGTAACAAAATACCTTTTAAAGTTCATTTAATGTAATTTTTAAGAGCAAAAGGAAAAATAAAAGGTAAACTTCTACATTAGGGCTTCTGGGTAAAGGCAAGAAAAGGAACTGAACTGCTAAATAAGGGTTCCCCTTGAGAGTTCAGGATGGAGTGGGCTGAAAGTGCACTTTTTGCCATTAGTTTACACAAACTGTATATGGCTTAGGTACTTGGTTACTAGTTCTAGTCTTTTTTTTTTTTTTACGTACCTGTTGATGTTTTATAAAATATGTCATTGTTGAAGAATATGCATGCTTTGACCACAGTTGATTGGCCTGCCTTTAATAGCCCAAGGTGAGAAATGTCATAGATTCCTCTTTATTATCATTTTAAAACCAAACCTTTATCCAAAACACATTACAGAATTCAGATCAATAGCAGTGGTACTATAGCATAGTAGTGTTCAGAGTTATAATGAAAAAAATCGACATCTTTTTGCTGCCTTTTCTCTGACTGCACTTTTATAAGGGTGTGAAAAAACAAGATTTCTAGCTTCAAGATGGTGCTGTGTATAACCTGTTTCCTTTTTTTTTTTTTTTTTTTTTTTCCCTGAACTTTCTGGAGAAAGTATTTATTTTTGCCATTTCCACAACCCTGTCTTATGCTGGGCAGGATTACAACCTGTTAACATATGGCTAAGTGAAATGAAAGAATCTATGAGGAATGCGTGTTTTCACAAGCAGATGCTTAGAACC
Source organism: Nettapus auritus (assembly GCA_011076525.1). NCBI lineage: Eukaryota > Metazoa > Chordata > Aves > Anseriformes > Anatidae > Nettapus > Nettapus auritus. The sequence continues at coordinate 90,470,449 of CM021766.1, read as the reverse complement.
ACGTACAGCAATACCTACTGCCCTGCAGCCGGATAAGCATGCCTGTGTGCTCACATGCAGTGTCAGAATTCTGGTCTTAATTTACTCTAAGTTATATTTCAGTGTTGACATTTAATCATTCTTCTTATGAAGGTACAGTAGAAAGTGTTCTTTGTAGCTGTTTCTATAGTACTCTGTGTTCTTCACTGTTAGTGAGCAAGGAAATAGACTTCCACTGTGTAACAGACACAGATTTTTTTAAGAGAGTTGACATCTTCAGTTTGTTTTGGATCCTAGTTAAAAAAACAAACAAACAAAAAACCTAGAATTTTAGAAGAGCGGCATGGGAAATTTTAAGAAGCATACCAGTGTTTGCATTGTTTATTTTTTTCTCGTGAAAATAAATGAATCAATAAAAAGCCCTCTGCATGTAAATGAACATTTTCAGTTCATTTGGGTGCAGAATTGAACAAATTCAGTAGTAGGATTTGTCAGCTACTCCTATAAAAATTCTGCCATTATTCCCCAATAAAAATGTTAAAAGCATAGTCATCAAAAAAAAAACATAATTGTAAAAACTGGGGAATAAAATGCCCCAAAACTTCTGTCAGTAAGTCAGCTATCTAAAAAGTAATGAAAGTATATTAAAAGTCTATACTTTCACGCTGTTGCAGCTAATCAGAATAAGCAATATGACAAGACAGATAGATAGGCAGCTCTGTCCTATATTGCAACACATAGACTAGATTTCTTTGATGAAACAATAGTTCAGTGGGTAATTTCAGAAGTCTTTAAAACGCTTGCTTATAATTCTGCTTGTGGAGCTTGGCTGCAGCCAGGTGCATAACTTCTTTTCAGGGATTGACCCCATGGCACTATGCTATTTTATTATTATTATTTTTTCATTTGATTTTCTGATCAGGTGCCACAATGTAATTAATTAAAAACAGAATAACAGAATCGTAGAATGGTTTGGGTTGGAAGGGACCTTTAAAGGTCATCTAGTTCAAGCCACATAATAAAACCTCAAAATAAATAGAAAATCAAAATAGCCTTTCCTAATCTAGCCATGTACACTATTCCACAATACAGACCTGTTACTTGGTGTTGCCTTGATATTTGTTTGACAGGCAGCAACCTCTCTAAGAAAATAATTTTGCATGAAAATAGCATAAATAATTAAATATTAGAGTCAGTGAATGTTTTTTATGATTTACAAAATTAAAATAATCAAAATGGTTTGCCTCTTGATCAACTCAAGTACAATAAGAGCAAAAAAAACCCAACTATTTTATTCATAAAAACACAGCTTGTCTTTATTTGAAATGAACAGGAGAGATTTTTAACATTGTATGTATCTTTATATTAAATATGAGTGATGCCAAGAAGAGGAAGCAAGAACTGTAATAAACCTTCTCTAAATGTATTAAATGTCCGCATGAAAAGATTATAGACCCTTTTTATGACTTTGCTTACGGATGTTTGGATATGCCATTGCTCCGTTCCGTACAGCTAAAGGACGTGAGTGGCAATATCTCCTTATGATGCTGCAGAGATAATACAACTCAGAAATTCATTAGAGTGGGTATTAAATAACCTTTTTCTCGTATGCAAGCATTTTAAAATACTAGTTCTCTGAATATTTTTAAAACATTGTCCTTCTAGGTCTTACACTTCCAGCGGTGTCTTCCAGCCAAAGCCAAACTGATGTTTTAGTGTTACGTTTGTGGCGTGTTTAAAATCTACTGCAGGGTACCTTTTCCATTTGAACAAAATGTTGTGGAATTTTGTAGAGTTTTGATGTTCATCCTTGAACCTCAGTTACTATGAAAAGTTAAACTTGAGCATACTGTGGGAATTCAATTTTTTTTTTTTTTTTTTTTTTTTTTTTTTTTAAGTCAAGAAATTTCAGCTAAGTTTCAGCACCAGGCATCTCCTAGGCTATGGCAATATGTGTACTACAGAATTTTCTCACTGATGCTAAAAGGATTTGGCATTGAGCTAAATGGGATCAAGTTTAAATATAGAACCAATACGTGTCTTTCTATAAAGGCCTCTCTCAAAATATGCCATCTAAGGAAACTGTAAGAGGAGAAAAATCTCTGTGGCCTGCACATATGGATGAAAAAGGTGCAACAGGCATGCATGAAATGAGTGTAAAGGGCTTAATATTTTTCAAAAAAAATTGCTTCTGTGGTAAAACACAGAATTTTGCTAAGGAAGCAGTCTTATAAATGCTGTTTATAATTTCATCTGCAGTTTATTTTTAGAGATTATTTCACGATAGTGAAGTAAAGCTTTGCATTCCTTCTGTGAGCATCATAGCTTGCCTCTGAAATAAGTAAAATTATTATTATTATTTTTTTTAATTATTGCATGTTCTGAAACAGTGCTATATGCAAGTTAAGAATTCTTTATTCCCAGGTTTAATCAGTTCTGTGTCTGAAAACAGGAATGTTGAAACTGATACATACATGAAAATTGCTTGACCTTTGATACACAGTAAGAAATAGTAGATACTGTATCTACTTAGTATTGATTTGTCTTTCCTAAAGGTCACCAACTGGAGAGGCAGAGAGGAGTGACATCTGAGCTTTGCATGCTGTCCTCCTTAATGATACCTTGAAAACCTTGTTTCAAAATGAGGATGGTTCAGTCCTTTTGCATGCTTTTTTTGTAACGCCAGGTTCAAAGGCTGCTTTTCCTGGTCCAGCAGTTCAGCTGCTGGGGCAAGCCTGAAATAACACAAACAGCAGAGTCGGAAGGAAAGGCTGCTCACGAGGATGACTCCATGTTTGGTGAATGGATGTGCCCTTCGAAGATAATTATGAATAATGAAAAGCTTTTTGTAGAAGAGTGGGATAATAGCCAAGAGAGGTGATCATTTTCCTGATGATTCATGTGACAATTTTACATAGTCATTCAATGAAATAATCCCAGTGTGCCCATACTGAGTGGTTGCAGGACCAGTACCTGACTCTGCTCTGTTACGCACTGAGTGACAGCTGATCATGGGCTTCAGCAGAGGTGCTATCTTGTTTTCTGCTTGGCAACATCTATCCTTTCATGCAATCTATTTTTTTCTTCATAGGACTAAAAGAAAAAAAAGGTATTGGAATAGATAGTAAACATAAAAATAAAAACATAAAGACAAGGACTGACTTTTATACAGGATCTTCTAGTAGTCAATCCATTACTTTTAGTGGATCTACTCTTTGTAATATCCTATACAAAGTAATAAAAAGGTAGCAGGCACTGTTATTTTGGAATAAGTTTTAAAAACAGTGAAATCTGTCTGCTTGACTTTGTAACTTTGCTTCTGGACTTTTCATCTCTATTTTGATAAGTTCCTTGTCTGTTAACTTGATCAGCTGAAGCTTTAGAAAGGAACTTGTTAATATTCTCTATTGCTCTTCTGGTAGTCAGCTTTATACCTCTGTTGTTTGTAGGAAGAGATTGCAGTAAATAACACTTGTGCATTCATGGTGATGTTCTTTGAGTAATCCTTATTGCAAGGAGAGCCAAATCTGGAATGCTTTCATGAAAGAAAAAAAAAAAAAAATCAGTAAAATGAATTAAAATCTGGAGGTCAAGATTGCTAGTGTATGAACACACAATTTATTAGCTCACCCCGAGTAATCTTGAGTTTAATTTGTATGGGTGGATAGTGGGTGTTTTGCAGAGATGTATGAAAAAGAATGGATGTGGCCTTTCATTATTTTTCTCCCCTACTCAGAAAAAAAAAGAAAATAAAACCCTTGGGAATTTGCTTTTATAGTGTGGCTGCGATGAAGACGCAATGGAGAATAAGTTTAGAAGAGATCTTCCTGTGCCATTGCTTTCTAAACAACACTCAGAGTGTAGGGAATGGCACAGGCTTACTTGGACTCAGGCCACCATGTTTATTCATGTTCTATAAATGTGCAAAGCCTAGCTGTGTATTCAGTCTGCTCGTTTGGCAGGGACCTGATGGCTTCTGTGACTGCTGGGGAGGCTGCTAGAGGGAACCGGGGCTGCTGAACAACATGCTCCCATTGGAATAACGTGCCTTGTTAAAAATAGTGAAATTTCCTCAATGCAAATTCCATTTTTCCATTCTCTTCATCTTCTTGTCTCTTTTCAGAGTTTGTGTGGAGTCTTTTTTCCTCCTTAGACTACACAATACTTGTAGAAGAAATACAGTATTTGTTCCCTGTCTGGATTTGCAATTGCATCCTGCATCCTTTCTGTGACTCTTCTGGTAACACTTGCTCCTTAGCTGTTTATAGTTGTTGTGAACACTAGCAGATTTCATGTCCTTTTGCCAGTTCCTGGGGAATCTGACAACTTTGTTACTGGCCAAAATGATCATTTGTGTTTTAAACAAAGCTTTTGGAAGACCTTATATTTAGAACAAAAGTAATTTCTTCCATCCCATGTGTGAACTTCTTGTGCTGGAGAATCTTGTGTTGACTTCAGTGGACTTCTGTTTCTCCTCATAAGTTATAAAGAGTTCAAGAGGTGCTCCATTTGCTTCATGTCAATGTGAGGAATCTTGAATGCCATCTTGAATTATGTTTGTTGTCCATAATTCAGGTGGTATTTTTTTCTCACGTTTAGTTTTTGAAGATTGCAGATGCTTTCTGTTTTGCTCCTCCATCTGAAATTTATTCAGTGATATGCAACCAAGAAGTGCACAACTGATGACAGCGTAACAGAAGAGTTTAACATATGCTGTTTATACCTTATGTTACCTTTAACATCGTCACCCTGGGAAAGACTAATCCATCTATGCTTTTTAGAAGCACAGAGGTAATTTATTACTGCACCTTTTTATGTAGTCTCTAAAGATTTTTCTGTGAAGTAAGCAAACCCAGTACTGAGCTCTGTTTTGAATCTTTTTCATTTCACTCGTAAAGCAATCTAAATACTTCATCTGTTGATATAATTAAGCTGTTGAAGAGATGCTATGGCATTCCCAAGGGTTCCCCTGATGGCATCTGTGCCTCAGTGAATCTGAAATTCCTGGTATCACTTCTGTTGAAAGGCAGTGCTCTTTGCCCTTGTCCTTATACCTGCTGCAGTTTCGACCATCAGACTCAAGTCCTCAGAAAACAATCAGCATTTGCATGGTGAGTTTTTTTCCCCATCCAAAAGCATGTGAATTTTGACTCTACTTACTATTCTGTTTCCTCAGCTTTTTGGTACTGTTTTTGTTGCACATCATGATCTTGTCTTAACTTTTCATCACTTTAAACTCCACTGAAATAGTTTCAGTATAAAGTTCACCCAAGTCAATAGTTATCAGTGTTGTTTATATTTTTTGTCCTGAAGGGTCTAGATAGCTCATGGTGTATTATTTATATTTTTCCTATATGTGTATATATTTCCGAACAATTTGCACACTTCTAATGTTCTGAATGTAGTTAGTGATATATTCAGGAAATTATGTTATCATCTTTTCTCCAGCAGCAGATACGATCTGCAAGTAGTGGTAGCTTTGGGGGCAGGTGACTCTGCAGTGTTTTGGTGATTTCATTATATTTTTCTTCTCTCAGTTGTTATACAGACTGAGAATTATCTTCTGTCCCTGTTACATCAAATGTAACTGCAGCCTTCTTCTCATCTCTAATAATGCCATTAGCTTTTATGCATTGTTCCAGGCTGTGTGTAGCTTATCCAGTCCTCTTACAGACATAGGAAATACATTGCTTTGCTAGACAACCGCATGCCTTTAGCTCTCTCCTTCTCTAATGAGCAGGTTATTTACAGCACCCATGCTAGAGGCTGTAGTTCTAATGCTGCTTTTTCTGTTTTGCTGCCCTTTGCAACCTGCTGTCTTGCTGAAATTCTCAGTTAATATCCTTTGTCTGTTAGCAATTGTTGCCTTGCCTTTTTTCCTCAGCTTGGCACTGAGAACCTGTTTGGGCACAGGCAGATGCTAGCTAGCTGCCTTCAGTAGGTAGGTACAGCTTGTTTCCAACGGCATTGTTGCCCTGGTGCAAATTTGAACCTTTCTGTTTAGAAGACAGAGCAGCTGCTCAGCTTCCAAACAGAGCAATGTGTTAAATACGAGAGGAAGCAGTGTCGGTCCATCTATTACAGCAGCTGTATTGAGCAGAAAAAATAGGATAAGCAGAATACGAGTGCAAGGGAACAGTGACAGGCAAAGGGTAATGATGTGCGAGCTGGCCTCCTTAGCACAAGCAGGTATGAAACAAGAGTGTGAGGGCCCAGTGAGGTTTTTAGGGTGACAGACTTTAGGAAAACCAGGTCAAATGCACATCTCATCTGGTACAGTTCAAGAGTATGGAAACATACATGACTTTCAGGTGTTTTGAGTCTAATCTCCACCTATTACAGCATACTTTTCATCTACCATTGAAGAATTCTCCCAAACAGGAGAGCTGGAAAAATCCTTTCTTCCACTGGCTCAGGAGAAGCTTGAGAGATCTTTTGTTTCTGTTACCTTTTGAGGTCTTTTCTTCCATTAATACCCTCTCATGTCTTTATGTAAAGTGAGGCTTTTCCAATTTTCTTGTTTTCATAGGTTGAAGAAGATCAGCTCTTCTAGACTCTTCTGAGGTGTGTTCCTCATCCCTGACCCCAGCCCCATTTACCTCATCTCTAAGCTTCTTCTGGGTTGCCTTCATCTTTCAGAAACACATAGCTAGAATAGAATGGAGTCATTGAAATAAGTCCTGCAGTACAGCAACCAAAGGTGTAGTAACTGGAACAGAATAACAGATTATTTAAATTTGGATGAAATGTTCTGGGTGCTAGAAGGCAAAATTATTGTAAAAACAAGGAAATAGTCCAGGTATTTCAAATGAATAGAGGAAACCTGCAGGCACAATGAATTTTCAGGATGAAAGGAAGCACATCTTTGTAGGGATTCTTCTAGAATTCAATACATTTGTTGGAAGTTGATATTTCCTGTTTGTTTTTCTTCTGAAATTTCATACTAGGTTGAAAGTGATAATGTGATCCATAAACTGGTTGATACTGATATGAATGGAGCAAAAATGAAATAAGACTGTGAGATTTTGTACTGATAGGTATTACACAGGAGACCAGATTGACTCGAACGAGAGAAAATTATTCAATTAATGCGGTCACTTTGAGCATCTCATCCTTTGAAGTTAAATGCGCTAGCTTTCACTGGTAGTTTGAAAACAGGCAGAAGTGAGTGCCTAAAATTCACATAGACCTTTGTAATATGCACTGGCAATATTAATGAGTTCCTTCTAACTGTATTTATTCTTGCTTTTATTTGTCTGCCTGTTTCATCTATTGAAGTTACTCACCTATTTTAAACTTTGTTTCTGATACGAAAGTTGTAAATGAAGATAATGTCCTTGAAAATAAAGGGTGCCTTTAAGAAGCAGCATGAACCATATTAAGATACGGGAATATGCAAGGTAAATGAAGCAAGAATTTAAACAAGACTGTCTCCTTTCTGTTAAGGTGAATAACCTCTAGTGATTCCAGGTCTAATTTACTGGATTTTACTAGTATATTAGCTATGTGTCAAGGCAGAAGAAAATTGCATCATTAGTATTATTGAGTGCCAGCTCAATAGCATGTTGCTAATACTTCAGAATTTATTGCAAGCTTTTGGATGGTGAGACTGTTTAGAGGGCTAATATGTGCATGTTTGGGATTTTATGAAGACTTCATGGGCTTGTAATGAATACAGTGTTCAGAGTCAATAGTCTTCAAAAGAGCTTTAAAGGACCCAGGCTTTTCTTAGCTATCCTCTTTTCATTCGTCTGTCTTTACCTTTTTAAAAGCGTTTAGTTTTTCACTACACTTTTTGCACAATACCTGTCATGCAATAAAAGAGGTTTTAGAGATACGAATCACGTATTTGGAAAATCTGTCAAAATTCACAGACCAGATTTTTCTCCCTGGTCCCATAATCTCGTGTGTGGTGCCCCATTCAGGTATGTTTGAGAGTGCTGGCTCTCTGCTGATTGATTCATTCACACTTCATACCTGCTGCAAAACTCCTATTCACTCACTTTCCATGGCAAGTTCTTTGCGAGGGGAAGAATACGAGATCTGCCTGACTGTAAGAGCTTGTCTGAAGATACTTACAGTTTTGCCCTACATTTGTAAAAGCTGAAGGTTTGTTATTTTTCACACAGATCTTTCTTCTGGAGGAGTGTCAAAGCTTGAATCCAAAATATTCTATTAGACTAGAAGCTACTCTGCTAGCTGTGCAGTGCTGGAAGTCCTGCAGTTCCACACTGACATGCTTCAAATTCTGAAGTTCCCTGTATGATGAGCTTATTGGGAAGTATCTGTCTGGCCTTCCAAGAGCTGAAGAGTGGGCCTCATATATATATATATATATATATATATATATAATTTTTATGTATGCCAAAATGCTTAAGGTGAACTCCATTAGTATCATATACACAGTTTAATACCATAATAAAAATGTTTTTAATAGCATAGGATTTGTTTCCACCCTTGCAAAATGTATTTATGGATGGTTTTGATCACTTAATTTTTGTCTGCAATCTCATAAGCACATTTACAACAATTATTTCAGCCTGCCTTTTTAGCTCTTTGGTTATTACCATCCTTTCATGCTGGAGTAAGAAACCGTACAGACCTCCAAATTGTTATGGCTGAGATGGTAGGTGAAGGGAGTCAACTGAGTCTCAGTGAGTACTGAGACCTACTAATTCTATTTGGTGGTGTTTCTCCCCTGCTACCAGGGGATTATTTCAGTATTATTGTCTGTGGCTGACACAGTTGATCAGAGGAGGCAGGAAGGCTTTGCCCCTGATTTTCCAGTAGCACTTTCTACCTGCCTTGAATGGATGTCTTGGTAGGTGGGATGCCGTTACTTCCATTTAGGTCTCCCCCTTTCTCCCTTGGACAGGAGAAAGGTTTAACATGTACCAGTCTCACAGACAATGTTCTGGGCTGTATGCACAGTCAGAGGGCAGTGAGTGAGGGTAAATTTCTCTCTAATCAGTGAAAAATCCATTGCTAAAGTCCCTTTTCTTGCTCTGTGTGTTATATTCCAGTAACAAGTATAACTGATTCATTTCTGACAGGAGATTAAAATAACCTGATGTATTCATGCCTCTAAAATACAAGCAAGAAAGTTCTATAGTTTTTCAGCACCTTGGGCCACACTTGTTAAAACATAAAATCAAGGATATGTAATTCAGCTCACAATAGCAGATCAAATACAAAAGACTTCATCTGAAAAAGTGTAAACCATTTGGGTTTATCTGACCATGTTTGCCTGTTTAAACACCTAAATGGGATGGGATTGCTATAGCAAATAGTACCGTCGTTTAATGTTTGTAATGAACTTCAGAACGAGCTTGATGAAGTGTGCTTTTAGTATAAATTGGAGTTAAGCTGTAGTGCCAAAATGTGATATTATAGGTGGTATTTGTAACAATGAAGTGCAAATGAAATTCTGCCTGCTTTTAATTAAATAAGCACACACTCCACTGAGTTTTGGAAATTTAATTCTCTTAATCTGAAGTCTCAGGCCCTGAACAACTATTGTAATTTTAAAGATAGTGCTGATATGTTTCAAGGATGTTTATACTTAACAAAATATGGTGATTTCTTTTGTAAATCTGGGGCCCTTTTGGTATCTTCTGGTGTTTTCTTCTGTTGCGTGAAAAAGAGCTAAGATAACCTTCTTGTTTGTGACCATAGCAGTCAGAGCTGTAACTACAAGTATTAACGAAAGGACTGAAGCCTGTCGATTCTGGTGTTTCTGCTGAGAGGCTCTTGGTCGTGGTTGTCTTCTGTAAAAAGCCCAGTGAAACATGTTGCTGTACATGAGGAAGGCATGCCTGGCACTTGAGAGCTGTCACAAGGCTTCCAAAATGGTGAGGACTTGACAAAAAATTTGTTGCTTGGAAGGAGACCTGCTGTTTTAATACCATATGGCCTTGGTAAGAGGCCGAAAATCCAGATGGCTGAAGATGCTCCTATGGTCAGTTCTTAAGGCTTGGAGCAAAGATTTTCCGGATGGAGACTTCTACTAGACATAAAAAATTTATACATACCAGCACTAATTATTTTCAGTGTTGTGTAGAGACCTTAAAGGTTGGACGTGGTGCTTAGGGACATGGCTTACTGGATGACATTGGTGGTAGGGTGATGGTTGGACCAGGTGATCTTTGAGGTCTTTTCCAACCTGAATGATTCTGTGATTCTGTATGGCCTGCACAGCTGACTGAATGGGAAAACAAAACAAAACAAAACAAAACAAAACAACAACAACAAAATCTGTCAACACTGATAATGCTAGTATACTTGTGTATCTTTGGGGAGAAATTATGTGCCTTTTGGGAGAAATTAGCATGTGATTTATCCTTTCCTGTTCTCTAACTTCACTGTCATTTAATTCAACTTACTACAAACTAAAACAAAGATGATTATCAATTTTATTTTACAAAGGTATGTGCTTTGAAGTAAGGTCTGGTTAACCAGCTAATATGTAAAATGCATTAAGCATTGATATTTCTTGAGTTTGGCGTACTCAAATCCAAATGATTTGATGGTGGTTTTTGAATACAAAAGCCTGCAAAAACTATTTCAGAACCTTATGCGAAAGGTGGCAATCATCCTCAAAATGTTTGTATGTTGCATATATGTTTTGGAGTCACCTCAGATGTATTTTTACAGCCTAAAGTATTTTTTTTTGACCTTCATTATAAAGTAATTTAAAAACAGTGGCATATAACATTTTCAGTGTCACTCAAATGGCTTTCATTTTTAAGACCAATTGAGGTTTACTTGCAATGAATTTGAGTTCACAAACCACTTAAGCCATTATTGTAGCAGAAGCACTCTGCCTTTAGGGTGTACTTGTATTTCTACATTAGCAGAATTGCATTTTGTACCTGTACAGTGAAATTCCCCATATCAAACTGAAACAAAATAAATTGAAATGAAATACTCATTTTTGTTCTCTGTTTCTACATGGGAGAATTTTGCTGCTGCTGGCATGGCTGTATTCCTGACCCACGTAGTAGCTATGACAGCAGAATTAGGTAAATACAGAATTAAATATTTGAGGAAACTATATGCAACATAACTTCTCAAGAAATCAGAGTTATAGTGTGCAATTAACAGCTTAATGGACCTTTACCTCTTCTAGCAGCTTTTTTTTTTTTTTTTTAAATGAGACAGATTGCTTGGCAATGTTTAATAAAAAGTTTGATTACACACAATGTGTAAAATGAAGACTTTAAAATTAAGCATATTCAGAAGTAATTTCTCTCAAGCACACGTGGGTGGCTAGAAAAAGAGAGCATGTGTGAACTTGATAACTTAGAATATAATTACTGAGGTGCAAAGCACATTGTAAGTCATTTAAAATTTGTGAATGACAGCTCTTTGGGATGGTTCAATCACGGTAAAATATAAACGTTGCTAAGCTTGTTTTTACAACCACAGTGAAAGAAATTGCCCTGGTGAGAAATTCAGACTGGGGCTACCTAGAAGGTAAAGAAACCCCAGGAAAATACTATTTGGTGAACAGAAGTCAGCAGATTTAAATTTCATGCATTCTGATGTAGCAAAGCATTTGAAGACAGCTTTTAAAGGAGCTGCAAGGTGAGTTGTGGTATCAGTCATGCTCTACCAGCTTTGGATATGTGCTGTTATTCTCTCCAGCAGCCTTCTCCCATTCCTCTCTGGGAGATTCAGCCTTGATACCAAAGTCAGCGTGCTGGAGCTGCTCAGGACAGTTGCTTTAAGATCAGGTTCTGCATTTGGCACTGATACAGTGGAGATGCACATATGTGCTCTGCCAGCTGTGGCAAAGACAGTTTTTGGCATGTGACAGGGAAGGAAAATGGTGATGGCCAAAACCACTGCAGCCAGACTCGCCTCAGTTTGTAAAATGCCTGTGCTGAGTGCCATGTGAGTTCCCCACGAGGCTGGTCCTGCCTCCAAAGGTGGGTATGTAAGATGGCAAGAGGAATGTGCCCTTCTCTCTGTGCTCTGAGCTGAGGTGGATGCTCAGATTGAGCTGGTGCTGAGTCATGGATCTGAGGCTGGGAAGCCCGGGATCCTGGGTATCGCTTGACAGAGAGCAACTTTCAGAAGATTGTTAGTGGTGTCAGGGAGAGTAGTGGTAGATGGCTTTCGGCTGTATGTGACTTTCAGTCCAGAAGTGACTTTGGTCTAGCACAACCCTGTCACCCAGGAAAAGCTATTGATTTCATGTAAAGAAGAAAATGAGAATCTTAAATTCTTTCTAGGAAATTGTTAGAAGATTATTATGGTGTTATGCAACGTTTTAGGGTCTGTTAGACCTATTAGAAAATGAATATGTATTCCTCTGGTGCCTTGCTAGCCACACTGCTACTGAATTTTCTGAACCTGAAGTGTTTATAGATTGATAAGCACAATCTGTTAGATGCTAATGGTACTTATTTGCTTATTTATGTAAGTAATTTTAAATGGAACCTCTTACCATTGTAATAGGTGCTTTGCAGAAAAATTAGAAACATAAATTACACAAGCTACCTGCAGCGGGTAGAGTAAGCCAGGGCTTCTGATGAAAGTGACCACTAAAGCACATAGCTGAGTTATCTGCAATAAAACTAAGGACAGAGAAAGATGCAAGTCAGATAAGGAGAACTTTTTTCATCAGTAAGATACAAAATTAAATAATGGGTCTGTGTACGGTGTTCTAGATTTCTGCAGCAGTCTGTTCCAAGTGGAAACAGGGCTCCAGTAAATTTGATCATGTTTTCCATGTTTCCTCCCTTTTCCGTAATCACTCTGCTCTAGATATTTGCTCATAGGTTTATCTGCTGATGGAATAAAAACACAAAGGGATCATTATGTTTTCCTTCTGCTACTGTGGGCAGGTGCAAATGGTGACAGGAAAGAACATTGCAATACAGAGCAACACTGAATACAGAACCATATTTTTGTACTGTAGTATTATGTACTATAGTACATATTTTTGTACTATACACCTGTATAGTCCCTGTGATATGGGCAGAAGGCGGGTAGCGTGAAGGAAACAAACAAACAGTAAGAATGAATATGGCGGTGGTAGGCTACCAAAGAAGAAAACTTTTTATACCCAATTTGTCTAATTCTTTGGAGCAGACTGAGATGAGAGACCCTAGAATAATCTTGAAATCCCAGAGGCCTCTTATGCTGTTATGCAGCTGCCATGATTTTATTTTTTCATTCTCTTAGCCCACTCTTTAAGAATTTTTCTAAGAAATTCTGTTTGAGAAGTTTCTCAGTTGCTTTTGCAGCTTTTTGCTGCTGAGTTCTAGATTTTAGGACTTTTTGACATTCTTTTATTTCCTTGAGCTTTCTTGCATAGGATAAGATTGATATCTTATTCTTATTTGTCCAAGGAAGAATTCTGCTTTAAGGAGAAAGAAATGTGGTGGACATTCTTCATTGCTTCCTGTGATCTTCATTTTTTTTCAATTTGTTTCATATTCAAAGTGTTATTTTGTCATTTTGTAGGCTGGATTGGTTTTACCTGGATATTCTTACCACTAAGCTCATTTTCAGTGATTTCACTGGCAGCTGCAGTGCTTGGAGACATACTTAAAAACAACTGTGTGACCTCGCTTACGTCCTGTTATTGCCTGCGTAAATAGACCTTGAAATCAGCCCTGCTTATTCTGAATAGCTGTTAGAAAAGCAGCAGCCTCTAACTTCTAGTCAGGTGCCTGCCTTGAGAGTATTTGAAAGGGATGCTGTGGACATCAGAATATCATAATCGCAGCAAGCTTTTATAAATATTCTGTGTTGAATAAACTGGTAATCAAATAATAACCAAACAAACCGAAACCACATGACAGTATTTGAGATTCCTTCATCTATGTGGGACTCTGGTCCTGTAGCTGAGCCCATATCTTCTGTCTGTGCAAAGAGATTTGGCCTCTGTCTTGTTCAACAAGAGGGAAACTCCTTGCACTGACTGTGAAATTAAAACTTGAGGTTGTGGGTGTTAAAACCCACGGCTGGGACTTCTGCTCCCAAGAGGGAACCTGACATGGTAGCTGTAAATATTATTAACCTCCGTGATACTCCTGGGAGTTCTGCAATATCTCTGTTTTTCAAAGCTTCTGGATTGATGGCACTAGTGAAGACTAGTGGGCATCTTAGTAGGCTGGAATGGGTGTTTTGATATCCTGTCTGGTGACCATGTATGTATGGCTTGGCTGCCACAGAGGGTGTGCTTCATAGCAGCAGCCTTCCCACTTTTCCCCCCACTAGAGGTACCTACTTAGGTCTCTTTCAGCTTCAGTTGATTGAGCCAGCAAGTTTTTCACTGTACCTGTTTAGTGTCTCTGAGACCTCTTCCCATCAGTCACATTGATTTGAAATTTGACAGCATCCGCAGGAGTTTAGGGTAGAGATGCCACCAGATGTTGTGTGGTAGTGTAAAGGTACCCCCTCCTCATCCCTAAAGAAGCGAAAATTATCTCTGGGTTTTGGCTTTATAATCCTCTCTGAGTTTTCACTGTGACAATTCACTTGTCTGAGCAGCACAAAGAGGTTGCACCAACAACAGAGTTGAGGTTAGATAATCAGAGGGAAGCAGAAGTGTGAAGTAGAAAAATACAATGTAGACCCTATGTGTGTATGTCTAGCAGAGGTCCCCAGAATATTTTCCTATACAGTCTTTTCTGACTGATATAGGTCCAGGGTTTGAACCTTTATTTTTTTCCCCAAGGATGCCACTAACCTTTAGTCAAGAGAATTGATCCCTAAAATACTGCTTTGGTCCAGCAGTTGTTGGTTATATGGGAAACAACTGCAAAGTCGGGGAGGAAGATAGATGCACATTTTTTCTATCTGTCTCTCTCACCTAGATTGTATCATATTTGAGTTACATGAGCTTCCTGGTCTGATAAAGGAGATAAGAGTCTGATAAGAGTCAGTCTCTCGCATAATAAACTGGGTAGGTTTTTTTTTTTTTTTTTTTTTTTTTTTTTTTTTTTTTAATGGGGATTCAGCTTTTCTGTTTTTTTGTTTGTTTGTTTTTCATTCTGTCTGTCTTAAAGAGTTTGGTTTTATCCTATGTCAAACGTAGAAAACAAAATCACATGAACTTGTGGGTTCAAGAAAGTCTGTTCTCCCCAAACTCTCTGTGAGTCAACATTCCTCTTCCTGAAAACCTGGAAGTTTTTTTGTTGTTGTTGTTGTTTTTTGCTTTGGTAACTGCAAAGGCCCAGAATGCTGCCTGGAAGACCTTCCACCTTGCATCTATTGCAGTATCAGGCTTAGTCTGCTTTCTGCCTAAGTCCCTAGAACTGGTTTCTTGCCAAGCACAGGAAGATGTGCACTGTTGTAAAATACTGAAGCCTCTGAATGTACCTAATATATAAAGGTGTTTTAGTAGTGGATACGTAAATTGATATGGGTTTTTATCCAGTAAGAATCGATACAAACTTGTCTTCCTTTTGTCACCGATTCTGAATTTAATTTTCTATACATAAGCATCCTAAATTGATTGCACAATACAAATGTCTTGCAGCTTTGAGCACAAATGATTGGATTGTAGCAATTGATCTGCTTACATTATTTGATAATAGCTGCAAGCCTTTGTATTTAATTCATGAAGGATCCACATTCTTTATGAGAAAAGTTCCTTCAGATTTTATAGTTTGTTCTGTACACACAAAGCTACAGAGTCTGTACTGCCGTAAGTGGCCTCCAGTTCCTTTGGAAAACTTGTGTTGAGTTGTCAATATTTATTTGCATATGTACCCACTGTAGTTTAGACATGCTGTAAGGGGCAGGTGTAACTGTTTCATATAGCTTTGGCACTGAGGTCTATGTAGATGTCATGCAATGAATGTACACTGTATACCTGATCTGAAAATACATCCACTTCCTTGTTCTTATACAAACATTTGAGTTTATTTGAAAAATAAGGAAGACAGGGAATAAATATTTAGCCTTGTGGAGCAGTGCTAGAGTGTCTGGTTAATTATACCTGGAAGCTTGTTACTATCTGAAGTGTGGTAAAGTCAGTCAGTTATTTTCAGAAGGTTTTCTGGGAGCCACTGAGGGTCATGGAGATGAGGGGGTGGAGAATCCTCAGTTTTCAAAGTGGATTTTGCAGTGTAATGAGAAGACAACATATAACAGTGTGACCAGCAGGGCTAGGGAGGTGATCGTCCCCCTGTACTCGGCTCTGGTGAGGCCGCACCTCGAATACTGTGTTCAGTTTTGGGCCCCTCGCTACAAGAAGGACATCGAGGTGCTTGAGCGAGTCCAGAGTTGCTGTTGTACCTGTTCACACCATCACTTGGGTGGTGGTAGCAGCGGAAATCTGCTAGTTGGTAGGAAATCTGGGCTTGTGGGTTGTGTCTTTCTCTCCTGTTTAGATACCCTTGCTTGAGTCTGCACATATGTGTGTTTGTGTGTGTGTGTGTGTGTGTGTATGTAGGTATGCATAGAAATTACCAGGTAACTCATACAGTGTAGTTATATATTTGATACCTATATTGATAGCCAACATTACCCCAATTTACAAGAAGGGCAGAAGAGAAGAACCTGAAAATTACAGATATTTTAGATTAACTTCAGTACCTGGAAAAATTAGGAGAAGAATATCCTGGGAGTTATTGAAAGACAATTAAAGGATAAAGCAGTCATCAGGCCCAGCCAGCATGGTACATGAAAGGAAAGTTCCGTCTCACCTATTTGATCTCCTTCTGTGATACCACAGAAGTGGATGAAGGGAGGACAATGGATGTTGTCTTTTTCTGAGTGTCCATAAGGTCTTTGATGGTGTCAGGCACAGTATCCTCCTGGACAAATTGTCCAGCTGTTCACTACAAGGGGTTGTAGTGAACGAGGCTGGTAGCAGGTCACTACAGTGATGTTCCCCAGGGCTCAGTCTTGGGACCAGTTCTGTTCAATATTTTTATCAATGTGGTAGATGCAGGAGTGGGATGCCTCCTTAGTAAAATTGCTGATGATACTCAAGTGGGAGGTGCTGTTGACTCTCTTGCAGGACAGGAGGCCTTGCAGAGGTGCTCATCTTTTCTCCCTGGTATCTTCTGACAGGACACATCGCAATTGCTGAAAGCTGTCTTAGGGGAGGTCCAGACTACACCTTAGGAAAAACTTCTTAACTAAGAAAGTAGTTAGACACTATAAGAGGATTCCTGGAGAGGTGGTTGATACCCCATGTCTGTCTGTGTTCAAGAGGCATTTGAATAACACTCTTAATTATATGTTTTAACTTTGAGTCAGCCCTGAAGTAGTCTGTTTGTTGGACATGATGATCTTTGTAGGTCATTTCCAACTGGAACTATTCTATTGTATTGATGGCACTTCCAGTCAATAATAATTTTAGGTCGTTTTACTAACAAATAGTTGTGCTGATTAAAAAATTATGCTTAAATATATCTATATGTTTGAAATGCTGCAGTGCTTTAGGCCATGTATTCCTGAAAGGGAAAGAATTGCTAGGCAAGTAAAGTTTGGGTTCCCCATCCTTTTAGGCCTTGGGGTAAATAAACATTCTGACCCAGATTTTACTTCTCCCTCTAAATATTGAAAGATTTTAAAATGGAAAAGAAACATTGTTTGGATCAATGGAAATGATTTGACTTTGACCATTTTCGTCACCTTAAAAGTGA
Organism: Nettapus auritus; assembly: GCA_011076525.1. NCBI lineage: Eukaryota > Metazoa > Chordata > Aves > Anseriformes > Anatidae > Nettapus > Nettapus auritus. Next base: position 90,452,855 of record CM021766.1, on the reverse strand, counting down.
ACCAGAAGACTGTAATTTTTCATTCATGAAAGTCAAAGCATTCCCCACTGTCTCTCCAGACAGACTTTGACCTTTCGCAGTACTATGGCTAGATGGAAATAAGGCTTTTGTGAACTTCCCTGCCTCTTTTGCACACAGAGCCTGCAGCAAACCTACCCATTACTTGCTGATGTTTTTGTGTGTGCCTTTGTGAGGACCCAGTGTGCAAGTGTGTGCTTATCTGCCATCACCTACCTGAAATGTGAAAGGCATTAATGTAAAGGATATTTTTTTCCTCATCAGAACATTCAAAAATGAAATTCAGTTGATGATACAATTAAATGCTGGTGTGTCTGTGGAAACGGAATTCATTTTGTCAAATGCTGATGTTGGGGAATTAATACTTTTTGTGTGATAATCCAACATACTTGGGCATAAAGTACTAAAAACCTGTTAATTAAACTGGTCCCATCATTTTGGCACTATTTGTGTCCTGGTCAGTCATTTCTGTTTGCTAGTTTTAACTATCTCAAGTTGAGATTAGCATCTAGAGTAGGTAGGATAAATCCCTTTTTGGTGGTGACTAGCATAGGTTTAGATACTGAAGTTAGATGAAGCAGATCCAGTCCCAGAATCAAGAAAGACGATTCACTGGGTTCACTTATGATAATTGTAATTAATTGTATTTATTGCAGAGACTATACATTTCATATACATTTCATTAGATGCCTGATCCAGAATCTGGTAACTTATTAATTACATATAGTTTTAGTGCAAAAGCAGGATGGTAGGGATAAAGATAGTGGTAAGAAAGGTGGTTTTTTTTTTTGTTTGTTTTGTTTTGTTTTGTTTTGTTTTTTGTTTGTTTGTTTGTGTTTTTTTTTAGAAACCTGAGTTGAGCAGTGACTTACATAAAGCAATCTACACCATAGAAAAGCAGGAAAATGTCATGGGGGTCTTTGGTGTGAGTCCCACCTGGGTTTGTCAGAAGCAGTCATCCCAGTACAGCTGGGGCACCCTTTGGTCAGGGATCAAAGCTGGCTAACTTGCTGCTGTCAGTGAGAACTGTAAGAAGATGGTAGGTTTTGGGGTCGGTGTTTTTTCATGGGGGAGGACAGGGATAAAGCAGTGCTGGGTTTTGTCACTGTATTTCTTTCTTCCATCTGTGAGGCAGTAAGTTTCCCATGATCTTCAGGTCAGTATAAAAAGCTGTGGTATGTGTGACTGGAGACAATATATAACAAGTACTCTGGCCTTTGCAAATTATAAAACTGGCATGTTATTTAATTTGGATTTCAACCTTAAATAAATAAATACAAACTATTTTATTCACAAAAAGCAGGCATGACAAGGAACGTGCAGAACTAGAATTTTGTCCCACTTCACAAACTTACTTAAAGCTTACTTTTGCAGAGGTTGTGAAATAGCTGATTAGTAAGAGACAATGTAATTCTCTGTGCAGAGCTGATGTTTTAAGTAGCTAGGTAGGAAAATATGGCATTAGCATCCATACCCCTTCTGAATAAATGAAAATGAGAAGAGCTCTTATTTGCAGAAGTCAGTGCATTGTTCCTGTCTGTGCTGTAGCCCCTTTAGGGGAGATCAAGTGGTGATAGCAGCATACCTGTGTGTTTTCACAGCCTGTTCTTTAGCTTCTTTTCAATTTACAGTTTTTTTGAATGACTTCAATACATTGGAGAAATAAAACTACACGAGCGCATGGTAGTAAAAACTTGTTTTCTATAATCAGACTAGAATAAGGCAGTTACAGAGTCATCTTTATGCACAGTTCAGTATAGCTGTAGAGAGTTTAGGATACATTAGAATGAATTCTTCCCTTGAGAGAATATGCCAGCCATTTTCTTAATGGTGTTTTAAGATGAGGCTAAGGGCTGTTTTGCAGTTATCCATAGCTGTAAAAACCATGAAATGGTAAAACTTGTTCTCTAGCTCTCAACAGTGGAAGCTGAACTGTAGTGTTGAAAGCTATTCCAAGAGTTCTGCCAGCTCACTTAGGATTTTCACAAATGCCTTCCTCACTGCAAGGCTAGAGCAAGCTGGTATGAGAAAAGAAAGATAAATTCACCTGTACTAGTGCTCCCAACATCACTTTTAGGGCTACATCTCAGCCTGGCAGTCAAACAAGGAGAGCTGCAGCTGAATCTTTCATTAACAGAGGACAGTTGTCTTATCAGAAGCAAAGAAATTGATTTAAGTAATGAATAATTTTCTTTGTGCTTGGCTCTGTTTAAAAAGTGAAGAGTAAAGTTTATTTTCTGAGAGGTTTAGGAAGGAGATTTATAAAGGGAATATATTTCTCATTAAGAATACTTATTAAAGCAAAATATTAGGCAAGTGAGCATGAAGGAGCCCCATCTGCAGTGGTGAAAAGTAGAGCTGGAAACGCTGCAAGGAGTTACTCCTTCCTCTGACGTTGTGCCTTAGCACCAGGCAGGTTTGTGCACATGAGAGTGAGCCTCCTGTGTGCATCCCAGAGTTAAACTCAGCCACGAGACAGTTACTGATGTGCCAGATGCATCATTACTACATTTGATACATCTTAAAATGTAAAGCAGGAATGTGAATAATAAGTACTGGAGAGGGAGGGGAACATGTAGGTTGTGGTCTTTTTAGCACACAGCAGTGTGAGGTGTTCTGGTTGAAAAGTGTGGTAATGGAAGAGTGCATCCAGGAGTACTGAAGGTGATCCAGTGCAGCCCAGGAGTCAGTACAGGGGATCCACAATCAAGTATATTCAAAGTACCGCAAGCGAGACTATTCCAAGTGCAGGTTAGGGTAAGTCTGAAGTTAAGTCTCAAAGCAGAAATGCAACACTCTATGTGTGATATACTCAACACAGCAGCACAAATTAAATACAGCATGTTCTAATTCAGAAAGCATGCACTTCAGCCAGTTTCTGAAATTAAGTTCTGTTAGGTTAAATTCTCAATACCTGGGTAACTGTCATGATGTACTATTAAAACACTATCTTGTTATATTCTTAAGTGAGGTCTCCATACTGAAGCAACCTTGCTTTTTATAGTTTGCTAGCTAAAACTTTTGAGTGCTGTTTCTTCAGACCTTTTCAAGACATTGGTGTTAAGTTGTCCCCTAAATGTATCACACGATACACCACTGGTTATTATTGTTATTAATAATATATCTTAAAAGTTTGCAATTTGTAGACATGCATATGTAACCTTGTAATGTTCCAGGTATTACAAATCTGCTGTGGCATGTTGACTGGCAAGGTTAAAACATTCATTATATTAGAAGTTAGTGAGCTAATCATAGATTGGGAGTTTGCAAGAATTAGGACTCTTGCTAATATGCTGAATTGTTGTAGCTTTTTGCAGTCTTTCTCCCCACATAAAATGTGGAGATAGTATCGGATTGGAGATAATATTGGATTGAGTTACACAGGTGTTCTTCAGCTTAGCAAGAGGATACTTGTTATTTTCTTAAGATTTTTTGAATGGAAAATAATATGTTGGAACAAGTTGTTCTGGAAAAATCAGGCCTTAATTTTGGAAATATGCACAGCCAAACTGTTATGTTCAAAGTTATACTTTGAGTGTATCTTTTATCTCTGGACAATTCAAAGACATTTTAGAAAAAAATATTTCAGGCTTATACAAGTAGCTATACAAGTAGCACATACTTCTTTTGATGGTTTGCTGTGAAATAGGTGTTGCTAAAATCCTGAAGATCTGTGAACAAGTTCAGTTAACAAGGCCTAAGGTGTCAGTATTCAGAATTGCAAAGTCATCTGAGAGTCTGCTAGATCATTGTAAAATGTCAGGCATACAGCTGAGGATTAAGCTCTGTTTATATTGTTTCTGCTGCTCTTCTGGGAGGGGAGAGGACAGGTTCGCAATCAGTAGTGCTTTTGCCTTCATGGTAGGCCTTCTGAAATACTTGCTTGTAGTGAGTAAAGATAAGTGGTGATGAAATGAAGCATTTCTTTTCCCCATCTGTGAAATTTTGCATCCTTTCCAGGCCTCAGGAAAAACAAACAAACAAATAAAAAACTACAACAAAAAAAAACACAAACTGATCCCACTCTTCTGTGTATGTGTAAATTCATTGTCTTTAAGGAGCTTGCCATTTTAAATGGTGTTGACTGGGAGGATCAGTCTTCGTATTTGTGCTGCTTAAATTTATTATATATATATATATTGTTGTTACTGATAAAAGGAAAAAGCAATTTAGGAAGGTCCTTTATTTTTGTACTTTTTTTTTTTTTTTTTTTTTTTTTTTCCTTCTTGTGTAAGATGGAAGGGTACATAGTTGGGAGTTTTCTATGTAAACCTAGGGTTGTGACAACCAATAGAAGTTAATAATTGCCAACCACCCTGCAAGTAACAATGGCTTGTTTGCAAGCTGTTTTACATTGTCTCTGTGACCTGGGCATTGTGGTCTTGGCAATGAGGTGAGGTCAGGGTTTTGTCACCGTGATCTCTTGTACCTTGATTTCAATCAGTGATAGTCCATTGCCTGGATTTGCTTTTTTCTTCTTACATGTTCTTCTACCTCAAAGGGTTAAGTGAGGCAGCTTGCATTTGTAATTTCTAAATAATTTAAGTCTGATTGCACACATTGTGAAAAATGATGGGTTTTAAATTACACACATTTGGAAATAATTTCTCCAACACACAGATGGCTTGGATAGACAAAAAGAAAAAGTGAACCTAATAACTTATTGAAGAGGAAACTGTGTACACTACCATTCTGACATTTATGTAGCTTGGTGGGGGACTTGAAATGTGTCATTCAAAATGCCCAGGCTTTATACAGTTCAAAAGTGTTCATTCTCCTGTGAAGCTCAAGTAAGTTTATACCAGTTATCTTGGCATCTGTGCTGAGAGATACATGAAAGATACAATCAGTAAAGTATGAAGGGTTAGCAACTTTATTAATGCAAACCAACACGATTTCACAGAACAGATCTTGTTTGCCTGAGATCATTTTCTGAGTTTAATTGGTATAAATAGCTCTTGACATAGTAGACTTCTGATAGGCATTTGCCTTAGCACTGAACAGCACTTTCATGTCTTTATTTGTTTTAAAGGTTCTGTGCCCAAAGATGAAGAACAGATTTTTCTTCTACAGAATAAAGATCTATAATTTGGAGCGAGTGACTCCAAAAGATTTGAGATGCTTGAAAATAACTGACATATGCTGCACTTCTGCTGCAAGCACATACAAACAGAGGAATTTTAATCAAATGGGATTGCTCAGCCAGTTGAGGAAAACTGTCAGGTATATAAGCCAGAAAGAACGGATGCAGGTAAAAAGTACAGCCCAAATTTTTATTTGTTTGCTTTCAATGTAGACTGTTAAATAACAGCAAAGTAAGTTTATGAAATATGAGACGGTCTCTGAGATGCAAAGGTACTGTGATCTGGACTTAAATACGCTAAAACTTTTATAAACAGTGATGAAGGTACTCCCACAGAACTTGTACATTTATAATAAGTATTTTCTAAGATATAGGGGCACCTTAGAGACCCTGACACATTATATAATGTTTGCTTTCACTAATAGTTCCCACTGAAATCAATAAAAATGCATATAGAGCAAGATAATACTCAGTTAAAGCCTTAACCCAAACCAGTACAAATATTTGCCAGATGAAGCAGTGGAATGTACAAAGCTTATTTGTAAGATTGCTGGAAAGGTTGAGGTCTACTTAAGCCATGAGCATTTTTTTTTTTTTTTTTTTTTCCCCATTGGCAAAAGAAACCGTATTTCATAATCATTCTTTTTTTCTTAGTTCTTTCTTTCAGTGTTGATAAGGACTGTATGTAGAAACATTCCACGATATGAAAGTCAATCCTCTGAAACTATTTAATGGTATTCTTATGAGGTCACCAATAAGTAATCTTTTATTTATTTATTTTTTTTTTTTCACTGGGAGAGATACTCTGTGTCTGTTGCTGAAGTATTAATGTGTTCTGAAAGTTGAGGAAAGCTTCTGGATTTAGTAAGGCTCTCTGCAGATGGCTGTTGACAGTGGAAAAAGGAAAAAAAAAAAAATGGTGACCACTGAATGCCCTGTGGCATTCTGTGCCTACTGACAAGCTGTATTTTTAAATGCCTTGGAGATCTTCACAACTTTCTCTTCTCTCACATGATATACCTTTGAGACTTGCAGCTTGACCTGATTAGCTTTTTAATAGAGGAGAAATAAACGAGTAGAAAAATGACACCCTCAAACCATTATTTAAGGCCCCAAGAACACCACAGCTCTTTCCTTTGCATAAAAGATGATAGATCACAGTGCATTATTAGGAAATATTTTTTCTTTTAGCCAGCTATCAGCATTAAGATTTTCTCACGTTTTATCTGTAACAAACGGGTGAAACTCTCTCTCTACGTGTAGCTTAATGAAATAAGTCAAGATACAAAGAGGACATTGGCTAGGAAAGGGGGCATAAGTCATATTTGAATATCAGTCCATTTTGAGTTTCACTGGTTTTGAGCAGAAAGATAAGAGAGGTCAAAAGTTGTCATCATTGCAAATGAAGAGGATCCATATTCATGAAGATCCTTCTGTTTTCTAATCAGGTCTACTTACATGAGATAGGTTTTGTAGTTTCCACCTTATGTGGCATTTGCATTACATGATGTGAAAATCACAATTCTTCTTTTGCTGTTGCATCAGGAACTATAATTAACATCTCTTGACACCTGAGGCTGACTCCCATTATTTCAGCTGGAGTGAAAAACATCTTTCAGACTGTGTGTAGGCACGTCTGCTCAGGATGACACAGGGCTTCCATCTTTTCAAAAGAATTTTTATTTCTGCTATATTTAGAAATGTATAGTTCAGTTGGAAAGGACCTACAAAGATCATCGAGTCCAACTGCCACTATCTGGGAGTAGTGGTTTTGAAATTCCTGCTCAGTCACAGCCATTGTACATGTAATTCATTATCTAAGTAACAAAGAGAAGATGAAAATATCATTGAGATTTGAAGAGCTAACTTTTTGGCTTGCCTCTATCATTTTGTTTGTATGTACAGTTGCTTGTTTATTTACAGTTAATGCAGTAATCAGTTAGTGCAGGCAACAGATACATCTTCATCTTCATGGAACACTGAAAACTAATTGCCAGTAATTAGAGTATTAGATGCTGAAAAGTGCTCTATTTTCACTGAGCTGGAAATAGGAGTTTGAAGTTACAGGCAACATTTTTGGTTAAAAGCAATTGTTTTTCTGCACCTGAAGTGGATATCACGACATTTTCCTCACTTTTCACAATGATCTAATTAGGGATTTAGAGCTCTTGTTAATTTGGAGTTAATAAAAGCCTTCTTTTGTCAGTACTATGGACTTTAGTGAAATTTGGATCTAGTTAAAGACAGAAGTCAGTTCCACTATTATTATTGATTTAATTTAAGTTGCGCCAGGGGAATTTTAGGTTGGATCTTAGGAAGAACTTCTTTACCGAAAGGGTTGTTAGACATTGGAACGGGCTGCCCAGGGTAGTGGTGGAGTCACCATCCCTGGAGGTCTTTAAAAGACGTTTAGATGTAGAGCTTAGGGATATGGTTTAGGGGATGATTTGTTAGTGTTAGGTCAGAGGTTGGACTCGATGATCTTGAGGTCTCTTCCAACCTAGAAATTCTGTGATTCTGTCATTAATAGACCTTGCCTTGCACCTGTTTATAGGAGTACAATCTTTTTGCAAAGAGGAAAGGATTTATATACATATCCTCCTTGACCTTATCTTAACATTTACTATAATTCACAAGCTACAAGATATTGGTGGTGTTCTGAGAGGCTTTTACATATTGATCACTTCCAGAGCACATTTCTGAGTTTTTATCCAATTGAAGTCAATGCATCTTGTCTAGTTTTTGTCACTCGCTAGTACTTTAATTATCTACAAGCAAGTCAAATTGATTACACAATATAAAAGCCTTACAGCTTTGAAGCAAAATGACTGAGCCTTTAGATTTGGCCAGGATAACTATCAATGCTGGTGGCAAAATACAACAATCTATTAATATTTTTGATTGGAAAGCTCTACTTTTAGTAATTTGAAAGGACTTTATATAGCTGTAGGTTAAAATACATCATAAGAGTGAAAATCATTGTTGGGGGGTTAGGATTTTAAGATCTTCTGTTCCGGGTTCTGTTAACAGACACGTATTCCTTATATTTTGGATGTAAAGAATACAGTTATATTTTGGTCCTTTATTTCAACTTTCTTGGTTATTGATGAGGGATAGTTTAAGGCTGGGTCATAAACAGAGCAAAACATCTATGTATTAAATACTTGCCTACATAAAGGGTTGAATGAACTCCTCTTGCAAATAAGGAGTGTATGACTTTCATACATTGCACGTACATGCCTACCTTGTATGAACTTCAGTAGTCAATAGAAATCCTTCAGCCAAGTAGAGAAAGATTGTATCTGTTATGCCTAAGAAGACATTTCACTGCTCCTTATTTCATGTTTCTTTGGATTTAAAGTGAAAAAGAAGCCTGAACATACCAAAAGGAGAGGGATAATAAAGGACTTTTAAAATGCCAGTGCAGCAGAATGAAGGATATTCCAGGGGGAAGCAGAATCAAAAGAAGGAAGGAGAACTCTTGGTTAGGTAACAGATGTTTTCCCTTAAGACTTGTGATGGAACAGACACTAGAGGGGGAAAAAATCTAATGAACAGCAAAATTTCCCTTTGTTTTCTTTTTCCTTCTACTCCCAGTGTGGGAACAGTATATCTAAAGACATGTGACAAGAACTGTTACCTTTTTTGCTATTGAAACAGGAATGAAGAAAACAGTTAATTTCAAATTTCCATGTAGGAAGAGAGGAAATGCTCCTATTAATCAGAAGACTACAGATATCAAGGAAAGCTCCAGTGCTAGCACTATGCATTTAGTTGAACCTCCTTCAAAGTGGGTATTGAATTGGCTAACATTGCTAGTTTTCTCCTTTCTCTTGCTGCAAGCAAGAATTGAAGAATTGGTAAAGACTTTTCAGAGTAGTCGCTGAAGTAGAATATTGGTAGAACATCATTAGAGATTTACCTACATATTTGTGTAGTGCAAGCTGGTTACAAATGTAATGTACTTTTGGTACTTGACTAGTTGTGTGCGTGTTCTCAGGTTTCCCTTGCACTTAATTCAGTTCCTGCCTAAGGTCAGGCTATGCACTGACTTATAGGATAATTGCATAAACCCATTCAACGTGAAGTAACAGACTTTGACATTTGGCTGGCACAGATGTTTTTCAAAAGGACGTTGCTGACACATCAGTCAGATTCCATGTGATAAATACATTGTTTCCAATATTTGAAAAATCAGCAATTTATCAGAACAAAAGGTCACCACTAAGTCAGGCATATATCCATGAGTGCATGTCTTTTCCTTTTTTCCTTTCCTCATTTTTATAGCAGCAGCTAGGTAATGCAGCAGTAAGCTGGGAGCCAAATTTGCCCTTTGACACAGAGCTACTTCAGTTAGAAGCCGCTGGGAGCCATATGCTTCTGAAGTTAAAACACGTTTCTTTATGTTTATGCTGTTCTAATGTAGGCTGTGCTCCTGCAGTCATTTATGCAGTAAAAATTCCCATCAACTCCAGCAGCAGCAGCATGAGGATCAGCAGTGGCAATTTTCTCTTAGTAAGGCTTCCAGCAAGAGGCCGCCTGCTGCTTCCAGCGATTGCAGGATGCGGCCTCACGCTGCTCACAGGCCTCAACAGCTGGGATCACATTGCATCCACCCAGCGTTTTTGTCACCCGCTGCCTATAAAATGACAATGGATCAATTGTAAACTGACCCCGTTGACTTTTAAAGCCCCTCTGCACAGGAGGAACTGGTTTTCTGTAAGCCTCCTCCATTCATTTAGCTCTTGAGTCCTCTTGTTGTCTTCCAGTCACAATGTGTTAGGTGGCAGAAACTCTGTTGTTGTAGCCACTATGGTTTGTAGCTTGTTTCTCTCATTTTTTTATCCTATCATTTTCAAAATGTTGTGGGGATCCCAATATCTGATCACACTTCTCTCTGCCTCCCAAAGTGTGGCAGAAATGTCCTGCCTCCTGACAGCATTTCATAATAGTTTTGCATAGTTTCACTTTCAGAATAGAGTTGTACAATAATTCAAGTTGGAAGGGACCTCTGGAGTCCCTCGTGTCTCAGTGCAGGGCTAGCTTCAAAACCAGACCAGGTTGTTCTGGGCTGTGTCCAGTCAAGTCCTGATCATCTCCAATGGTGGAGATTCCACAGCCTTTTGGGGTAACCTCTTCCAGTGACTGACTGTCTTCATGTGGAAGACATTCTTCTTTATGTTTGATTAGACTTTCCCTTGATGAAGCTGTAATTGTTGCCTCTTATCCTTCCACTGCGTACGTCTGATAAGAGTCTGGCTCTGTCCTATCTGTAACTCCTCTCTCTTTGGTAACTGAAGACAGCAATGAGGTTCCCAAAGCCATTTTTAGTTAAATAAATGAGTTGCTTTCAAAGAGCCTTGGCACTTGCATCTCCAAAGTCTTTGGTAAATATTGCAACCACATGGCACCTGGCAGTGGATTTTGAAGTGAGCTTCTTTTATTGCAACAGCTTACCTGCTAGGTGTGATCCATAACAATGCTAGGTAGCTGACAATTCAGTCCCACTGAACTATCATGTCTCATGTCAAATGAAAATGAATTTGTACAGATACTGGCCTCTCTGTACTGAGTATCCTGGGTCTACTCAATCCAGTGTGTGGTGGCGTGTCATTTAATCACGGTCACAGCAAGCAATAAACATTTTTTTGTCTTTTTTGCTTCTCTTTTTTTGCCTTTCCATCTCACTGTTTCTGCTGTCTTTTTAGTGATTGTTACAAGTTGAAGTGACTGTTCCTGTTTGCCCAGAAAATTTCCTTCCCACAGAACCATGAAGAGTGTGGGGGCAGTATTAGGGAGAATAATTTTAGAATAGTGTGGAAATACCTGTTGGCCAGAGAGAAATGCAGCACCACTGAAATGGTGTTGGCGAACATTGTATAGTGTTTCCATGGTTATTTTTGCCTCCTTGTTCTTGCCCTCATTTTTTTGTTCATAGGCAGCAGAAATATTGTTTGGAGGCTCAGACTTCACCATGGCATCTTGGCCATTACACTCTGAAGAAAGAAGCAGGGAAATCTCAAGAGCCCTTCCAATGCTCCCTCAGAAACGAACCTACCTACTTGTATTTTGTCCTGGTGTTTATTGGCTAGGCATTTACTGGAAGAGGAAATGGCCTGGGTTCTTCTTTTTGTGCAAATGGTAGTCACCCCAAATAAACAAGGCAGTATGTCCACAGGCAAGGTCACAGGCCCTGTTTATTTTTTTGCTTAGATAGCTGATTCTTTTTTCTTTTTTTTTCTTTAGAAGTTTAGATGCAGGAGTCTTACTGTGGTGGCTCGGGTGACTGAACTTAATACCATGAGTAATGAACAGTCAAAGAGTTCATAAAATGGTGAAGAGAAGTTTTATCTTGACAGAAAATGGTTCACATAAAGCATTGAGTAATTACTTGCAAAAAGCAAAATTGGGAATACTTGATAAACAGACTTGGAGTAGAAAACATGTCCTGATCAAATGGTTGATTTGTAATGACAGATTTAATTACATTTTACTCTGGTTTTCAAATACCTTTTCTTAGAGAGGGCTCTTTTAAGCTGTTTAATGCCTGATCACCTTATGCTCACCAATGCTCCTAGGGCTAGAATTCCACATAGTACCAAAGAAACAGAGCAGAGCCATGATGTGAAAGGTACATTTGTTCTCAGTAGGAACATTTCTTCCCGTGCATTGCTCTGGCAAACTGGGCAGGCTGAAAAAGGGATTTGCATTTTCTTCCTTGCTCAGAAGTGTGGGTGCCATTTGGTGCTGTGGGTGCTACCCCAGGTGAGTAGCAGGGGAATGGTGGCCACCAAATGGGGAGTGGGTAAGGGGTGGTAGTTACTCCAAGTTACTCCAAGTTCTGAGTAACTTGGAAGAGTGGGACTGTTTTTCACATAACTTTAGATAGTCCTGCTGTTTTGTCTAAGTAAAATGGCGCACAAAGGGTTGCAGTGCTGGTCTGTGCCATAAGTAGGCAGGTCCATAGCCTGTTCTCTTGAAGTGGATCAGCCATACAGGATAAAGTAGTCCTCTCTAAGACTCTGATTAACAGTTCGGCCTGTTTGTGTGCTGTGGAAATTTTTCAGGACCCTTTTGGATGCATGCACACGCTAAAATTGGCTCTGCAGCCACAACAGCAAAGCTTAGCTTCTTTATGAACCTTTTCATTATTATTTGGAGGAAATAAATGGCTGTCTGTATTATGTATGAGCATGCCGCGGTACCACATTACTCTGTCTTCCATCAGCGTGTGTTCTCTTCCTTTATTGGCTAAGGCTCATGATAATTCCAGGAGTACATCTTAAAGCCCGACCAAATGAATATCATAACCTGAGCAGGTGGAAAAACACGATATTAGGCTGTTGAGTATTCTAATACATGAAACAACCAGCCACACAGTTATGTTTTAACATAATCAAAACAGAGATATATCTGTGTAATAAAATTGGCTGTTGCTGTAACCAATGCACTTAGAATAATTACATGATTATAATGAAAATGCAGTGGTTATTTGCTACATTAATTAGCTGTTGATTTAATGTTACACAAATGTGCTTCTTTTCAAGTAATCATATTTCTTGCTGACATTTCTGAATAGGACTACCAATTAGTTAAACATGGGTAAGTAGAGGTGCTGATTATAGGTAGCTTATGACAGAAGACAGTAGAATAGAGCAGCATAGTTTATAACTTTCAGCATGTTACTATCCAAAGCATGTTATTAACACCACATTTTGGTTACAGCACCTTTTAAAATAAATACACACCTCTGATATCCGCTACACAGCCAAGGTTGCAAAAGAATGAGATGTTGTTTCTCTGTGCTGAACATTTTTGTGAGATCCTGTATTCCTGCAAGTCCAGCTCCCAAAGCTGCTGGAGAAATCTCACGTGTTTTACTCTACTCTACATACATTTTTTTTGCTCTCTGCTTCACAAGGATACAGAGAATAATAGAGATTTTTTTTTTTCTATTTTTTGTCTAAAATATTTTCCTAATCGATAAGCTCTCAGTGCAATAAAGCTGCAACTTAATGTCTTTAGAAATCTGCATGTGAGTTTTCTACATTTTCAGAAGTATAATTAGCCAGGAAATTTTTGAGTTGAGTTAAAATCGGTCAAGTGCATTCTGAGTTTTGTTTGAGCAGCAACAAGCCAATTCAGTCAATCACATCTACTGATAAGCTGTTTCATGAAAAGGCTGTACAAAGCATAGTAAAAACATCCATTTTTTTCCTTGGAAAATGATTTTAAACTGTTGAACTTGTCTATTAGAGACTGATTAGGTTGGGAACTTCCAGTCTGTCCACGAACTGCACAAAGTGACAAGCCATTCCAGCTTCTGTAAATCTGTAGTTGTCTGTACTTCAAAATTCATTCTCTACCAGAAGTTCTCATTTTGCACATGGAAAGTTACCATGTTTTTTTGTTTGTTTTGTTTTGGTTTGTTTTGGTTTTGGTTTGGTTTGGTTTTGCTTTGCTTTTGTTTGTTTGTTTGTTTGTTTGTTTTATCTGGGTCCAAATCTTTACAAGAATAAATCTCATACTTGTACTAAAGGGTGGTACAGTGATATCCGAGAAACTAGGAAAAAGATATATTAAATAGTTATCATACAAAATGCAAGTTGGTGCCAGATTTTCTTCATTGTTTTCTTAGATCAAAACAGTGATTACCTCTGAATGACTAACTGACAAAGAAAGATACACTCACACACAAACCTCAGGCCACCAAAGACTTCATTCCAAACCCTTTTCCCTGGATTTTGTACTTGACAGAGCCGAAGCCAACAGAAAGGAAGGAGGTGGACAGAAAGTGAATTATGATTTTAAATGCTTTGTTTTTGAAGGCACCATTGAAAGACTGGATCTGCTGTCCTTGTTGCTGTGTTCTCTCTCTCCTGTACTGCTTGTTTGTAACCCTGGTGGTAGATGCCAGAAAGACCCACGCAGATATGGACAGGTCTTAATGAGTTGCTGTTAGCCTGATTAAACTTCTGGTAAACAGTCAGGCCTCCAATCCAGAAAGTAATTCTTTTCATCTCTTGCTGCTTGGGATAGCACATAAGCATCAGGTAAAAACTCAAGCCTCTGCTTCAGTGGGGCACAAGCCCCCATTTAAAATTAAGCATGTGTTTAGCTGTTGTTTAGAATAAATATATTTTTAGTGCAGGCTTTAGTTTTGAATTACTCAAAGAAATGCAGTATGGGAGAGGGATTGTTTAATTTAATTTTTTTTTTTTTTTTAATTTTATTATTTTTTATTTCTGACTTGTTCTCTGTTCTGATAACCTGATAATTTTTTAACAAGTGGTTTGGCCATACCCATGGTGCCAGGCACATCAAGCTTTTCTAAGTCAGTCCAGCTCTTTGTCTGCAAATACTTCCACCCTGTGTGGCCACGATTTATTATTCACTGTGCTAGTATTAACTTTAAGTAGAATAATTTGTTCTTTTGCTTCGCATTATTGTGCTTTGTGTCCTGTAACAGCCATAAATGTGAGTGAATGTCAAGAATTTGACCATCTTCTTCCTAAATACTTGAATTGTCTCACGTGTGCGCTATCAGTCACCTTTGAAAAAAGCAGTGGCATGTCCAGCTGGAGTCAGTAGCCAGAGTTCAGGTTGCTAATTATTTCAGATTTACCCATTTTTATTTTTCTGTTTGTATGGCACATATCAAACCAGTTTTCACACTTGCAAAGAGGAAAACAGTGTCTGCTTTGGGAGGCATTTTTGCCTTTCTTCATTCTTATTTTTGTAAAGTGCAAAAGAAAACAGTCAAAAGTATCACTTATCCCTTGTGCCTTAAATACAGAGAACCTTAACTGGAGATTGTAGGGGGAAAGTGTTTGCTATGTGGCGAAAATAAGGGGGTTTGTACTGAGGAGGAAGAGATAAGTAATGAAATTTTAAGCTGAATTTTATTAGAGTCATAAGAACCTAGGGTGGTTCAGGCTGGGAGGGATCTCAGGAGGCCTCTGCTCCAACCTCCAGCTCGAAGGAAGCTGTAAGACCAGGCTACTCAAGGCTGTATCCAGCTCCCTGGATCTGTTGCCCACGTAATTCCTGCTGCATGGCAGTGAAGAAGCTCTGGCTTCTTGGTGACCTCCTCAGAGGCAGTGAAAGGCTGCTGACAGATCCCCCCAGAGCTTTCCCCTTTCCAGGCCAAAGCTTCTCCCTGTGGGGCACCTGCTCCACCTGGCTGGCCCTCTGCTGAACCAGCTGCATTCAGTCATCAACCTGCTGGGGGCCCAAAACTGCAGTGCTGCTGATGTGCTCCAACGATGGCTTCCCAGAGGAGGATCCCTCCCTCGATCTGTTGGACCTGCTTCTGTTAATCCAACCCAGGACACTGTTCCCATTCCCTTTTGTGGATTTACGTCTTGAACTGAAAGGGAATCTTACTTGGCTGCTAAATCTCTGTAGAGTTAACCAAGCCCCTGCTGGTAGGAGCTGGTTAGCAATTTAACATTGGGCAGAATGATCTCATCCTCGCTTAAGGCCAAGTGCTCACTGATTTTTCTGTGAGATTTGGCTGGCTCTGGGATATGTAGAGGCTGTGGAGTTTTGTGCACCGTGTATTTGGTAATTGTAGATGTTCTGTGCTTGCTTTTTTCCAGCCGCGGTACCTGCTAATCCCTAGTGACAGTGACCTGCTATGTGGAGCATGGTTTTGATACATTATTGATTAACCCAGCCTAGACTGCATTTAAAGTGGTTGTACTTTAATTACATTTGAAATCTAGAAATAATAGCATAAAGTTTCAGAGGCTTCTGGGGAGAGATTTTTTTTTGAGTACTGCGGAATGCTTCTTCTGATGGCATTTTTGTCTTACCAGAAAAAAATGTATCTTTTAATGGGGTATTCTATATTTGTTTAATCTGGTTGCATTTATATTACAATAATTTATCATTAGTAAGCTTTTTCCCTGTGGGTGTCTTATTTTAGCAATATGGTATTTTACTTCCAAAGAAAATAATACATCACTTGAAACCACTAAGCTGCAAAATCAAAATATTTATTGAACATTTTCCTTTTATGTATGCATGTGTGTTTTTGGTCAGTTACTCCCATTTTATTAATGTTGCATTCTTTTATAATAATTTATCTTAATACTTTCTGGCTGTGCCCATTAGTATACTCTCTCTTGGTTTCTGATACTGAGAGCAAGGAGTAGATGATGTAGCGAAGTTTCACGGTTTAAAAAATGTTATGGGTCTCTGGGTAGCTTTCACGTAGAAAGCTTTTATTTTCTTCTGTGGGTACAAATACATACTTCTTTAGCATCATGCTGATTGTGAAACATTTTAGATTCTACTGCTGACAGAAGCAGGTTTTGTCTGGTACTTGAAGAGAGATCTACGTTTTCACACATCCTCTACATGATTTCATGGGTGAATCACTGCAATGAAAATATCGGCTAAAATGAGTGTAAAACATAAACAGTTACAGATTTAAAACAAATAAATAGTTAAATGCATTAAGCTGTTATCAGCATGAGCAGGTGCTATAGGCATGTTGCTTGAACCTGAATTTTAGACGCTCTACCAAATCAGGCATCCCAAGTCTTCCTGTTTTATGTGCATTTTGGATTGCATTCAAACATTTAAGGTACAAGTTACCATACTTCTTTTTTTCATTTGTGTTCTGATAGTGTCTGAAATGCCTCATGTACACAGTGCTTTAGGTAGCGTTTGAGGAAGGTAGTCTTTTTCCTGAAAGGTTTATTACCTAGGTTTAAGACCAGCAACTGCAGGTGGGCACTAATGTTTAAGGGAGCGTAGTAGACGCAGTAGACAAGACAGATCAACGCAAGAAGGAACAGTGTCAGCGTCCCACTTGCTGAAAGGACATTTGTTTTGGGGAGTGCAGGGGTTGGAACACAGTAAGGGAGTGGTGTAATCAAAATATCCATAAGTGTATATTCCTTTAATGAGCATTTGCTGCCAGCTTCTTCTTGATGGGACCATTTGAAAATGCATGAGAAAGCGGTGAGGTTTGTGGAGTGGAATCAAACTCAAAACCTTGGCAGTGGATAAGAATTGTTCAGTAACAAGGCCACAGTGAGCCTTGAGAGTCAAATACTCATTGGGGTTCAGTGTAGACCAGGAACAGCCACCTGGGGGCAACAAGATGGTCAAAATGCTGAAGGAGGAAACTGCTCCTTGCAGTAGAATTTAGAATAGCTGCGAATGGGATGAGGGAGGCATGCCAAAGGCAGAGGATAGCATTTTTAGGAAGATGTGTTATCTTGGAAACTTTGCCTCCGTGGATAGATAGGAACAGTCATTATAGAACTTTATAGAAAGTTGTGTAAAATGACTGGAGTTCAAGCATAGCAAGACTGTAATTTGTGGTTTTGTTTATTTATTTTTCAAATGATTTAATGAAAATAAATGATTGAAATTAAATAATGCTGGTAACCTGTTTGGGACAAAACTTGATAGAAATAAATGCAACACTTGCCAAGTTTTTCTTACATTATCAGTCTTTATTGGGCACATAATTCAGTGGGATTACTGATGAGAGTGTCAGTTTGCAGGATCTGGTGTATCACGCTTAATAGTGTAAATGCCTAAATGTTTCCACGTGTGCAGAGAAGAGGTGAAGGGTTCAGCTTGTGTAAGCTATTCAAGTTGTAGCTTTCTAAGAATATCAAAGAATCAAAATGCAATGTACCATGATGCTGTACATAACAATGGATGTACAGGAGCAATGGAACATGTGCAAGCGCATTGTAATGCTTGAGATTTTCTGACCTGTATTTTTTTTTTTGAGCATCAGTTAGAAAATATTCTGCAAAAAAAGAAGAGAGGCCACGTGGAGGAAACAACAACAACAACAACAACAACAACAACAAACAACAAAAACTAAGTTGTTGAATTCCTTGGTTGTTCAGTCATAATTCAGTATATTAGCTAAAAATGCTTATTGAATTATAGTGCAAAATATGTAAAAATCATTTTTAGCATCTAGATATCATGACTTTAAAGTAAACCTCTTTTTAGTTTCTCATTCGAAGTGAAATAATGGTACTACTGTTGGTCATAAAGGAGTGCAACTTTGTAGCAGAAGTGCATTTTTTCTTCCACTGTCATGTTGCTGAGCGATACCTAAGAATAACAGTGAGATTAATTCTCATGACGACGATAAGGACAATAAAGCTGGCAATGATTTTCATATGTCCATATGAAATTTTAGGTACCAGATGCAGCAGATACCACAAGAGTGTATGTTATTTCTTTCTCTTAAATTGTTGGTCAATGAGCTTTGTTTAGGGAGGACACAGAAGAAGCTCTGGTGGCTGCTATCTGTTCTTCTGCATAGCCTTTCAGATCTTGTAAATCTTTACAAGTATTCAGCAGTAATTTTCTCTTTATTTGTATGCGTAGCTGAAATTATTTTTCTCAGCGTGCATGCACACAGAAACATACCTAAGCAAAACAAGATTTCATTTTGGTTTGTGCAGTCTGCCTTGTAGTAAAGTGTTTCTCAAGGCTTTGTTATAAACCTTGTTGATTCTGCAGGATATGCAGGGTTTCCTGGGAACTGGGAGGAGATCAAAGCTATCCCTAAGTTCTTTGGGGAATTTAGTTTATCCTGTGTGCATACAGCATCTCTCACGGTAGGATCCTGTGGGTGAGCAGGGCTGCTTGTGTATTACAAGAATGTGAATAATTAAAGAGCAGCTGTGACCTGTGTGTCTCCTCCACCAGTTTGTGGTGAGAGGAAGTGAGATTTTGGGAGGAGCTTTAAGTTTTTTAGCAGTGGAGGTTTTTTAAGCTCAGTCCTTGTCTATTAACCTTGCAGTTATATGTTAGATCGAAGCATGAAGGCAATGGAAACTATTCAGTTTTCTAAAAACTTGTATTTTTTGTATGATTATTAGAAGTGGCATTATTTTGATAAATATTAACTTTGAAAATTATGTTAAAAGAAATGTGTAGGCACTGAGATCTTAGATGAAATCTATGCTGCAAATGGGAGGAATATTATAAGCACAGCAGGTTGTCCTCTCCAGGATGTCTCTACGTGTGTTTCTTGGAGACCTCCATGACAGGATGTTCATGCAAAGAAAGGAACAAAAAAGCTATGCCAAAAACATTACAATTCTGCTCAATAGCTCTTCCCTAACTGCCAGTCTGCTGGCATTAAGAGGAGTAATAGTCCACTTTCTTTTTGCTGCTTGACCTGTGGTCAAACAAAAATAATCAGTTTGGCTCAAAAGTGGATATAGCAGTATTGGACCACTTATAAAATTGTTGTGACATTTAAGAGATTTTAATAATCTGTGGGGGTTGAGGAAGAATGAGTGATGCGTGCCAGGACCTTTTCGCCTAAGGTCTCAGTTCAAGAAGTTATTCAGATACGTGTGTAATTTTAGACAAATTGAAAACAAGGAGGATACTTAAGCATCGACACTTTAAGACAAGCTTAAATACTCTCCTGAACTGAGGCTTAAGCACCCAATAAATCTGCAGTGATCCTGTGGTGCAGATACCTCATGTCAACACTCCCTTGCTAACTTTAGCGAAGTGCTCTGGGTACATCTGCTGCTTCCAGTGAAAAGCAGACAGCATTTGAAGTGATGGCTGTTGCTGCAGGAGTTTTCTGTAATAGCTGCCAAACAGGAGGGAGGAGGGGGAGAGAGCAGCAGAGGAAGCAGAAACATTTCTGTCTCAAGGAAAGAAACAAATCAATCAGTAGCTGTACGCAGAGAACTGGGGAACCTGCCCAACATCTGTCAGATGAAAACCTGATACACTGCACCAGCATTTGCTTTATAATCAACCATTTTGGGTGCGCTGCCTTCCAAGAGGCATTTGGAGAGCTGCTTGAAGTTCTTTATGTGCTACAAGGGTGGGATATTAGCAATAGTACTTCCCTGCCTAGGTTTGAAGCAGTACCCTAACAAGAAGTACCAATTGAGCTAGGTATCTTCCATATTCTTTTGTGAAGCTCTTGTGGCTGCATTGATACAACCGGTGTGACACTTCGGTAAAAGTGGACCCTGAACCAGAGTAAACTGCTGGTGGTGTCTGCAGCAGGAGCAAATGTTTTAGAGGGAGCTCTCAGTAGTGTACAGATGCTGCCCAGCTCGTGGCAGCATGCAGAAACATCCCTGTAACCTAGGGAGCTCCCTGGAAACAGGGTGTCCGCTGGTGAAATCCTGCTGCTGCCAGTGTCTGCCAGGAAGGAGCCAAGGTAACTGCTTTGATTTGGGCTAGTAGGAATGAAGAGATTAACAGTGGTATTGCTAGACTCTGAGAACACAGAAACTGGGGGGCGCAAAGCAGGGGTGGCCCTGCCTCCAGCTGCAGGAACCTAACCAGAATAGGCTGTGTTTTTCTGTGGGGGGCAGTGGGCTAAGTAATACCGTAAAATAGGAGGGTGAATCCCTGGGTGCTGATTCCCAGTTTTCCCCCATTGCTGCCGAGCCTGGTAGCAGCTCTCCAGGGAGTTGCAGGCCTTGAGTACCCAGCCAGGAAGTAGCCAAGGCCACCGTGAGCCACCTGGGCTTGTCACTGTCAATGCAGTGTCAAAGGAACTGAGGGTTGGTCTCTTTTCACAGGTAACTAGTGATAGGGCAAGAGGGAATGGCCTCAAGTTGCACCAGGGGAGGTTTAGGTTGGAAATGAGGAGACATTTATTCTCAGAAAGAGCAGGCAGGTATTGGGACAGGTTGCCCAGGGAGGTGGTGGTGTCACCGGCACTGGGGGTGTTCAAGGAAAGGTTGGACGTGGTGCTTAGGGACATGGTGGTAGTTGGATGGTTGGGCCAGATGATCTTGGAGGTCTTTTCCAACCCTAATGATTTTATGATTCTAAATGTCGTGCAAGGACTACCAACATCTGGTTGGTGACAGATGGGCGACATCTGCACATCTTGAGTGGACGTCTGCCTGATGGCAGACCAACCACAACAGAGCGAGGTTTTGCATAGTATTTTGGGATAATAAAGGTATTTGCTTTCTCAAAGACTTGGTGCAACAGGTTGTCACTATACCTTAATTTTTATGTTTCTGTAAAACTATTGTTATGCAAGGAAAGGGCAGAGTTACAAAAGCTGGTGTGATCTAAGAATGAAACATTAAGTTTAAAAAAATCGTATGTTTTTAATAAATTTGCAGTTCTTGCCCTTTTCAAAAACTTTTTTTTTTTTTTAATCATGCATAATGAGGAGAAGTCCAGTAGATCTATAATGTCAATAAAGAGCAACAACTTGAAATATCTTCTACATTTAATTCTCATTAAATCACAAACAAAGTAGATTAGGAAAGAGCACTTCTGCTTTTTACTGTGGGCCACTTACTGCTTCTGTCTCCTTCTGCTAATACTCACAGGAGACATCTCTTGGTAGCATCTCTTAACAATTCCTGCATCCATCTTTGTTTTAGGGGCATGCGGTGCTGTGCTGCAGCCAGATGGTCCAGACAGATGATTAAAAAGTATGAAACGAGGAACCGGAGCACTCATCTCCTGCTGCCCTGTCACATTGAACAAACAGTTAATGAAATCTGAAATTGTAATAGCTAAAAATACGTACTGCAGTATGATGGACTTTCACACATCCCACTGGGATTGAATTGTCTTTTAAATATGGCTTCTGCAGGGAAGTTGCTGAAATCCCTGCCTTTCGGTGTCCATTTCTGGATAAATTCCTAATGAGCTGGGCAAGGAACATAATTATTGTGCTAGGAATTTCTTATCGTTTACTCTGGAAATTGCCCACAAAAATTTGACTGTTCTTCAGTGTAGCTTGCTATTCACCAAATAATTTCTTCTGACATTCTTGTTGCACAGATTTTGCAATTCAGCACTTGAGCCCTTTGATGTGACATAGGGTGCATATTAAGCTTCTGCCTTTGGCTTTTAGTGTATAACCCTTAGAATCAGATTTCAAATGTACAATTGCAAGTTCTGTGTGTACTTTCCGAGAACATTCTGTAATCACTCAAACTCACAGCACATTTGCTGGAATGTTTGCAGAAAGCAGTGTACAAAGGGCACAGACATACAAATCATGAACGTATTTAGAACTCTGAATAAATATTCATCAAATCTATTCTGCACTTTTCATTCTGCTCCTTGTGATATTAGATGTTACCAAAGCTAATATCAAAGCATCAGAGGTGTGACAAATCTTCAGAAAGAGTGCTGAAATCATAATAGGTAGAGTTTAAAAGTGCACAGAGGAGAGAAGGCAGTAGATTTTATCTGAGAAACCTTTGTACAGTAAACGTCTTGGAATTCTGTTCTCCTGCTTCATGGCTGTAATTCAGACGTGATCCTGCTGGAAACAAGTCCAGCAGGATCAAGCCCAGGACTCTGGAGGACAGCTTTGGTAGATCTCTCAGTCTCTGGTCAGGTTTTACTGCTCACGTCCTGTCTGGTTTCTGTGTGACAAGAGATGACTTTCACAACAGCTACCCTACTGGAATGTGATGTTGCAGAGTGAAACAAAGGAGGTTGTAGTAATGTCTAATTTTTGTGGAATATGTTTTTTCAGCTGTTAATAAAACTATTTTGATGATTTTGTAGAATGCTTAGATTCACTAATACAAGAGGGCTATAGGTTAAATTCATGTTTAGCGTAAGATTTATTCACTCAATTACATTTTTCCCAAAAGGGTTTCATCACTGTACAAGGTAATACATGAAAGTACCCAGGCTTTCGATTTAGCTTGAATACACTTTCAGGACTTTGAGATCCCAGCAGCAATAAATTTTAGACCATATTTTTTCTTGAAAGTTAATCAAGGGTAGAGCTTTATGCAACTGTGAGGAAATAACAATGCTTGTGCCCCTACACGTGCATGCGCTGATAGGAATTGCATCAGTGCTGTCACAATTATTGATTTTGCTGCAGTGTGCAAATTTAGTAATAGTAACAAGAAGAGTTATCCGTCTCCTTCAACAACAACAATAGATTTAAGAGCTCTTGAAACTAGGAGCAAGATTGTAGTCTGTACATGAGCAGAGTTTGTGCACAGATTTCAGGTGTCAGCTGCAACATTACTTCTTTTGTTTTTGTATCAAAAAGAGGAATTTTGCAAATGTTCTTGACTATTGATCATCCCATGCCCAATAGCCCTTCAAAGATGTCAAACACGATGAGGCTTCTCCATTGTATTTTTTATTGATTTTATTTTATTTAAAAAGTCAGTGTTATTGCTGTTTTGAAGGTATGACCCGTGTGTCTCATCCCACAAATTCTCTTAACTCCCAGGAGGTAGATAATGAGGAAAGGAGAGATACAAAGCAGTTTCTGCATCTTCTGGCTCAGGCTGTCTGCCTAGCAGCTCTATAAGATGAGGATGCAGTGTGGAAGGATTATAGGCAATTATGGTCATTAGTATACTTTTTAGTTACTTTTGATTTCATGATGTTTTCTGCTGCAGGGCAGCACAGAACGCAGAAAGGAAAGGTTAATTAACATATGTCCTATGGGGTGAACTTTTATAATTTATAGTTTTAATTGATATTAGAATTAACCAATGGAATATTTAAAATTGGCATTAGTTTCAGCTGCTGATTTCCATGTCCATTTTGATTTGAACAGAGTGTTCCTCAGACAGCACAGGACAGGTTGCAGCAGGTTACAGAATATTTCTCTCAGCTCCTTCTCACAAACGCAGTGTCTTGTTCTTAAGTTTAATGTTTTCTGTTCGTTTTGTAAAGCAGTGGCATTTATACAGAGGTTTCCTGGTGCTAACATGTTTTAAGTTTTCCCCTAAGCTGTTTTCATTTTACGATTCTAAAAGTGCCACTTGTGAGCTCCTTAAAATGCTGTTGTTCCTCATCTCCTAACGAGTTTGCCAGGGATTGCAGCCGGGTTCTGTTTTAAGGCAAGCCAAGAATATCCCTCAACAGCCATTTATGCCTCATTGCATCCATCATTTGCAGAGCAGTTTCTCCGTCAACTGCCAGGAGCAGGGGAAGCACAGTTGTCAGGATTTAAAGTGAATGAAGTGCAACTTGACAGGCAGAAATGATGTTTCCCATGTGAGCGAACACCCATTCACAATTTCTGGGAAATCTTGGGGCTGTTTCAGCCAAAATATGAACGTGGCTCAGTGCGAGCAGTGTGCAGTGAGCATGCTGAGGCTTTGAAGCCGTAGATCAGCTCAGCGACAAACAAGCAGAAAAGCCTTTCACTCCACTCCTGAGTGTTCCTGTAGTTGTGGTCACCAGGATGGTTTCACTGGCATTCATGGTATTATGCTATTTCAAACTAGCAAGTGATGGGGTAATCCTCTGTTTTACCAAAGTAAGAGGGTCCTGCAGGTTTCAAGAACCCTTGTGCCAAGGATCACTGGCTCTTCTCTTTCTGTTATTGTATCTCCCCTTCAAACTGATAGGAGCTGTTTAATTTTTCTCTCTGTAGAATGCTTCAGTGTTCTTCTTAGAAAGCAAAAGCAGAGTTACACTGCTGAGGTGGGCCGTAATGCCACCTGAGAAGCAGATGGCAAATAAACCAGCTGCAGTGGACAGCAGTCCTCCAGCCCTGTGGCTTGTCACCCACACGAGGGGAAGCACAGACTAATGCTGCAGACCTGTCATATTTGCCTGCCATACCTAAGCCATGTAAAGAAGTCTGTGGAAACACGTGAGCAGATTTACGTAAGCCCCCTGTATTTTGAAAGCAGACTGAGATGCTTTGAGATTAACATCTTCATCTAAAACCATTTCCAGACAAAAGCTCAGCACTCGAAAAGCAACCCTTGATGAAATAAGGCCTATTTATGTACGAGTGTTTGCTATGGTCCCTGTCACCATAGTAACCAAGGCCCAGATTCACAAAACCATCTCATTCCTGTTTAAGCACCTACGTACCTCTGAAGTTCTCAGCCTAAATGGTTCCCAAGTAAATGTGATCTCTCTGCACAGGTATTTTATGAATTGCAAGAAATTATCCCTTTTTTTTCCTTTCCTTTTTTTTTTTTTTTTTTTTTTTTATTTTCCTTGACTAAGAAAGCTCTGGTTATTGGAAGTAGAGATTTTTATAGACAACCCATCAGTCATACTGGGGAAATGTGTCAAAGAGGTGGATCTAAAAGGTTATACTGGAAATGGTCATTTTCTGAACTTCTGGACATTTGGACTAAAAATACTTCATCACTGCTGTCGGCCCGTTTTGCATAGCTGACTCCTTTTGATACAAGAGCATTTTGCCTTTGGCCTTCTCTTTTCACCTTGTATTTTGCAGTTTCTGCAGAGGAACAAGTTAATATTAAAGAGCCAAAAGGATACATGTGAGTTTACTGATATAGCTGTCATTATTTGTGGTTAATATTTTTCAAGTTTAGTATCAAGGCTTTGTTTCAGAGCAGGAATTGAGATAGGAACCATACGATGGATCTGAACATTGAGAAGATGTGTGTCAAGTGGCACATCCTACTTCGGTGAGAAATCAAATGAGAAGTGCTGGGTTACGCTTTTGAAGCTATTCTTAGTTGCTTGCACTTTACAACTGAAAATGCCAGGGAAAATATGCAAACAAGCCAACTTGCAGGTTTTAATGGCAAATTCTTTTTGTAAATGTCTTGTAGACAGTTACTGGTTGCCATGCTTCCATTATGTGGCACCAGTAGAGAAAAGAGATTAACTTGGGTCACAGTGTCTGGAGTGCTTAACATACTGTTTAAAAAAAAAAAAAAAGAAAATAAAAGTAAAAATAAAATTACTGCAGCTTCTTTTTTTTTTTTTTTTTTAACTGTCTGCAAAAACAGTAAAACAAACAAACAACAACAACAACAACAACAAAAAACTAAACCCAAAAACTTACACCAAACCAATGAAACAAACAAACAAACAAAAATATTATATCTGGAAAGATCACAGAGGTATATAGTTTAAGGGCCAGTGCTGATCTAGAAACGAATTCCATCAAACAAAAACAAAACAAAACAAAATAAAACTCTACCTTTTAGTGTTGTATTTTTTTAAATGCCTTAAAGAATATTTAGTTATTGTCTGAGGTTAGTTGGAAGGTTGGAAGGAAGCACTGTAAAGACCTGAGTGTCTGGAACCATCAGTACACCTACATGTGTTTGGCTTTTTTAATCTTTTTTCCTCAAACAACCTTTGCAAGTTTATGCTGGAAAATAGCCAGCTTTCATGCTCTGCTTTCTCTGAATCAGAAAACAAAGTGAAGGAACTTGCGTTCTTTTCCCAGCATATGCCCTAGGGCAGGTAGGCAAGCCTCATGCCAGTGATGGTTGCTGGTATTAGCCGAATTAACTAGATACTGCAACACTCAGGAATCTGTCTGCAGGAGCTCCGAATATTCAGGAAGTTTAAAGATCAAGACTTACTAAGATTGGAAAGAGGGATGACTGCACTCCAAAGACAATGAAAGCGAGGTTAAGCTGGACAGGTATAGCTGTATAGTGTGCACCCAGCATATAGATGCCTTTAGTAGGCAACAGAAAGAACTGGACTAGTGCATGTGACTTTTGAGCAAATCTAAAGGGTGGTGTGCTCAGGTGTCCTCAGTGCAGATGTCTTAAGAAAGGTGATATCTGTTCACACATGCACACCCTTTCCTTTGTTCCTGTGACTTGTGAGTAAGATTTTTAGTCTGGCACAAAATACTAGTCTAGTAGA
Source organism: Nettapus auritus (assembly GCA_011076525.1). Taxonomy (NCBI): domain Eukaryota; kingdom Metazoa; phylum Chordata; class Aves; order Anseriformes; family Anatidae; genus Nettapus; species Nettapus auritus. The sequence goes on along the minus strand of CM021766.1, from coordinate 90,426,163 downwards.
AAACATACCTCTGGCTAATACTATGCTGTCTTTCATATTCATCATTGAAGTCAATCTTGATGCATTCTTTGGTTATGCTCAGGGGAGGCCTAAGTTAAAATTTTATGGTCTGTGCTAGTTTGGAAACAGAAAATACTGACCTTAGCTTCTTAGTAGATGTTACGAAGAAAATGCTGTGATGACAACATCTCAAGTTGAAATTGTCCTAGACAATGTTACCTACTGAGGCAGTACACTAGTGCATCGTCTTCCAGTGTTTGGCTTTAAATTTGCTTCCTTCTGGTGACTCTTGAGATTTGTGGCAAAAATCATTTGAATTTTATCACATGAATGACTGAAAAACTGATGGAGATTCATTAGTAGTTTTCTGTTTGGCAATTAGTTTGTAGAAATATAGTTTGGAATGGTTTTTTCATGCTGCTGATGACTAGCCCTCCTTAACTGGTTACCTAAAGTATTGGTTGCTTTTTTGATATCCTGCCTGGTAGATTTGAATAGCAGGTGTTGAGTTTTCATTTGAAAAGCCTATGGTATAAATACACAAAGTAATTTCTGTCCTAATTAATTAAAATATTGGGATTCACTAGTGTTTCCACAAATCTCTGGCAGTTGTTCCAAGCACTACAGTAAACTCATCTGGCTTATTTTACACACAAAAAATACCCACAAAGTGGTTTTAAAATCATGTAGCTATTGATCTTCTCTCTCTACCACGGAATAATAACTATTTAATTTCAACGCAAACAGTTATCCAGGGGTTTCTGCCACATCTAGAAAATTACAGGAGTTATACGCTTCTGCCAGGGAGAGGAGTAATATTTGTGTGTTAGAACAAACTGTACCAGCAGTTAGCCTGCAGTATCATATTTTATGGTTTTCATGATTTCTTCCTACTATTTTGCTCCTCTGGCTATGTGCAGTGCCATAATACCGTCCTAAATCTGAATTTGCTCTGTCAGTATGCCCACAATGACACCGAATGCCTTCTGGATGTGCACTTTGTAATGACGGTCAACACCTTTTAGTCCAGATGGGTGCTTCTCATGGACTTTGTTCATCAAAGCATTTTTTTTTTTTCCTGCAGGAAGACATTTTGTAGCCTTTAAAGAGCAACTGTTCCACTGAAGATGTAGTGTGAGGAAAACTCCAGGTGCTCTGCTGTGCTGCCAACTTTGCAGAGCTGAGAGAGGATTTATTTGGTGAAGGCCGACTATGACCCTTTGTAAGCAAACGGGCATTTCCACAGCGTGTCTCCAATGAATCAGTCAGTGCCTAGGAGAATAAATGTAACGGATTATAATGCTTCAGTTCAGGTGGCTGAGTGCAAATGCCTGAATAATGTAACGCTTTCAAATGGAAAGGGAGGGATTTTTCACCACCTGCCTATGACAAATGAGGCTTATCAGGTTCCTTCCCACTAATGAATTATTTCATAAGTTCAGGGAGCTAAATCAGTGGTGCTGTAAGCAGCAGAAATGTAAATGGGCGATCACTCCTAATCACTCCTGTGCAAGCAGAAATGGTAAGAAGCTGGGATCACAATGAGTTCCTTTTGAGTAAAGTGGTCAGAAAACAAGTTTATGTGGATGTGACTGGTGAGGATAAATAAGCAATGTGCCTATTTCACAGCTGGTGCATGTTCTGAAAGGTTTACATTTGTGCATTGTCAGTATAGGAAAAGAAGCTGAAACAGAAAAGACAACAATAAACTTCGAGAGAGAACTATAAAGGATAATTTATCACAGTGCTCTTCCCTATTAGTACAGGGGCAAATCCTTGAATCTGGTGGACTTCTGCTGGATTAGCTGCATAGTTGAATCTACGCTGATATGGCATAGCTTCCTGTTGAAAACAGTCCGTTAAGGAGGGTGGATCAGGAGGGCAAGAACCAACCTTTACAAGGGCATTTTTTCATTCAATTAATGCTTTGCTAGAGGAAGACAGACACAGTAGATTTTTTTTTTTTCCTGCTTAAACACATTTGATTCTTACAGCTTCTCATAGATTTCAGTTTTCTTTTGTGTTTGGATTGGGAATTGACAATCAGAATATAATACAGTGCTGTGACATACTGAATAGACCTTGTCTTTACAAAATAAGACACTTCCTACCCAGAGGGCTTGTCTTTTTAATTTGGTAAATCGGAACATTCCCCTTATGGATATGGCTGTAACTTGTTAAGCTATCCTGTCACTTCTTACTTCTGTCAGTGAGATGAGCTAAGGAAAATTTGGGATGCACGGTAGGTGGCGTGTGCTTCTTTATGGTATCCTATTGCATTGCAATAAATGAGAGTACCCACATTTTCTGTTCCTTTTTTTCTTCATATACATAGAAAGAACATGTACAGAAAAACTATCGCTAGACATTAAGTTAAGCCTCAAAGCAGGCTGTCGTGTACCAGCTCCTAGTGTCTGTAACTACCACAGCAGTCTATAAGACCTTAGGATCCGTTACTAATCCCTCACTGAAGTTGATGAGAATTTCTCAGCTGACTGCTTTGATAGCTGGAGCTGACCCTTCATTAATAAATGAGGAAGGTTAAAATGCTCTTACTTAGAAATGTAGATGCAGCCACTAGCTATACTTCTCACATGCATATCTGTGTAGAAGGGATTATAAAGGCAAAAAAGGCAGTTATGAAAAGCATTTCCCTCTCAGATATTTTGAAATAAAAATAGTTATAAGTCAAAGTAAGATATTTTGTCTCAGAAGTCGTTTTAAAATTTTTTCAATTGCCATTCACACAAAATCTTTTCCTTAGACAACTGTACATTACATATTTTCAGAGGCTCTGTAGAGCAGAAGGCAGTGTGGTGAAATTTCTGAGGCTCAAGCTAAGCATATCTCCCTACAAGCCCAAACTGGATTTGGGCTCCTGGATAATGTGACAATGGAACATCTTATACTAAGAAATATTTTTAATATATAAATGCAAGCTGAAAAGGAGCCTTTATAAAGTGCTATTTAAACTTTTACTGATAAACAGCTAACATGGAAGAACGCAAACATGGCAAGATAAGTTGCTTAGCTTTTTAGAGGTGTTTATAAAATGGTAAATTTGGAGAGAGTGGAGGAACTGGCATAAAGCATATTTTTTAAGTATTTTAAGTCTAGAAGCATGGAAAAAAATAGGTAAATCAACAGAACTTTGGGAGGTTGTAATGGAAATAGTATAGTATGGACATCTGTATCTTTGTGGTAGCACTGCTACTGCTCTGCAGCTGAGAGCCACAGAGGAACTATTTGTGAGAAGAAATGTGATATTTTATTTGTTCTATTTTTTTTTTTTTTTTTAACCTGAGGTAACTGCAGCCAGGTGACAGCCTTGGAGGATAACCCTTTCATCCAGCCTTGGGTGACTCTGTGTACCTAAGGTAGCTGAATGAATCAGTAGCCTGTACCCTCTCCAGAGCTGCCAGTGGCAATTCGGAATGTCTAATTTTAATTAAGCTCTTAATTCAGGCTGTTGTATTTGATAAGCTAGATAATAAGACTATTCCCTCAGAATATCTGACTTGATTATATATAACTTTAAATACAAAGCCCATTATTAATTAGGTGCATATTAAGTGTATGAAATGAGACAGCAAGCTTGGTGGAAAATTAATTGACTTTCCTTACCATAGTTGACTTTAGAACAGTAAGGCATTTTGGCTCAACGGTGTTCATGAAGATACAAAACTCTTATGGTAGCTTTTTAAAAGGATTAAACAACAACTAAGAGAGAGGTCTCAGAATACAAGAGTGCACTGGGAAGTGAGGAGCAAATGTGTTTTCTGTGGGCTCCCCCTGGGATGGCTTCACAGACTCACAGATTGGTTGAAGTTGGCAGAGCCCTCTGGAGGCCACCTGGTCCAAGCCTCTGCTGCAGCAGGGACACCTAGAGAAGGTTGCCTAGGACCATGTCCAGGTGGCTTTTGGAGATCTCCAAGGTGTGAGACTCCACAACCTTTCTGGGCAACCTGTGGCAGCGCTCCATTACCTGCCCAGTACAGAAGTGCTGCCTCGTGTTCAGAGGAAACCTCCTGTGCTCCAATTTGTTCCCATTGCCTCTTGTCCTGGCACTGGGCATCACTGAAAAGAGCCTGGCTCTGTCTTCTTGACATCCTCCTGTCAGATATAGACATTGATCAGATCCTCCCCCTAGAGCCTCCTCTTCTCCAGTCTGTACAGTCCCAGCTCTCTCAGCCTCCCTCCATAGTAGAGGTGCTCCAGTATTTTGATTGTCTTGGTGCCCCTACTCTCTCCAGTAGCTCCACATCTCTCTTGTAATAGGGGCCCAAAACTGCACCCAGCACTCCAGATGTGGCCTCACCAGTGCTGAGCAGAGTGGAAAGATCACCTCTCCTGACCTGCTGACCTGTTACTTTTCCCAACACAGCCAAGAATACTGTTAACCTCCATTGTGACAAGGGCAGGCTGCTGATATGCTTCTTGCATTATTGACTACCTTGTGTTTGATCTGTGTCCTCTTGGAGAGGTGAGGGGAGGGGGAGGAGAAGAAGGGCAGATCACAGCAGGACAAGGTAGGTTGCAGGGTTTGCCTTTGATGCATGGCGAAGACAGAGCATGTTGCTTCTTCCCTCCCTTGCCAGCCTAGAAATGAGGTACTGAGTCAGGTTTCTCAGCCTTTCTGTAGTCTTTGCCATGATGGCACAGCTGTATGAGTATGCTTAATGAAACAATTATCCTCTTAGTCCTTTCTTCCGAAGAGTTCTTTCAAAAGTGGGAATTTGTAATAATATAAAATACTACTACTGCTCACAGCTGTGAGCTATAGTAGATCAAACTATCAGTTTTCTACTGCAAGTCTTTAGTCCTGCTGCCAACAACTACCTTATATATGGCTATAAATCTTCCAGGAATGTAATAAAGGTGAACTGCTTTTCACTGTAATGGGGTACATCTTACATGAAGACACAGAGCATTAGGAATTCTGTGTGTAATAGCCAGTGCTTCCCAATATTAATGTCAAAAGTGAGGATGTAGTGCTTGGGTCTGCAGAAGTCGTTCAGAGGTATTGCAGATTTCTGTCCCTAAGTACTCAGATTTTATCATAGCAATGCTGCTCTAGTTCAGGTGTTTGTGGGATTTGTTTTATAAACCTCATTCTGAGGTGCTTGTGGCTTGTCTGCTCTGGAAACATCAGAAGTCATTCTGCAGTAGATTTTTTTTTTTTTTCTTTTTGGCTCTGTCGCTTTTGCTTTATTTCTTTTTCTTTTTTCTTTCTTTTTTTTTTTTTTGATGTTAGAAATACTTTAGCCAAAATCTAAGTCTGATTTTGAAAATTCTACCTCTTTCACAAGTACTAGAGTCATAGAAGTTCTATGACCCAAAATGCAAATAGGTACCTAATGAGATTCACAAAATAACCTATTTCCTATTGAAGACATTTAGAATTGTAACTTGGCTTTTCCTCCAGCTTTAGGAACTTAGATGCTTTACCAAAAAATGGCTCTAATGCTTTGGGACACTTCTGAAAATTTCACCCTAAAGCGTGGCTATTTTCATGTGAAAGTCAGTTTCAGATAATGACCTGAATAGATAAATATATCAATATTATGTTGTGGATTTTATTTCAGTACTGTTCAGCTGTTTCTAAATTTGAATAATTAAAAACTAAGTATAGTTAAAATACTACTAATGTGCTTGAGCTTTGTCTCTTATTTATGACTTAAACATAGAGCTGTCGTTATTTGTGAGCCAAAATTTATGTATTTATCTATTTATTTATTTACTGTTTTGTAAAGTTGTGAAAATGTGTTATAAAAGTACCCACTGGCTTTGATTTTCATGGTCAGGCAACAGCATCCTGTTATTAAATCCTGATCCACAATACCAGCATCCCAGTTATTGTCATTTTCTAGTGTCTTTTGGTCAAATTAAGTGTTGCGGCAAGTCAGTACAATCCCCATGGAGATCTGGAGGTTATTATTCCATAGTAAAACTGGCATTTTGCCTGGCTCTGTCTCACCTCCCACTCAGCCTGTGTGGCACAAAGAGGCTGACTGAGGAAGAGAGCAAAGAAATCACAGAAAGTAAAAGAGGAACCGACTTGATAAGAGTCTTCAGTGTGCTTTTTATTGCTGCTTTTGTCAGCTTGCTGTTATGAAAGGAAACTACATATCAAGAGGTTGCTCCTGTAACCCAGCTTTTTTAACTCAACAGGTATTATCTATGTGCACATACATATGAATATGTAATTAGTCTTAGTGTCACAGAGGCAAAAAACATAGAAAATTCAATATTTTTTGTTGACTTTTTTTTTTTTTTCTGGAAATTGCACAGCCTTTTTGTAATTTGTGTTTTTATCAGTGTAATGATTCCAAGACCTTTCCAATGACTGTAGCTTATAAAAAATAAAATAAAAAAACAAGCCACATCAAATAATACATGTAAACCTGTCCATAACCATGAAGACCTGGCCTTGTAACAAATCTGTCTTTCCAATTTCTTTTTTTTTTCCCCTAGGAAAAAAAAAAATAAATAAATAAATTACCACACAGTCTAATGTTGTCCTGCCTGAAAAGTGAGGTAGGACTCTTGCTTGCTCTGCTGCCCACCTTTTCTTGGTGAATGAAGGGAAAGAAGAATAAAGGTAATTCAGGGCATTTGTATAAGTGGTAACCCTGCAGCTAGGCTAACTGCAGCAGAGGCTGCTCTCTGAGTTAAGGGTTTCAGGTTCCTGCAGTCAGCTCTGCTGTAGGCAATGGAGGGAAAGGCTGCACAGCTTGCTGCAGGAGATGGGTTGAGTGGATGCCATTCAGTGACCAGGGAGGGCAGGGCACAGTGATGAATGGAGCAGGCTGGCAGCTCTGTTCCCTTCACTAAGCTGCTGTGATTATCCCCGTCTTCATCTCTGGTGTGGTTTCTAAGGTGTAAGGAGGAAGTCTGGTTTCACTGAAAATGGTCTTTAAAAATGAAGTCCAGAGCTGTGAATGCTTGCTGCAGCTATCACCTTGCAGGTCTACTTCAGAAAGATCTCTATGACTTCTTTCAGATGAGTTTCTCACAACATGTCAAGCTTAAATCCATGACCTGCTGATGTCCTTTGTGAAATCTGAACTTCTTTCTTCATCTCCAGGAAGCACAAACTTCCCAACAATTGCATCAGATTTTAAAAACTGAAGTTCTGGAGAAACTTAAATCTCACTGGGATTATGAAGCTATCTGTTGCATCTTGTGCTTCCCAGTACAAGACTTTCCTACAGCAGACAGATATATTGTTGATATTATTTCAGTATACCTTTGTAGACCGAATTTTAGTCCTAATCATTAAAGTCATTGCAATTGTTTCTTTCCCATTGTCAGAGTTTTGACTGCAGCACACATCCAGTTCTATCATTCTTTGCCTGTAGCATTAATCCTTCACTGGACACATAAAACTTTGAGGCATTTCTCTCTGCTGTTCTGTGGCTTATGAAATTTTAGCTTGAATTTGCCTGTAACTTTTTGAACAAATTGCATTTAAATGCAACTTTTAAATGCCTGCCCTAGTAAGGGAATCTCTTGTTACATAAAACATACAAACTTTTAATGATACACATTGAGCGCCAAGGTTTGTAGATTACCCAAATGCAGGGCTGTACCTTGGAACTGCACAGGTCAGAGTAGCAGTTGCTTGGAGAGCACTGACACCTTACGTTATTCACAGAAATGCTCTGTAGTAGGAGAGATGCACCAAGAAACCCTGTAACATCTTACATTGCTTGAAAACCAGACAGCACCTCTGAGCAGCAACGTGTATGCTCTGGTTCAGTTTTGTTTGGTCAGCTTCATCCACCCTATCTTCCTAAATAGTTGTTACTGTTAATAGAATTTTATAAAAGTTCATTCAGAAAAAGTTCATCAGGATGTCATATAAGGAAAATGACTGAACTAATCCTCAGCCTCTCCAAAGACGTGATGCAAGTCTGTCTTGTGCACTGTAAGACTGTAATAGATGTGCAAGTTCGCCTGGGTACCAACAGGTGGGGGTTCACAAAAGATAGTTTAGAGCCAAGTAGGTGCTGTCCAGGCATCAGCAAGTGTGTAGTGTAGACATGCCTCAAGAAACTGGCTCGGTTAAGTTTCCTTAGTCTGCTCGTTGGAAGACTTTGTGTTGCTTCTGGTTTAGGCTGTCTTTGTGAACAACAGAGATTACAGCCTTATGTGTGTTAATCTGTTTCTTCTTGCTGTCTTTTTTTTTTTTTTTAATGAATGAATGAATGAATGAAAGATACTCTGTCTGCTCCAGATGATTTGTAAACTCAACAACAGCAAACAAACAAAAACCCCAAAACTAATCCTGTGCAGATAAATCTGGTTTATTTCAAGGTCAGTGTACATTTTAATGATATGCAGGCTTAATTCTGATCCCATTGAGGGACTGGACTGGCCACTCTGTTCACAGCCAAGCACAACTGGCTCCTGTCCTTAAAAACTCAGCCATATTCACTGCTGCTTTGGAAAAAGTGTCCTGTGGGCAGAATTATTCTGTTTTTTATTGTTGGATTTTATTTGGCAAAACCTGTGTACTTCTATTTAAATTAGGTGTCAGAGTAGAAGAATTTATGCTGAGGAAATAGAGAATATATAAGAATCACAGAACAGCTTGGGTTGGAGTGAACCTTAAAGACCATCTAGTTCCAACTCCTGCCACGGACAGGGATGCCACCCCCTAGATCAGGTTGCCCAGGGCCCCATCCAGCCTGACCTTGAACACTGCCAGAGATGGGACATGTGGTAATAAACCAGAAATCTCTGAAAATAATTGGATCTTTTCTTTTTCAGAATATTGCAACATTTTTGCACTACTTCTGAAGATTACACTGTCATTTTCACATCTGGATGCACAGCTGCACTTAAACTGGTAGCAGAAGCATTCCCATGGATACCTGAAGGCTCAAAGCAACCCAGTAGTCGATTTTGTTACCTAACTGACAGCCACACGTCCATGGTGGGTATGAGGGGGATAACTGCCTCAATGAATGTATTATCTGTTCCTGTAAAACTGAAGGAATTGTTATCTGAGAAAAACTGGTTACCAGCTGAAGAACAAAACTGCACGACACCTCATCTTTTCTCTTATCCAGCTCAGAGCAATTTTTCTGGTACCAAATATCCCCTTTCATGGATACAGGACATAAAATCTGGAAAACTCTGCCCCATCAAAATACCAGGGAAGTGGTTTGTTCTTTTGGATGCAGCTTCATATGTGAGCAGTTCTCCGTTAGACTTGGGAGTTCACCAAGCTGACTTTATCCCTATCTCATTCTATAAAATCTTTGGATTTCCTACTGGTTTAGGAGCATTATTGGTAAACAACCGGATTGCCCCCCTCTTGAGGAAAACCTATTTTGGAGGTGGAACTGCAGCTGCCTACCTCGCAGGAGCAGATTTTTACTTCCCAAAGAAATCTGTAGCAGAAAGGTAAGTCTTTGTTTAAAAAAGCGGGGTGTTTTTTTGTTGATACTGTTGTCTTTAGGCAAATGTCACAGTGTCGATGCATTCACTGGGCAGTGATACCTGTGCTGTTTTATGCAGTTGGAGAGGCGTTTCACATCTAACCGATTTCTTCTTAGTATTCTTTTTCATAACTGAAATATGTTATCTGAAATAACCAACTTCCTTCCCCTACCCAGTTTGCCACAACCAGTAAAAATGTAAGGGTTCATCTAGTGACTTAATGGCTATTCCACTCGTTATTTAATTTGTAGGTACCGTACCTCAATAGAACCCTGATTTGGTTTTGAAGCCATGCATCTGGAGCAGCCAGGCCAAGGTTGATCACTCTAGTGACCCCCAGTGAAAAAGGAAAGTAAGGACAGACTCTATTATGATCCACAGTGAAAGCGGAAAGAAAGGGCCTTATATTTCACTGGCAAGGTGGTATGCTTTACCCTCATGAGAAGCTTTTCACACACAGTAAGATGAATTACCAAGGACATACATTTGTTGCACTCTTATTTCAGGACTGAGATTCTGGAGAAGCTGTGAAGCTCTTCCACAGAAGATAGAGGACACCTAATGGAGGTCAAACGTAAATACATAAGGAAATACAAGGCGATAGATAAACTTCCCCAGTCCCTTAATATACTGAAATACCTCTCTCAGTGATACTTGATCTCTCTACCTCTCTCCCTCATGCCATCACCAGCTTACATAAATGCAGTGAAGGGGCTTCATTCCTGTCCCACATCCAATACATCCGCACAAAGGGAAGACATGAGATCAACGTTTAGTATTGAATGATAGTCCTTGGAGAAGTGGCTGGAGGTGTAAAGGGGAAATGAAAAACACAGCCAGTCATGCCTAGCATTTGTTTATGGATGTGTATTCAGCAGCACAAAGTCCTACATCTCCCAAGATGTAAATGCCTGTCCTTCTAGTGTATATGTAATAATGCCTAAAGGTGGCTCGTGTGCATGCAGCTCTCCTAGTTGTATGCTTTGAGTGCTGCTGTGGGGTTTTAGTTCTGGACTGATAAATGCTCTGGCTGGCTGCATTAGCCTGGCTCTCTTGCAGTGTGAAGCCGTATTTCTGAAATGGACATTGGTATGGTAAACAGTCAGTTAATCCATTAATTTAAAAATAAAAACAAGGAAGCATTATTGTTCTGAGCTCTGCTTCTGTTTTTTTTCAAGCCAACAAGGCTTTGAAGTGCAGCAGGATTCTCACTGCAAGTCAGGATGAAAGGGCACAGAAGTCATGGGATCCAGCGGTACCCTTGCAACACCTGTAAGCCAAGGATGAAACCTGCTTTAATTTGACCTGGGCAGGCTCTAATTTCTGAGTATCTTTTCTAGGGGTAATTGACACACGATTCCTGACATTGCATAGCAGATAAAAATACCTGAAATGTGTGTTAGATCTCCATTCTTCTTTTATACTTTTTTTTAATTAAAGGGGGAAAGGTATGTGGGAACCTTGAGGGAGTTCTGTCTCTGTTATCTTTTTCAAGAGTTTTCAGAGGTTGACTACTTACAAGTCTTTCAGGTATTTGCGGCTCCCACTATTTTCAACTGCTCTTTGTTACTGGATCAGAAGAAAGGCCTGCTTTAACCTTTTTCTACTATGGGGTTATAAACAAGTGAATTAATCCAATTTGATTGCTCAGGCTGGGTGCAGAGTGTCTTATCATGGTAAGAGAGAACCTAACTGAAATAATCAAATCTGGCACCTGGATCCAGATGTGTGAGGCTAGTTCCCGTTAGACTCCAAAGCATTACTCAGTTTGACTCATACATTGATAAATATTTACTTTTGTCCTCATCTACTGTTTTGATTTTTGTTTGAAAAACTTAATTTTTAAAGGTACACGTTTAGAGCATTATTGATTCTGTCCAAAATCCCTTGAGAACTGTGGAGACTTAAAGTCCTGCCTACAAAGGCCTGAAGTTTTCAAAGATAGGTCAGGAATGAGGAAAACCCTTCCCTGAAAACATTAAAAACAACAGCATTGAAAATCTCAATCAGTGTTCTCCAGGCTATTTCATTTCATTTTTTTTTTCCATTCAGAGGTTATGAGGTTTTACTTTGTTATGTTTTTAAAGTATGTTGTTAATAATAAAATACACAGAGATAGAGCAATTAGGAACAGAACTACTATACCTAAGATGAAATACTGGGCCATCGTGGCCAAAGCTACTGTTACCTTACTTATGGCCATCTTTCCTTCCCAGGACTGTCAAAATTGTAATCTTTTGTCTTAATGGATACCACTTTTGATGGTGTTATTAGTATATTATTTTGTTGATTTTGCTAAATAAATTATTCTATCACAGACTTTCTTAGATTCCTTTAATACCCTTAAATCACTTCCATATTTTCCCATTTCATGGCAGTAACCAGTCTTCCTATCTCAACTTTTAAAATCATGTTTATTGTATTTTCATCCTTGTATCAAACAGCTTGACAAATTATTATCATTCACAAATCTAGCCTCATTTCCCATGTTTTTTTCTGCGCAGCATGAGATAATAAAATAATATGATTATATATAGCAAGAATTCAGCGATAAAATATTCATCATCTGCCCTATTTTTCTTTTGTATCTGGCAGTGCTATTCAGAATCAGATCATTCTGGAATTTATGACTAAGAGAAGAGGCACTGCTGTTTTGTCTGTAAATTGGATATCTGCATCGTAGTCAACCAGCATGTTGGCTGTTGTGTGTTTTTCATTCTCAAATGCATTTTCAACATCTTTGAAAATCCAGATGGCGTGACTTTGTCCTTGACCAGTTCAAGTGGTTCTTGTCTCTGTTGTCTGGATGATTTGACAGCCCCAGAGCACCACCCACACTCCTGTAGTCAGTGATGCAGTGTACTTAACCAGAGCAGCAGCAAAGGTTTCTTTTTTCATGATGCGGTTAGTTTTAGTTTGTGAAGTATTAGGCACAATATCCTGGGGCTGGATGGTGGTTGTGGAACAGCTCTAGAGTCCCTTGGTGAAAAGTTGGTTTTTCTGGTTGAAGTTTAGTTTTATTGCAAGTTTCTGTTTCTAAATCCCACCATTGAGGAGACATTCATATGTCATTTTGCAGTCTAATTCTCTAGGTGATTATTTTTTTTTCAGTAATGAAGATGGTTTCATTGCCCAAAATCTCAACACAACCAGAGTAAGTTGAAAATTATAAACTGGTGAGACAAAAGTAATCTTCTGGGGATCACTTTTGTTCTTGATTCACCATGGTATGCGCCTTAGATTGATGAATCCAGCATAAACTGCAAGTAGTGCCTTTGATAAATGGTTGTAGAGTTCAACCAAACATGTAAAAACATGTTTGTGAACTTGGATTAGGAACCAGCCACCCAAAGAGAGAATCAGCAATGTAGGTAACACTTTGGAGAGAAAATACAACTGTCAGTGACTCTCTGGTCCACCTTCAGTCAGCCCCCACCTCCTTTCTGTTGCACACCCTTCAGATGTCTTTATTTATATTTTCAACCTCTTGCCTTAAAAGCCCCTGTCCATTTTCAAGTCAACCTTTATTCTTGAACTTTTGGCTGAGCACCTGGTGACACATTTCTTTTTAACTACACAGATGGAGAAGATTGATGGTTAAGGTCTTCTGAAACCCTCAGTTCAACGCCTCTTTGTTTCCTGCAGAGGTTCAGGCAGGTACCTCCTGGAGTAGAAAGTCAGTTGTAACCATAAAGGCTCTTCCAGTAGAGAATTTGGGGAAAAAAAAATAGAATCACATGCCACTCTGCTTTTGAAGTGACCACTCCCATATTTTACAGAGTCCAGAGCCATAGTAGAAGGCGCTCTCCTGAGTAATCTCTTCACTAAGTCCTGGGAAGAAATAAGATTTCAGTTGTGTTTTCATCCTCAGTGTTTCCTGGTGCACAGTTGGGAAATCCTGTTCTGAAATGGATCAAGCATAGGGCTCAGAGCTGTAAGTACTAGGAACAAGCAGAAAAGACAGGCATCGGTGTTGGACTCGATGATCTTTGTGGGTCCATTCCAACTCAGGATACTCTGTGTCTAATGTCTAAATGTTTGTGATTATTGCTGTGTGCAGTTACAGATGGCCAAGCTACTTTTAATCAAACCAGCTCAGGTCCTCAATGCATTGTAGCCACAGTGCCAGGGATATCCATGCCAGGCAATTTACATTGCCTCTCAGGAAGATATTAAGTTTAGTCACACTGGACTGTCTTTGTGCCAGGCTGCAATCTGCAGTAGGGGATGTATGAGTGGGAGATGGTGCTTTTGGGTGGGGGTATGGTAGATATTGCATGCTATTTAGCAATGTTCAGCAAAAAATAATGATAAAAAACATAAATGCAAAGAAATTTAGACTCTACTTCGATCAAATACAGCACAAATCCTGCCTGAGCTAGGATGCCTATTTGCAATCACTGCAGTGAGCAAGTTGTCACGATACAGTTTCACCCCAGGGATTTCTTAGACTCAAATTTAGAATCGAACCTTTGCCCTAAGTCTTTGAGAAGCTTTATAAATTTGTAGAACCAGATATTGGGATTGTATAGCATTTTCTGGTGATAAATTTATTGTGTAGTGTTTTTCTTGTGCTTTGCAGATTTTACGTGTGTGATTGATTAACCTGTTTGATTTATGAGGAAAAACAGTGTTAACTTGTTCAGCATAAGAATCGCTTTTTTTTTCCTTTACCATTTGTACTGTGTACTTGATATTAGCATGTAAAAGGGTGAGACTGGCTTTTTGACCCAGATGATATTTACAACATACAAGTCCTGTTCAGATAATGTTAAGGCATTGATTTACTTCAAAGTGGGGGAATTAAAGCTTTTGCTACCTCAGGCAGATCTCGGGAACAGGAATTGCTGTAAATACTCCATGGTATAGTGTGTAATTAGTATAATGCTCTTTGTTTGACTCCTGAAGTCTTACAGACAAAAGCACAAGTTAAGGCAGATTTACTGAAGAGCTGTAACTAGTGTCAGGGGGTCAATTTAGATATTTAACATTATTTTAACCTAGTTTTTACATGCTCCAAATCCTCTGGCATCTGTGTGTATGTTTTAAGTGTTTTCACGATGATGCTCAGATTGTTCCAAGTTGGCTACTAAAATTTTACTCATTCCTTTGGAGTCACTTAAATCTCGATTTGCAGCGTGAGATGGGGTAAAAGCACCGAGCTCAGGTGGGAGCACCTGCTGGCTGCACTCCTGGCCCCATGTGAGACATGTTGCTACTCCTCTCCAGAAAGGATGAATCCTCCTCACATCACCCTTCCCCCCCCCCCCCTTTTTTTTTTCTTGATTAACAATTTCAAAGCAGAATACCTGGAGGTTTCAAGGAAAGAGCAGCATATTTTATTTATTTTTTAATTCCTGTAATTCTTTGCTGCCAGCATTTGCCAGCCTCTAGCCCTCTCCTCAACGCTCCACTTTTCAGCTGTTGACTAAATTTTTTTGTTTGTCCCTTCTTACATCCCAGTGTAGTTAATATAAATTGAGCCATAACTTGCTAGAGTATGTTTAGGATATGTTAGAGTATGTTTAGGTTTATGTTTGGCTGGGTTCAAAAGTTGCCAGTAGTTTGCAAATTGCTATTGTTTATTTCCATGCTCAAAACATCTGAAGTTCCCAATACAAGGTCCCAGACACCACCATGCTGGATGTGTTATCAAAGCCAAAAGAGTGTGCCCTACTTCAGAAATCTTTCAGAATAAATGGCGAAAGCAGAGTAAAAGTGGTAAGGAAGTTGTGAGTGTAGGGAATGGCCATGACTAGAGGTTTAGTTTTTCCGTTTCATTTAGAAAAGAAAAAAAAAAAAAAAAAGAAGAAAAAAGAGGTGTTATGAGCAGGGAGAAAGGTAGGAGCTAATAGAAAAGTAAAAAAGTAGAATGGAGATGCCAAAAATGGAGGAATGGTTGAAGCGATGTGTCCACATGGGTGGCCAGCGGTGGTGAGGTGAGGGAGGGTGGCAACTGGGCAGGGGCATCTGCTCCTGGAGGCCCAGGGCCCATGGCAGGCTTCTCCCTTGGACATGGCTCTGGAGGCACCTTGCAAAGGGCTTTTCCTCATGAATCATTAGCACTGAGCAGGGGAGTTCTGGAAATTCTGTTTTGGGAAGTAAATAAGTCCAACTTGCAGTATATTAGTATATATGGCTGTCATATGTTCGGGCCCTCTGGGCTTCCCACCACAGAGACAGCCAGGAGTCCAGCATGGAGTTGGGGTGGCAGGCTTTCCTGCTCTCGGCTATGCAGATAAAGCCTAGTTCCTCATGTCCTGATAAAGCTGGATCCGTTATGGATCTCTTGCTTGCCAGGTATGGCTAGAAAGCTGGGACTGTGAACCCTGTGTCAGGCCCTGGTCACCTCCCCAGAGACCCAAGGCCCTTGAGGGTCTTGTGGCTGCAGACCTGGCATGATGGAAAGGAGCCCGGCAGAAACTGGTACTGATTTTCCCTCAGCACAAACTCCTGCACTTAGAACCATCTCAGTTTCAACAATTCATGTTTGAGTCCATCTCCAGACCAGAAACTCATCTGAACATTAATGCAGACTTCAGCTGGTCAAATAGTTTTATGTTAATTGCAAGGCTTGTATTTCTGTGTGTATCCTTTTGGAAACAAAATTCAAAATACTCCCTTTATAGCTCATCTTCTCTCTCTACTACCTGCATGGATTTTGGCTTTTTCCTTTTGGTGGGCAGAAGGCAAAGGGAGGCCTGGTGAAGTGGCCGATAATTAAAAATTTTGGCTGAATGCAATCCAAATTGAATTCTTCCAAAATGGGATAGGGTTAGGTTGTTTCCTCTAAGGAAGTCTCCCTCCATTTGTTCAAAGCCATTATTCCTGGTTCCATGGCTACCATACATATGAATCTTTAAGATTGAGACATATGTTCATATATACATGTGAAAACCACATATATAAAGCTTCAAGAGATTCTCACCTTCACTGCCTTTTTTCTTTTTCAGTTCAGTGTCTTCCTTCCATTCTGAATCGTGCTTCTAAACTCTTTTTTGAAAGTTGTTCTTGAAGATCAAACTTAGTCTTGTCAGTAGCATCAGAGACAAGTCTTGTCATTTAAAATGATGTATTTTTGCAGTCTAAATAGAGTTCAAATACAAGAGAGCAAGCTGAAATGCCAATAAAGAATTGCCTGTTAATAGCAGAAGACTCAGAAAACGGTCTTAAATTTAATGACTCAGATTATGTGACTTCTTATGTGGTATCCATATTATTTTATATTTTATTTTTAATTAAGCTACATCGAGCTACCTTTTTATAAAGTTTAGTAGTCACTGACTGCCTAGTGCAGGAAAAGAGCTATATAAAGCCAGAGCAGCCGAAATGTTTAGATGAGCTCATTCAGGTTAGTATTCGAAGACTGCATAAACAAGCTTTTGGATTTTTTTTATTTTTTTTTTTTTTTCATCTTCTTACTAGTCAAATGTATGCAAGAGTGCATCTGGCAGTTGTGCTCTTGGGAACCCATGAAAGAAACATCTACAGGATTCTCAAATAGATTTAATTCATAAGAAAAATGAAAATATTGATGCTCTTGAGGAAAAAAAGGTTTTAGAGTTTTTCCTGACTTTCACATTTACTGACACAGGAAACACTCAAATTTGATTAAACACTTGGCTGTCACATTTCAGTCTGTTCGTGTTCAATTAAAAAGTTCAGAGGGATTCTCTAGCATTATTATAATCTACTTTGTCCACATCTAGGCATTTATATTATCGAATAGCATCTGCTATGGCTTAATAGCTGTGTCAGATGATTGTAATAGCTTTATTTTTGGTGAATTTTATGATAAAAAGTTTTAGAGTTACAGCTGGGAAAGTACTTACACTGAGTGGATTGTACCTCCTACTTCATCCTTTATGGCAGACATTTTGCAGTTATGTCTCCAGGTAGTAGTCTGAAATGGCTTTTTTTTTTTCTTTTTGGATCGCTGCTGATGCCAACAGTTTGTGAGTTCAGCAATATAAATTGCACAGATTTTCTTCATAACATCCACTGCTAGGAAGTGGTTAGTAGGAATCTAACTGTCCTTATCACTCACTTTGGCCTAAATTAGAAGTGTCTTGATAGGTCTCAATGTATTCACTAATATATGTCTAGTTTACATGAGGAAAAATGGCACTCTGTTTTTGTCAGTGACAGATTTAGCATGGTCTGTCTTTTTGAACAAAACAATAAATTACTGCTAAGTAACAGCAACCCAGTTAACCCATACTGTAGAAGCTTTCTTTTTTTTTTTTTTAGCTCTTGTGCTGTCAGTATATAAATGAGTGCAGCCACTTTGAAGTCCTCATCAGTATTAAAGCAGGATATTGTTCATGTCAGATAATGTTTATGTCTTGTTTGTTGTATAGCTAATTTTTTCCTATATTTTGTTGTAATGTGTTAGTTGAGATAGTGTTTCAAAATAAAGATCCAGAGTCACTGTTAGCATTAGATTTTCTGTGTTTGTCTTGAGAAACAGATGTTAAAAGATAAAATAAACCTTAGATGAGCTTCTCTTAAATTCAATAAAGTGTGTATATGCATATAAAAATATGATCCTTCACATACCAATATATGGACACTAAGTTATGTCTAGTCATCTTTTACTGATAATGGTTTGGTAACCTTTTCATAGTGTCATCTTGACTAGTGGGTTCTGGTTAAGTTCAAATCATATTCCTAGGTGACAGAAATCTTTCAAAATAAGGTTTTACACATCTGATGTTTACACATGAAACTGCTCTTTCTCCTAAAGAAATAGATTTCATATTAATTTGAATGCCAGCATCATTTAGAAAGCACCAGTAACTCCGTGCGACATTAGCATTTTGGGTCCGGCAGAGGTCTCAATTAGAACTTGTACATTGTATATACAGGATATGTATTATATATTTATAAACAAAACAAAAGAAAAAAAAATGTAATTTATTTGGAGCTCTGACCGTCTGTCTTGTATATTGCAATTTTGGGTTCAAAACAACCCCCTCATATTTAGCCATTTACCATTATTTCTGGATTTGTTTCAGTATTGTTGGATTAGGTGACCATCCTAAAAAGCACCTTGCTTTCCATTGGGTATAAATGGCCTTCTGAATGACCTGGATGTTCCTAGAGGTTTGTAGATGTCACATAAAAAATCTGCCTTTTGAAAATACTCTTTGTCATCCAAAATCAGCCATTTGCTCACAGTTATTTTCTTATATATTCATCTTAATTTGTTCTCCCTGTGTGGAAAATCTTATTCTGCAGACCCAAATTGGATAACAGAGTAGGAGTGTTGTTTGACAGTGATTCCTAACCTTAATCTCCTTAGCCAGGCATCAGATTTTTTGGATGCTGTTTTAGTTTCTAGATTACATACTGAAAACACACGGCTGTCTTTTTGAAGGTATTAAGTACTCCACAAATAGTGGCATGTTTTAGTTCCTTTTAAAATTATTATCTGAAGGTATGAGAACCTCTCGTTTTGACATTTTGCTCCTTCTGAGAAGTGTTATTAAAGCCATTTGTTGAAAATTGTACTGCTGTTTCACTAAAATGCAAATATTTCATGGGAAAGCATCACTTTTGGTGATGTCCTAATGTAAAAAGCAGACATCTTTCAGTCAAAATGGATTATCTGGTTGAAACTTCATAATTATCCCTTAATTTCCATGTAAATTTTATTTTGGGTAAGTTTAATATATAGTCACAATTTTACAGTTAGCATCAAAATTTTCTATATTTACTAATACTTTTCACACTAAAGGTGCTGCAGTGTTTGCAAGGACAAAGCATTTTCTCATTCCTATATTACCATAGCTTTCAAGATTTCAAATTTCTGAGTTTTTCTACCTGCTTTATTATGGTCTTTTGCTGGCACAACACATTTAGCCCTGGAGAGGTCGTACTCTGTTGTGCTAAAATCCTAGGAAGAGCATTTGCAGGCTTTCAGAAACATCATGCAATAAATGAGAATAGCATAAGCGCACTGGGATGAGAGTGACAAAACTGCTGTGTAGGGCTGCTTGGCCCAATTCATCTCCTGTTGGACTCAACAGGAGACCACTGATTACATTCCATATGCCAAATTTAATTCCTTTTAATCATTTAAAACGATTTAAAAATACGTGAATTCTCATTGATTCTCTATCTAGACATTTCTAGTTGATTTTCCTAGACAGATTGCTACAGAATTAAGAATGAGCAGGAAAACTGCCCCCCTCATTGTTCATAAGAATTACACTCCTGGCATTTAATGAATGTGATGATTAAATTAGATCAACAAAAAGAAGCAGGAATGTGCCCTTTGGCTGACACTTTCTGAAGAATTAGGGTTTTGATGTATATGAATGTATATAAGGACGCACATAAGCAAGGAATCATGGCTGATTTACCAGTAGACAGATAACTAAGGAAATATTCCTGCCTGCAAGCTTTGACGGCCTGGAAGTATAAATTCTACATGTAACAACTCCTTGCAGCAGTAACTCTTCCCACTCTGTTACTGAGCAGTGGGAAGAGCTTTGCACACACAGTGCAAGGTGCAGTTTTCAATTTTAGTGAGGACTAAAATGTTGTGATGTGGCTAACTTTCAGCCAGACCTTTATAAAGGACTTGGCCTGCAAAACGTTTTAAGTAATAGAATATAATGATGCCAATTTTATCTTAGTAACACAGTTACATTACCAAGAAGGTTTAGCACCTTCATGATTTTCTTGTTCATATTCTTTAAACTGTGTTGCTTATGTAAGTTTACAACAGAGCACAGGGAAACATTATTAATGAAACTGATGTAAAAATTAAACTCCACCAAAAAAGATATTTGTATGTGTTCAGCTGCTGTACAAAATGCAAATCAAACTGTGTGCTATGCAGCTCTTGTTAAAAGAGAATGGTCTTCTAAATGGTTGGTGTGCCAATTTGTAGCAGACATCCTAAATATTTATTGTAAATACTTCTATCACAGAATAAATTATATGAAGCTAGTGTCCATGGTATTAGCACACCCACAGTTTACATTTATATTAAATGTGTATAGGAATTTAAATATAAGATATATTCATTTCATGTTATCTACAAGTCTCTCTAATACTTGCATGCTATTAACAATGCCACCAAATCCTGGGTATGGTAGTGTGCATACCCAACTGAGTGGATGTTCTGTTTCTTAAGATTAACTATATGAAGTTTCCAGGAATTCAGGTTATTTGACGAATCAACTTTATACTATAACTGCGTTTAAAATATAGCAAATACGGATTTTATTTCAGATCTCCATGTGCTGGAAAATGTAAATTAACATATGCTTCTGTCATGCAGAGAGTACTGATTAAGTTCGCACTTAATCTCCCTTCCTGCCTGATGAACACAAATGCTTGGCAATCAGAACTGTGAGTCAAAGATAAAGGAAGATTTCTTATCCTAGTCTGGTTTATTTAAATTATGAGCTAAAGGGGGGAATGTGAATCTTGAAGAGATCATTTTGTAGTTAATGAAGCAGTTTTAACAGCCAACAAGATCTACCTTCAGCTATTTAAATGGCTTCAGGAATGTTAAAAATTTATATGATCATAAGATTTCCCAGCAGAACATCTTCTTTAGGTAAACCTTTCTTATTTCTTCTGCTTTCTTCAGTTAAAGATTAATAATCCATTAGTTTAAGATTTCAGAAACTTTTTTTTCTCAGGTACGCTAGGAATTTAACAAGGAAAGCCCAGCCATAGTTAAATACCATGTGGGGTTCATTCAGGTACTTTTTAATCTGTAGTGGCATGTTGAAAAGGTGTGAAAACACTTGACAAGTCTGTCAAATTTGCTTTTGTGTGAGTGTCCTGAATGGGGAGGAGGAAGAGTAGTATTCTCTCACTGTATTTATGTCCACAAATGATACTGTCAATGCATTTTTAAGGTGCAGATGATGTGTACAAAAAGGAAAATCATATATACACAACCAGGAACAAGAGTAGGTCACTAGTGAGCTTTTTCATGGAACCAGAAGTACAGATGCAACATGTTGCATGATGAGTATTTTTTCCCTTAACCTTTCTTTCTTAGCACCTTCTTAAAATAGGAGCCTGTAGTTATCCAAAGTAACAGGGGCATGGGACCCCGTGCTTGGTGACAGACCAGTTTTTTGATTCTGCATGAATGAGCCACCGCTGTGTCAGTGTCTGTAGACTTCACTCTACAGAAAATAAAAGTAAAGGCCGCACATACTTTTCACCTCTTCTTTGGGCTGTGCTGAGGTGCGTATCAGTTGCAGTTACAGACTACGTTTAGAAAGCACAGGAAGGACTCGATGGCACAGAAAGCATCAGTGTACCAACCCACTGAACTTGTAGTGGCATGGCTATTTTAGGGCTCCTTGTAATTCAAAAAAGTCTTTGAACGATACTGTCCTCAGAATAAATAATGTGAACCTTACCTCTTTCTGTAATAATAGCTGATTGATCAGTTCATTTCATATTGATAAATTACCAGTCACACACTGCTTTTTCAGAGTGTTAATAAGAGAATATTATTTATGCTCTTCTCATGCCAGTTCAGTTTCCATTGAAAACCTAAATACATGACAAGATCTCTAATTCGAAGTTATCAATTAGGAAGGAGGCCAAAACACAGACACTGAACCCACCTGCTTTCATTTGACAAGCCAGAGGAGTAACAGTTTTAAACCTGCTCCTATGGTCCAGGTTGTGCCTGGCGCTGTAACCCTAGGTGTTCAGCCAAACTCTTTCCCCTGGGACTCAGAAAGACGGGGGAGCTGTTGTAGTCAAGACAGGCTGAAAATATAGGTGAGGCAAGGCTCATCAGCTGCAGTAACCTAATTTACTGGTCTGACTGCTACAGCTGGGAAATCTGCCTCTGTTTATAGAACTTGCATTACAAGATTTAGACACCATTAAATCAGGCAGCTTTGGCTGGTTCTCCCCTGAAAATAAATAAACATCCAGACACTGCCTTCTGCTTCTTGTCCACTTTTCCTTAAGCTGAAAACAGAATTCTAACAAAGTGTATTTTCTAGGGAATAGCCTTATGGTAGCAATGAAATTCAGTTCTTCAATTTAAAACAAAGCATAGTATAACTTCATTTGCACTGGAACATGTACTTATCAATTACAACAGAGACTTTGTGGCTTCATATACCACAGTGATTTGACATCCCATGGTGAAATAATTACTATATGCATTACAAATCTCCAGGAAAAAAAGAAAGCAATGACAGTACCATTTGTCTGATTTCCATAGGGGAAAATATCTTTGGCATCTGTTTCAGTTTGCAGGAAAAGAAAAGGAAAAAATAAAGAGACTTTCCTGACAGTCATTGTGTGACATTAAGCTAAACTGAGCAGGAGGAAAGTAAGATGTATGTATATAATGTGTATATGTATAGATGTACATACATATGTGTATGTATAATGTACCTTTGAATGAACTGTAATCCTAGAAGGAATTAGGAAGAAGGAAGTACAGTCAGCAGTATCATTTTAGAATTTATTTTTATTTTTTTTTAATTTTTGTATACTTAGTGTAAGTGAACAGCGTCTAGATTAATGATTGATTTTTAGACGGTATCTGGCACTCAAAGCTGAACTTGATTCTGCGACCTCAGGCAACTAAAATTCAGTGAGGCATTGTGTCTGTTGTGTTTTCTCTATTTGTTTAATAATGTACCTACCTAGACAGACACAAATTGGTTCGGAGGCTCAGGTCCCTGCTGGGTCTTCTTCCAGTCTCTGGGCCAATCCAAGAAGACAGTGTTACCTTGTACTATTTCCAACATTGTATTGTAGTGTTTTTATTTCAGTTAATTCCCTGATTGCAGGGAAAATACAGTCAATGAAGTGATAACACCATGAATCCTTTTCACCCTGGCAATTTGATTACCATTTAAAATGAGAATTTCTTTATGACTGAAAAGTTCAAAGTTTGTCTTTTTCCTTTTAGCCTTGCCTTATAGCAGCATCCTAAGAGAATAAGACCTTCTTGGCATATATGAGATGCATCAATAATAATCCTGTTTGCAGAAACCCTTCATTGGTAGAAAATGTTGACATTCAGACTAAATACTAGTGACAGTTTTGGAGGCCTTTCTTTAAATTACGATTTTATGATCTTCCTTGTAAGATTATCCTACTGAAATGTTGACTCATTTTTCTGTTTTCTCTCCATTGTTTTTTCGGTTTTGTTTTACAATCCCCTGATTATACTTGACTCTTAAGAAAAGCTTTAGAGAATGCTGTGTATTTGCAGTGTGAGTTACGATTGTGCCAGTGTGCATAACAATTACATTATAAATATTTCCTCAGCCATTTGATAAAGGCTCAAATTAAGAAAAATAATTACCAGTCCAATTACAATTATATATAATTACGCTATATTCAATTTAGTTTATCTCTAACCTCCTCTTGCCACAATGTGTTCGTTGTTGAAGAATGAGATTTTAGCTCACTGTGTTGGAAGTAAACATGGATTTTTCCATCCTTTATGACATTTTTTGCTTAAATAAAGACA
The DNA here is from genome assembly GCA_011076525.1 of Nettapus auritus. Lineage (NCBI taxonomy): Eukaryota > Metazoa > Chordata > Aves > Anseriformes > Anatidae > Nettapus > Nettapus auritus. Next base: position 90,402,225 of record CM021766.1, on the reverse strand, counting down.
ATTATATCAGCGTGTTTTCACACCAGAAAATAATGCAGTTTAGCTTGTTCGACTTCAAAACCAGCCTCCCAAATGAAGAAGTTTTACCCAGCTTGGAGTTTGTTCTGTTGGGCTAGAGAGACTGCTTGTTGCTAACAGTGCTACTTCCTTAACTATAAATTACCTATGCCGAGGCAAGCATAGTTAATTTGTCCTTACACAATAAGAGAAATACATGGCTGCTAGATTTTTTTTCTGACCCAGGAATTGGCTAAAGACAGCAGACACTTTTCCAGGTATGCACAAAGTCTTCCACAGTGCTGTGTCCGGATCCAGTGTCTCCAGCAGGGATCGATGCAAAAACTTGGCCCTTATTTAGGATAAATATTAGCCATCAGCTAATCAGTATGTATCAAAACATCTGAAGAGTGACACCAGCTAGAATATGCTAGTTTGCTTACAGCAAGGATAAATGTAGATACATTTCATTCATTCTCATTCATGAGAATACTTGGTATTCTCAAGAACTGCACCTATGCTGTCTTACTTTAGAAGGATTCATTGACTCTTTATAATGAGAAAAGGAGAACAAGTGACATAGATACAGTAAAGAAAGGGCTGTTTATTTTGCATCTGACAAATAAATACAGTTTTCAGTGGTGCTCCATTACTGCTACTCATGAAGAACTCAATTGATGCTAACAAGAGCGTGTTATTTGGTCACATGCCTCTCAAACATTGCACAGCTTTGCTGACCAATAGAGGCTAGGTACAGTACAGTCTAGAGAGTGATGTTGCTTTTTTTTTTAACAGATTTTATTTTGTATCTTCTTTATATTAGCTTCAAATAGTCCCTTGGTTCTTTAAAGCAATCCTCACGTTAAAAAGTCATGTTAATTGTGCTTTTCAGAGACTCTGAGACTAAATATTTTCTCTTTCTCTACTTGCTTTAGGGAATTCTTGTCCTATTCCAGATAAAATCCTGTTGTTAGACAATCTATCTGTTCGGCTTTGTGTATTAGATGTATGTAATATTGATTATTTGCAGTTCTTTGTTTAGTACACAGTCTGTAAGCGTACTTTGACTCCACAAAAGTGTAATAACCTATGACTAAAGGAAATGCCTAGGATTTGAGAGCTCTGGATCATCTTTCTTCTTCAAGTTCTATAAACTTTTTATTTGTTTGAATGTAGGATAAGTGTCTTCACTGCTTAACACAATTTCTGAAAGTGGCTGTGGATTTTATTTCCCCAGCCGGTGTTAAACTCTGAAAGCCAACATTGCCGTTATTTGGCAGAATAGTAGTGATATTCCCAGCACCTGGAAACAAAACCTGTAATATTTCAGAATGGGAACCCCAACACTTTTCTTTTCAGCTCCAGTTCACCTTCACTGAATGGCAGAGCAGTATTTATCCTCCCAGTGTGGACATTGCAAGAAGGTCCGTAGGAGCTGTACTACAGGGGCTCACCCTGAAATCAGTATCATTACTCTTCAGGCCTGGGCCCAAGTGCTTGAGGGTCAAGTTTTGCCATCATCCCCGCAGCTTATCTATATCTATGACAGTGGATAATCAATATTGTCTTCCATCTATTCACTCATTTGCATTTGTTATTATGATGACATAAAGTGGTAAAAAATGCTGATTCTTTTTGCACAGCATAAAATTTTCCAAGCTTTTTGTGATGATGGATGTGCCAATATCGCATGATGTACCTCTTGAAAATGTTCCACTTACCTCACTAATGTATTCTGTTTTTCTCAAAGGAGCCTTTGAAATGGTTCCAATGAGTTTGAGCACCAGAATTTCAATTGATGATATGATAGCTAATTGAACAAAAGCATTAGTCAAGTTCTATTAAACATGTTATCTGCAGGACTGAATTCCGATAACAAATGTAGCTTTAAAAACTTTAGTAAATGCAAAACTGCATTAGGCAGAATGTTATATTCTTTCTCAAAAAAATATGCAATGTTAGACACAAAATACCCTTGAAAGAGCTAGTTTGTTTGGGTAAGGAAAGACCCTAGAAAGCAGAGAATGTGCTTGTTATGAAAACACAGGTGATCAACTATTTTTAAAAGTTATAACTGAAAAGGAATTGCAGGTAGCTAAGTAAGGTATATTTTTATAGGCTTGTACTAAAGTAATGATGTTTAAGAATTGTTTCTACAAGAATGGAAGAACTCTCTGGAAGATTACTTGTGGTTTGTGTCTCAGTTGAGCTGTAAACACGTGAAGTATTTGGTTTGTTTTCAGAAGAACTTGTGCAGAACTGTGCTTTTTAGTCAGAGGACAGAATTGGGTTCCCAAAGTACATCTGAGCTTTGGAGGATGGAATTACAACACATTAGTGAACTGTAAATGCCATGTAATATGTGCACAGAATGCTACTGCATAATGGAAACTTCAAGCAAAATAATTCTGTTGTGCAGTTTTGACTTTAAATATGAATTTTCACCATGTCACAGCTTGAAAATATCATCCTGAAATGACGTGATTTTCTCTGCTTCTACAAGTTCACCTAAACTCAACCTTGCATCTTGACTATACCTAGCATTAAAACATCTTAATTCTAACCTAACTGCAAAAATAATGAACTTATTCTTTGATGTTACCTTCTGCACCTGCAAACTACCTGATAAAGACGTGCAGCAACCAGTTATTTTTGTTCAGTTGGCATGAGCAACATGTGGAAGACCACAGCTTTCCACTCAAACCTGAGGTGACCGGGAGCGCTGGGCCAGGCTGGAACAGGGCTCGTTAGGGCAAACCTGCATGTCCGTGGCAGAATGTGGCCCACATCCCACTACGGGGCTCACGGGCATACACACAAAAGCTCAACAGACTCCATGAGAGGGGGAAATCTCTTAGAGATAGGTCTGAGGTGAAAGAAGATGAATTTGGAGAGTACAAAGAGAAAAACAACAACAAAACAGGACAGCAAAGACTCACCTTAAAATACCCCGAGCTGTTTATAGCATCCAAAGTTAATACTTTTTTTTTTCCCCAAGATCTTACTTTTCCATCTTTTGTGTGTATGTACACTTTTAAAAGGCAGATAGCTCTCCAGAAATTATAACAGAAAGAACAAAGACCCATTTTTTCCCTCCCTCAGAAGGTTAAGCTGCCCTACTAATACAAGTTTTTAATTTTATCCTTTGGATTTCTCATTAGCTTTACAATATGTCTAGATCATTTAATTATTATATTTCAGCTTGTAGATGACATAAGATTTAAGAGCTTTTGCTGGGCTCTAGCAAGTTGTCACTACATTTTGCCTGAAGCAGCTTTTGTATAAAATAATCTTCCCGTAGTTAGCATTCAGGATACTCTGCAGAGCATCTTAAGAAGACTTAGATGCTAAATAACTGTCACATAGCAAGTCTTAGTATTATTGCACTAAATTACATTGCAAGCAGTGTGATAAACAACATCATAATACTTTGACACATTCATCATTAATTATAACTGAAATCTAATCTCAACTGGATTTTTTTCAGTAATTATATCCAGTAAGGCAAACATTTACATATATGGGGAAGGGAGAGTGGAGGAAAGAAGTCTTCCAAAAACATGACTGATATATCAGTCTTCCAAAAGCATGGCTGATATATCAAAATACAGAATGGCCTGACATGTCTTAGTAGGTTTTATACAGGGTTTTCTACCTATGCTAAGAGATTTTAGTATCTGAAATACATTTGGAATTAATTCTGTGAATAATTATTTTGAAGGAAAAATTTTGCAGTGACCTACCGGTTGTATCATTTCAAGGTGGTGTGCTGGGATTTTGTATGAAATCACAAATTTCTGCTCTCTGACACAGAAAACTATTACTGAATTAAAGTTAAAATAATAGATTTCTCTGTTCACCAAAATACTGAATAGCTGGTGTTTTAGTCTTTATACTTTATACATATATCTAATATCCTTCCTGTATTACCCTATAACCTGTATACCATGTTTGTGAATGGCAACTCCATGTGCCTTTTCTTTCCAAATCGTACTTGTTTTCTACTGGGACACTTTATGCTGGAAAGGAGGTCCCATTCTGTCAATGCAAACTATTTTCCTTTCATGTGGGGAAATTTGAGTACCTGGCAGCTGGTGTGGGCTGGCCATGCTGTTTGCTGATTTACCACTGCATGGTGGTAAGATCACCCTGGTGCCCTTTTGGCCCAGTCAGAGCCTATGTCAACTCAACGGATGGGAATTTTTTACTTTTTTTTTTAAACTTTGCCATCTTCCTAAGACTGTTTTTTGCAAAATACTTAATTACTTGGATAGTACTAAGTGCGATAATACTGTCCTGTGTATGTTATGAATTCCCTGCATACAGAGTTACCTGCTCTCTGCCATATTTAGTTCTCTCCAGTTTAGCAAGTCTAGAGACACTTATATTTGGAATAAGCTCAGGCTGGTCTTTTATTGGATATTTCTTCTCCTGTCATATCAGAGATTCTATCGTTTTACAGACTGCAGTCACCTGGCTGCATGTCCCTATGCCTATACCTGAAAAAAACAAGTAGTGGAAGAGCAACTGTTTTCATTTCAGCCCTGGTTAGTCTTAGGCTGGTAAATAAACCAAGAGAAATTTCTCTAGTGGGCTTTTTATAGACAACATATTTCTTTGCCATACTTCTACAATTCTGTGGATCTTTGGTGAAGCCATTTTGTCTTGGATTTGCTGTTAAGCTCTCCATAGCGTATACAAAACCTCAAAATATTTCCAGCCAAAAGATGTATTGGAGGATTACACACTCATTGAGAGTTGAATTATGAAAGTGCTTTTATTGACAAGAGAGAATGGATGACATGCTGTATTGATACATGTTGAGTTTGTCAAATGACTATTTTGCATTACAATGTCACTGTGCAATTTTCTTTCTTGACAATTCTTTTCTGTCTGATATGATTGAGGCAGAGAGAATTTTTGCACTTTTACATGAAAAAAAAATCATGGAGGTAGGTGTTTTCATTTTTATTGCTAACATCATTTTATAAAATCATACAGCTGTCGAGATCACCTTTTACTTCCAGGACGATTAATCTAAATAAAATTATATTTTGTTCCTCACCACCCTTGCCTCATTACTAGAAGCATATGGAACTAGTCAATAAATCATACCATCAGGCTGGTAGAACATATGTGCAAATTTCTAGGAAAAAAAAAAAAAACTGTTAGTAAGTGCATGTTTCTACTCTTGTCTCAGTAGTCAAGGGCTCTATACAAGCAATGTTGCACGAGACACTACCACCTTAATCAGTAGTCAACTGGAAGAGAATTGGACAGAGGAAAATTATCAAGAGGAACGACTCCAAGGTTTTCAGATGTTCCCAAAGTTACAAGCTTCTGTACTTTATTATAAGTACATATATTTCATGTGCACTTTAGTAAAGTGAGAGGAGTTGCTATTTTGGTATTGCCATTTATTGGATTCTTAGGAGGGGCAAGTACCTTCTGGGTCATGTAAGCAACCTGTTCACTGACAAAGATACCCAAACTATGTGATCCCTTCTATATACGGAGCCTTTATGCAAGGTTACAAAGAGACCTTTGGCACAGGGGCAGGAGGGCATCTTGGTTTTTGTTTTGTTCCAGCTACTCTTGTTGGGAGACAGTTTTATAATCTCATTTTGGACACAAAACTTTTAATTTGCAGTATTAGGCTTTTGCAGTCTGTATTATGCTGTGGTCAGTCTGATCATTTGGATTTTATCCTGTAGCTCAAATAGCTCTTTTTCCTCCTTGGTTATTAATAACCTGTTTTATTTTTGACATACCAAGAGCAATTCTGCTTAGCTTTGAGCTTCCATACTAAATGAACTGAACACTTTTATGAGACTGGATGTCCTTTTCTCTGATAATCATACCAAGTATGCTGCAGAAAGTCGTATCAGAGCTTCTATAATGGTGCTAGTATTTTTGTATCTGTAAATTCTAGCATGTTTTCTTGACTGTTGTGCTGGCTGATAGCTGATCTGATCAGCTATTAAGTCTGTTGTTCCAGATGATGCTCCTCCCGTACATGGCAGAAGTTAATGTCAATAATCCCTAACTGTGTAATAGTTTATGCAGTTATTATACTTAACGTACATTATGGAGCATCAGATATTTCATCTTGTTTCTATTTTTAGGTTTTTCAAAAAGATCTGTCTCTTACTGTGTCTAGTATACAGCCCCCTCTTCTGCACTGACAATCTCCAGATTTCACTTCATGAGCCTGTTTTATGTTCACATTCCTACCTTTTATTCTGGGATCATTACTAAGACTACAAAAAGAGACACTTGTCCCAAACCAAGTCCTTGAGGAACTAAACAGGTAACCATTTCCCAGCTTAATAGTTCCCCTTTCAGCACAATTTCTTAGCCTACTGTAGAACTCTTCTAATAATCCATATTCTTTAATAGCTTCTTACATGGAACTAGAGGTACTGTGTTACAGAAATCCAGATAGATCAAATTTTCTGCATTTCCTTTGCATAAAAAACCTGTGCTCTGAAAAGGTCAGCCTCCAGGATATGTTTTCCATGGACACAATCCATGGTGCATTGGAACCTGCTTTTATTTACTCATTTAATTGTCGTTTCCTTCAGAACTTGTTTTCAAGATGTACGTAACACTGAGGTCACACTAGCAGATGTGTCATTGCCTGGATCACTCCTGTTGCCCTTTCTTCAAGAGACATGCTACTTGTTGGTTTTGATTCCAGATTGGACAATTTTTTTGTCTGCAGCTGGTCTGTGTTGCTGGACTTGGGAGTTTTTCATGCCAATCTCTTACTATTCTGGGACATCGTTTTTCTGTCTCCCTCTGTTCATGTACATTAAAACCTCTGAGGTTAGTTTCCACACCAGTTGCAATAACTTCAATTTTCACACTTTCTACACACTTTCAGTCATTAGTCACCCTGTCCTGACCTATGTTTTTCATCAGAGTCCTTGTTAAAAACTGTAGCCAAATAGTCATTTAGTTTTCAAGTCCTTTTTCCCCTCCCACATCTTAGCTCTTTAATAATTCTCATTTTCTTTGTATTTATATTCTGTATTTTCTTATATGTTATATATTATGTGTAACAAGTTATTTATGTTTTCCTTTTATTTAAATAATAGTTTGTTGTTTGGTTTAATTTTCTTTGTAAAGGTCTAATGCTGCTTGGCTCTTGGGAATTCTCACTTTATCCTTGCACTTTCTGTCTTTCCAAAAGTAGCTTCCTTTGCTTAGCAGTGCTTTTTCTGATTTCATGTCAACTTTTATAAGAGTGCTAAAATCTCCTTCAGACTTTTTTTTATTATTTTTTTTTTTAGTGCAGGATGTTTCTGAAGACTTTCACTAAAAGTTTTTTTCTCTTTTTCCAGTTTTTGAGATGTAAATTCCATGCATTTTTGAACCTCAGTTTCAAGTAACTAGGTCTCCTCTGTGTCTAAGTCCCTGATGTCTTCAATCCAGTTTTCCTGACCAAGTAATTTCATGAATGTCTCAGTTTGCTTCTTTCAAACTGAAAACCTCATTTAGGATTGTTTAACTATCTATGCTACACTAATTTATAATCCTTCAGACCAGGGTTTCCATCAGTCAGTGTCTTCCATCACACATTGTACAACTACTCACAAAAGCCAATTTTCAGATAATTATCTTATTTGTATTCATTTTTTTTTTGTTGCCCCTGATGTTAAAGATTGAACTCAGCAATTTTTGTCATTGCTTTGTTTTTAGCACATTTTCTAATTCTGATTATTTTTCTACCATATAATTAAGTCAAGCATCTTACAGAGACTCTAATCCTGCCATTCTGTAGTCCATGTACCCTGTGTTAATTCATAAACATTTCTGCTTTTTCCACTCTCTCTTTATCTCTTTTTCTATTTGGATGATAACTGGGATGATATTAAACACATACTTTATTATTATTATTATTATTATTATTATTATTATTATTATTATTATTATTATTAATGCACATACTTGTAACCCTCTGCTGTGTCTTTACCTTGCCATCTCCTTACCTACTTGACTTCCTACTCTTTTCTGATAGGAGTCGTCTCTTAGTGCTCTCTCCTTTGAGCATCAGCAATGCCAGATAAAATGCCATAATCTTCCTGGGTTCTTGAAGGAATTGTTTGTTGAGGTGATCCTTTCCTCTGGGCACTGATGACTGGAAGCCCTCCAAAACTTCTTCCAGTTACTGACTTTATCAATGCTGGTCTATGACAACTGTGAAGGCTAGAGCAGCTTACCTTTGTTTATAGCATCAGCACACAATCTTTCTGGTGTCTCCATCACTTCTCCTCCTCTTTGAAAAGGAGAGCCACTTTGGTAGAAATGGTTCTTGGCTTTCTGCACTAGCTGCAGACCTCTCAAAACAGAAGTCAGAGTAGTTCCTTGGTAAAGTCTCCTGCTGCTTCTACTTCCCTGTCCTCATCTGTTGAATGAGGGGTTGCGTGAAGTCTTAGCAAGCCTTGTCACGATGCTGAAAAGTGAAAAAAAAAAAAAAACATCAGAAGAGGTCTGCATCTAATAGTAGTTCTGAGGTCCCGAAGTAGGCTTTGCAGTTGTGGGGTTTTTTTTTTTTTTTTTTTTTTTTTTTTTTTTCAATAGGGCATTTGATTGCAGTATGCCCCGGCTTGGTGTAGCATAACTTGCTACCAATATTTTTTTTGTCAAGCATGAGAGTAGAATAGGAAGGTTTTGTTTCTTCCTCATGAAAGTCTCTATCAGCTGTACCTCCTATGCCTAAAAAAGTTGATTGTACACCTTGGAATGCCTTATTAGCTGAAGTACCCCTCATATTTGTCTCCTCAAATTTCTCTGTTTCTATTTAGAGGGAGAAGTTGTAAAACAGGCAGAGCTGGGGGAAGATGAAAAGTCTCAAGTCTCTTTTTTTTTTTTTTTTTTTTTTTACTTCCTGACATAGAGCCAAAATATTCATTTTTGTTAAGAAACCTTGCTCCTGTTATATTCTATTCCTAAACCTATTCTGTTTTTTATGGCAATAGTATCCTGAATGCATTGTGATGATACCATCATTTCAAATTTTTTAAGTTAGATTTCAGATTGCCATGAAGGAAGAGCAAATCTGCCCCAAATGGTGGCTTTAAAAGGGAGCTGGTTGAACACGGTGAGTTTAATAGCGAAGAACCTGCTTTCAGAAGTCTGGACATTCACAGTTCCCAATGGATTCTGCTTGCTGGGTTTACATTGCCTCTAAAATTAGGTCCTGAAAGCACTTCTGTTGCTAGAAAAAGAAGCTTTCCAGATTATATGAGAGAATTCTTTTCACCCCTCAAGTGAGGAAATAAAGTGCTTGGATTCACTTTTTTTCTGTGGTGGAAATAAGGTTTGTGCATTGCAGTAGCGCCTGCTCGGAGGTACAGACCTTTCTGTAGAAATGAGCCCACATGTTGGAAAGCAGTTATAGGGACTTTTCTCTGTTATCTAAGATAAGTTACTACTAACATTATCCAAGGTCATTGATCTGAGTCTGTCTCACTGTCACACATGATTAAACGGCTGTATTGTTACGTGTGAATTCTCCAGAATAAACTCGTGTTCGAGTGCAGCCTTTTTTGTCTGCCTAATTTTGAATTGATTTGTCTTTACAGTTACTCTTTATCACCAAATGCACCTTAAGAATGAAAGATTGTATCTCAATCTTCATGAGGAAATAAACAAATCTGTTTATACTGGATATGGACAAATGATTACAGCTGGTCAGGCTATTGCCTATGAAAAATTTATCTCCAGAATGTCTTTTATCCTTTCTTTCCTTCTAGGGAGAAAATCAAAGAAAGGGCTTTGAATTTTTATTAATGATTCATTACTCATAATTTATCAGTGAACAGTTTATGCAAATACACTTTGCAAATTGCTCACTGTAACTGTTACTTGGGGTTATGTCTGAATATTACCTTCCCATGGGAAGCAAAGGTATGAACGTTTGGATTATTGATATTTAATCAGGGGAGAATAAATGCATATCAGATGTTAAATACTCACAGAAATCATTTACAGTATACTTGGTTACACTAAATTGCATCTTAATGGAGCTCTTGTTGACATTAAGTTATGATTTAAGATCAATGAGTAAGTCACAAGCCAGCTAACTAACAGGTGAACATAGTATTCAAGCCAGCTAACTAATAAATGAACATAGTATTCTTTGAGGGCAGTTAACCGGTAGATCTCATGTTCCCAAAGACTTTTATTATGTTCAATATACATTAAGGAAATATCCCCTTGTACAGTGTTTTATATATTGTAAGGAAATAGCCCTTTGCACAATGGAATACGAAAGAAAAAAAAAAAAAAAGGAAAAAAGAAAAGACTATTTTGCCTCTTCTCCTGCTATCAATGCAAAGAAAACACATTGCCCTGTCTTGAGAAGTTGGAAGGGAACCTTTGGCAAGCACCAAATGCAGTACAGTTGTTTGGGTGACTGATGGATCTTTGTGGGAGGGTGGGGAAGTAGTTTTATTGTGCTATGACTTTACAGGGTCCATGAAGGGCTTGGTTGGGGAAGTATGTTGTCCCTGAGATATAGCTTGTTAGTGGTAGGATGATTTAGATGTCTGTGGGTGCAGTATTTGTTGAAATTTCTTTTTTAAAATATTCTGTATACTATTGCAAAAATAGTATTTGTCAGAGAAATCTAATTTTATTAAAAATTTGCATACAGCTGAAAGTAATTGTGTTGCACAGTTCTCTGAGGTGTTATTTTTACTTAAAGCCAGAGCCCTGAGGAGCTGATAACCTGTAAAATCAGAGTGTGTCTTTCAGACTGAATTGAGTAACAGACTAAGGTGTTGCTAATCTTTATGTGCAAAAATAGAAGATTTTTGTAGATACAGGTAATGAGCAGAGTTGCCATTTAGAAATTGTACATAAGGGAGAGATGCACAGAGACATTTGAGAAATAAAAACGGATTGATTTATTCATTCTGTTTCCTATTCCACAAATGGTGGTTGTTCGGGCACTGGGTAAGCATTCTCCTTTTGCTGTGTGAGAAACAATCATCACCCATGAACACGTAACATGCCTCTAACAGAGGTAAAAATGAGTTGGTGAAGTGGTGAGAGTAGGTGTTGTATTAACAAGTCTGTAATTTATTACTGCCCTCCCTGCTTTAAAACTCTTGGCTTACTGGAGCACACTCCTGTGTAGGCAGATATGCAAAGTTGGCTTATTGCAATAGTGTAGTTTAATGGTAGCATACATGCCCATTACAGCAGGCTATCTCTTAATTTTATGTACATGTCTCAGTGGGATGCAGCACGTAAAACAAAGATTCGCTCCAAAGGGAGTGTGTACCAGAGGTTAGTGGTCTGGGGATCAGATCCTGTTCCACAGATTTTACTAGAAGATCAGAAAGGCCACAGTGAGATGCTTTGCCTTGTGGGATGCCATCATAAAACTCAGCTGTCGGTGTCAGCATGATCAAGGTTTCACCCAGTTAAGAAGGTGACTAACTGGCAAATTGCTAATAGTAAAATAGCATCGTCTGCAGAGAGACATAGCCAGGGCAAGGGGAGTGCACCCTGTGGAGAGCCACAAGCACCCTAGAAAGGTACCTGAGAACTTTGTTTCAGTGTGGGCTGATAGCTGTGCTAAAGAGCAGAATGGAACCATAAAGGTTTAATAGAGCAGCTGTGGTTTTACCCTGCGAGGCAACTAAATTCCATCATAACTGCTCTCTCACTCTGCCTCCCCAAAGGAAGAAGGGGAAAAATACAATGGAAAGGACTCAGGTGTTGAGATAAGGACAGGAAGATCATTCAACAATTGTCATCATGGGCAAAACAGACTCAGCATACAGAGATTAATGTAATGTATTACCTATTACTAACAAGCTAGAGCAGTGAGAAACTCAAAATACCTTCCCCCCATCTACCCTCTTCCATGTCATTCCCCAGGTGGCCCAGGATAACAGGGAATGGTGGCTGCGGTCAGTCCATGGCACTCCATCTCCGCTGCTCCTGCACGGTCACTCCCTGCCCCTGCTCCATGCGGGGTCCCTCCCATGGGATGCCGTCCTTCCCAAACTGAGCCCGCGGGGGCTGCCCACAGGCAGCAGCTCCTCAAGAACTGCTCCCACACGGCTCCGTACCATGGGGTCCATCCCCCCAGGAACTCCAGCACGGGTTCCCCATGGGCGGCAGCTCCCCCCCAGACCCCCTGCTCCTACGTGGGCTCCTCTCCACGGGCTGCAGCTCCGGCCCGGGGCCTGCTCCTGCGGGGG
>CM021766.1:90377953-90389904 GCA_011076525.1 Nettapus auritus | reverse complement strand
TCACTCCCTGTCTCGGCTCTGGCCAGCAGCAGGTCCCTTTTGGAGCCATCTGGAGCTGGCTCTGCTCTGACATGGGGCAGCTGCTGGGCTCTGCTCACAGAGGCCACCCCTACAGTCCCCCACTACCAAGCCCATGCCACATAAAGCCAATACACCAGTAAAGATATATTTCAAGTTAAATAAAAGCAAACAAATATAGCTAATTTGTAGATGTTGGTTTTTGATGTCGGAAAGCAGTGAGACTAATTAAGACCTGTTCCCTTGCTAATATCAGAGATGGCAATTACTAACTTAAAAACCTAATGTGACTGAAAAGAGCCTATTCCTACAGCCATAAACTTGACCCTTGGTGCTGTTGTAATTCCAGCAAATGTCAATTTAGAATAAACAGGTCTATTTCTACAAAGTGTAAAAATGAAATTTACCAAGACAGTTGTTTCATGTGGAGGTGATATGGAATATCTCTCAGAGGTGAAAAATAGGGTCTGAATGAACTACTTTTAAATGCATGCCAAGAACCTCTCTGTATTGTTGTACTTTTTAATTAGATGAAAATAAATGAATCGAAAAGATGAAAGGAACTTGTGTAACATCTCACTTCAAAGGACAGCTCCACTCTTGAGGAGTGTTTAAAAAAAAAAAAAAAAAAAAAAGAAGGAAAGGAAAGAAAAGAAAATCAGCTTATTCAAGAAATATGCTTTTTCTGTGGATTTGGCTGCACTTTTACCTGCCTTAGACACTAAGGGATGACTCTTGCTCATTTGACCTAATGGAGTCATTATCCCGGTGTAAGGGAGAGTGCAGTCTGGCTGACAGTGACGTTCCCTCTGCGCTCGTTCATTGTGCTTTGTATTGACTCAGCAGTGCTCTTGAATGAGCTGGATTATTTTTGACCTTGTGGAAGAATTTTTATTAAAGTTTCAAAGCTCTGGGCTGTGGAAGAGAGAAATGGTACATTTTTTTTTTGGACAGAGAAATGGTACATTTGCAGTAGCTCTGTGTCTGGATTTACTCTGGGTAAAGGAACTGAGGAAAGGAATAGCTGAATGGTTCATCCGCCTGCTAGGCAAGTCAGCCTTTCCAGAATACAAAGGCAGTTGCTCCCACCCTAAACACCTAAAAACTGTGCTTTGCATACTGTCCATATACTCAGTAACTAGTGTTATGCAATGTATTTCACAACCTTAGCATTGGCTGATGGGTCTCAAGGGCCCTTTCAGACTCCTTACTTAAGTCAGTGCTGTCCAACTCCAGGTCTTTCATCCATTTTTACTCCTCTCTAAGCAGGAATTGTTTGTCTAGGCCTTAAGCACTTTATTTCAATCACATCTGTCCAGGGCATGATTCTTGTCATCATAGTTCCACATAAAGGTGACCTGACTAAGACAATGAGTTCAAACTGCCCAGGAAGTCATAGTTTTATTCCCTAATTCAATTGCCCTGAAGTGTGGGTTAGCAGCTCTAGAAAATGGCATTTGTATGCTGCATCCTAGTAGAAAAGTATCACAACAGCTAACTGACAGTATTCAAAGAAAAACTAGCTCTCTCCATCCCTAGGAAGAGCGTAACAGTGCAACCTCTCTCTGTAATCAAGAGTTTTCTGTCATGACTCAAAGGAAGAATTAGTGCTTCTAATAGCAGAGATCTTGTGTGGAAAAGAAAAGGAAAAGGAAAGAAAAGAAAAGAAACTCATCAACTTCATAACTCTTGATAGATTTAGGCAGACTGCTCTCTGTTTTTGTTATGCCACAAGCTGTTTAATGAGTTTGCCAGATAGCAGGTTGATGTGAAATGTTATCAGGTTTTCACAAACACAATTAGCTAAGCAATTGAGCTCATCCCAGCTGTGATTAAGTGGGATTAATTGTAATAAGAACCAGCTAAGAGAGAGGTAAGCTTGCTTTTTCTTAGGTTGGTACTCTGCACTATTATCCTTGTAAGTATCCTTTATACATCATCAGCTGCAGAGACTTTATTACTTTAGGAAATGGTTGTTGGACTACCATTCAAATGAACTTCATCCTAAACAGATTATTCTAACATTGGAGCTGCCACTGAGTGGGAAAACAATTTATTTGAAGCATCAATTATATCAAACAGAAAAGTAGCCATTGAAGTCAGTATTTTGCTATGTAAAGGAATATGTTTACTCTCAGTCCTACAGTTAAATGTTCTGGGAGAGAGCTCTCCTTGTTCCGGGTGGGGAATAGCTGCCCTTCATAGCACATCATGGTTTGCTTTGGTAATAAGTAAAATTGCTTCACAAGCCTTCATTTGATGAATACCAGCATTTGTAGATGATTCATGTAAATTTCTCAGGGGATGAAGCAAAATTATAAATTCAATAGCTGGAAATATGGGGGAAATTACAGCTTTACATGAAATTGTATGTAGCATGTTCAGTAAATCTGGAGAATACGGAGAGTGAAGTGCAATGACATTAGAATATTAGTGCTTTCTTTATCAAAAGTGGAAAGCTGGTAATGTAGAAACCGAGTGGGTGATATGAACATACAAATACAAGAGAGGAATGTTGCAAAGTAGTCCATATCTAAATTGTAAAAAGAGACTTGTCTGTGTCTTTATTTGAGCAAATATTTTTAGCATTATTTTTAATTATTTTATGGTTTCTGGTTCTTGTAATGGAGCTGCCAGCGGTCAGGTTTTTTTTGTTTGTTTTGTTTTGCAATTCAGAAAGAAAAAGTAACGCAGATATGACAAAACAATGCAGAATGCATATACTGCCACAGATTGTACTGTTCTGGTGTGTAACGTTTGACTGGAAGAATCACAATTGTGTTTGCTTTATTTTTTTCTGGACAGAAAGGGGTTCCTAAGCTCTGGACTACTTCAGTGAAAATCTTTAAGATTTTAAAACAGTATCATGGTTCATGCGTTCTCTATTGCTTCAAGATGGATATACTGCAGTTGTCTCCTTACTTAATAACCATACCCAATAAAGAGAAATTCAGTTTTCTCCTATTAATATATAGAGGCCTTTGAAGATTTCTGCTGCCACCTTTGTAGCCCTTTCAAGTATTTTTTTTTATTTCTACTGAGGGTTATGAACTCTGCTTGATGGGCTTGGTGCCAGTGTCTCTGCTCTGGTCTTCAAATCTCAGTGCTTTATTTGCTTTCCTAGGCATTGCCATTGTCTGAGCAGGACAGGTCAGCTCCTCCTTAAGGATCCTTTCTGTAATCTCTCCTTGGCAACTGTACAGGACCACTGTGACATTTCCTGCAGCCTATGCAAATTTTTAGTGTTTTTCCACATTCAGTTTCAAAACTACTGTTAGCCTCTGTCTTCTCCCTCCTCCTCCCACCATTTTTTCTGTATTTTTGGAAATATTGCTTCCTTCAGACACTGATCCACAGATCTGTGTTGCCATTTCACATAATATGAAAGTGTTCCTGGTATTAGATCTCCTTGAAATGGCAACTGGTCAGTTTAAATTTGATCACTGAAAACCATTGCTTCTGAGGTCCAGGAGCAAAAGGCTTCACTATAAATTATTACTACACAAGATTCAAAAATTCCTAAGGATTCTTTGAACTATGTTGTGTTGGAATATGTGGACATGAATGATCTCTTTTGGATTATTCTTCCGTATAGCAGTCCACCACTTCTCTCTTATCATTTTATTTGTAATTTTTTAGTGCTTCTGTCTGAATTTAGTCCCAGCTAAACATATTACTATATAGAATCACAGAATGATTTAGGTTGGAAAAGACCTTCGAAATCACAGAGTCCAACCACCAACCTGACCTATACAATACTCATGCATTACACTTATATGGAACTTTACCAACTATTTTTGGGAGCTTTATATGTTCTTCAGCTGACACTCCTGTCAGCATTACTTATGTTGTTTCAATTAGTCAACAACTATAGACAAATGAAATAAAAGATGAGTAATAAAAATTACTGTAGAAGTGAGAGCTATTACACTATTCTGTTGAGATCTATTTTATTTTTAAGAAGTATTTGAAGTCAGATATTTCTAATCTTTGAGTCTTTTTACAGTAAATGTTTAATTGCAGCACCAAAAACTAGAAAATAAAAAAATTATACATCTAGAAAAAAAAATACTCTATTTTTCTTGTATACTGTGTGTGCATGTAAAATGTTTTTGCCTGAGTGCCTCTGTTGTGCTCCACGTTGTCCAGAAATTTTTCAATGTCGACATTGTCAGCCCCTTTTGAGGCAGGTTCAAGGAACACCAAGTCCCTGGAAATGTCACATCCTCATGGTCAGAGTGTAATTTTAAACTTGAACCGTGTGATTTGGGGTTGTCGCTGGTGGGTTCATTTCCAACATTAATCGTTAAATCTTTGGAGGTAGCTACCGCCTTCTTAGAGACTTGCTGTGATCTGTTTCAGCCTTATGCAGTAGTTAATTCTGTATAGTTTTGACTTCCTCAGTTGTCAGCATTATTCTGCATTCCCCTCTGTTGTAAAGCAAGATGAATGGTCACTTCTTAAAATTGCTTGTGGACTGTGGTGCACGTGGAGTCTAAAAAATACTTACACAGAGTCTAAAGAAAATATGCTTTGATGCCTAATATAATGTCCCTTCCCTTCTGCCCCCCTGAAATTCTCTTGGGTGCTATTTCTTAAATATATCCCCATCTCAAAGCTGTATCTTCTCCTGATCAGCGGGAATGGCTGCAGTCATTCATCAAATCCAGCGTTTTTGTCTTCATTTGGTGTTTACCCTGTTGGTAGTGGATGCACATTTTTCCCTATCCTTCTACAGCACTCTTGTTATAGGTAGTTATTTTTAATTTCCAGTAGGAGAGTTTGGAGGGAGATTTATTAGTGATCATCCTCTTTGTTTGAGGGAAGAAGGTCTCTTCTTGCCTTCTAACTTAACTGTACTAGATGTAATCACTTGGAGTGGAGCAAACACAAAGTCTCCACGTTTCCTTGCCTATTCCTGACAACTTCTGACATTGGAAGGAGATAACTTAAGACCTTATGACAGATAAGGCTGCAACTCTCTAGGTCCCCAACCCTCCTCCTTGTCCACGTGAGGGCGTCTTCCAAACTGCTCCCAGCACAGCCGCCTTTGGCCACACATGGGCCACTCCATCACAGAGGCTTGCTGAGGTCACAGTGGCCATCACTGCCACGAGCCCTATAAAACAGGCCCCCTGTATTTGGCCCACCATTCACTGAGCATCTAGGCCCTCTGACTGCCAGCTGGTGCGGCAGGAAGGAGACTAGAAGAGCAAGGCAAGCAGCAGGCCTCTTGGTGTGTGAGGACAGCCATACAGTCTGTTAAAGCACCAAGAAGGAATGCAACTGAGCAGAAGGAGATGTGTCGTGGGTGGAGGGATAGCACCAGCAGCACAAGAGACACCAGTGCCCAAGGGAGCTCTGGTGCCCAGTCTACACACACATACAGGCAGTACCATTGGCACTGCAATGACACAGGGAACAGGCCGGCCCCTCAAACACACAGTGACAGGGGGCCTGGGCCTTGCCATAGGAGCAATGGTGATGTGGGGCAAAAGCGGGAACATCAGGCAGATAGCCACAAGGAGCAGAGGTGTGCCCATAGTCTGGGACACAGTGTGGGACCCAGCCATGGCCGTAAACCAGACGGCAGCGTCGGACCGACACATAAAAATGAAACCGACAGTGGCATGGGACCTAGGCACAGAACTGGATGGCCCCCTGGTTCGGCACCCTGGCCTGAGAACATTCCTGATGGAAGGCATCCCATTTGGGCAGTCCTAGGCAAAGACTGGCTTTGCCTTCTGCTTAACACCATGGAGCTGGATCCACCAGATGTGGAGGAACATATGGAATTGGATCCACCTCTGCCAGAAGAGACCTGGGCCTGCTGTGGCATGTCTTTGTGCTCTGCTATCTGAGAGCACCAATGGCATTGCAGGAGTGCCCGGCAAGCCGCCTACTCATTGCTCAGGCTCCATCGCAAGCATTAGCTTGGAGCCACCAAACACCACGGACATCCTGCAGGCTTACCTGCAAGATGTGCCAGCAATAAACAGCTCTTACCAATTCTCAGGGGTTGTGTGATTGCTTCTTTTTTTGGTAGGGGGTGGAGGGTGGGGAATGGGCTAAAGTTGTGCCAGGGGAGGTTTAGGTTGGATATTAGGAAGAACTTTACCAAAAGGGTTGTTGGTAATGGGCTGCTCAGGGAAGTGCTTGAGTCACCATCCCTGGAGGTCTTTAAAAAATGTTTAGATGTAGAGCTTAGTGATATGATTTAGTGGAGGACTTGTTAGTGTTAGGTCAGAGGTTGGACTTGGTGATCTCGGCGGTCTCTCCCAAACTAGGTGATTCTGTGATTAGGGCACAAGATACAACTGTTACCCATCACACCAAAAATCCAAAATCCACAAGTAGCCCCAAAGGGGAAAAAATAACTTTTGTGTACAAGCAATTTCTCAAATGAACCTCCAGCTTTACAGAATATATTTTAACTTCACAGAACATTACAAGACTGGAAGAGGAATCCCGAAGGGAAGAGTTCGTAGTCTGCAAGTTAGATTCACTGGACATAAAATAGCGCTTCTCAAAATAGATTTAAAGTCTGTACCGAAGCTGCATGATTTGTTTACTGTGCTGCTTTGTTCCATTCTTCAGGTTTGAAGACGGCACAGTCTCTTTTCTTGATATCATTGCTCTGAAACATGGATTTGATGTTCTGGAAAAACTCACAGGTCAGTTAACATGACTTGAATAATGAAGACTGAAGTTCTAGATTTATACTTGGGGCACAAATCTGGTCATTTTTCCTATGGCTGTAGCTTAATTTTCCTTTCTATATTTACAGTCCATGTTCATCAATGTGCAGAACAGAGTCTTCAGAGTATCTGCTTTATTAAGGCCTTACATATCATATTATTCTAACCTCCTTTGGGAAAAAAAAAAAAAAAAAAAAGTATCCAGCCTGTTCTAACCTAACACACATTTAATGCTTGAGTACATTGAGCACTTCTAGTCTGCCTAACACTCAGAAAGGTGCAATAGGAAAATAATAGTAGAAAGTAGCTGAGCTACATCCTATTCATACTTGAAGCAGTAAGAGTTCCTGCTGTGCATGACGACCAAGCAACTTGACCTGTTGCAGAAAAGCTATTTGGTAATACAGATTTAGAGAGAAACCAAGAAAGAGAGTTTAAAGTGCAGCCAAAAGCTTTTTTGTTAGATGGGAAATCTAGTTCCACTGTATGGGTAGTTATCTTCATGCAGCAAAATTTCCAAACTATGATTTCTCACAGCAGTTAATTTATGTGTGTACTTTGAAACACCGCAGTGGAAAGCACCATCATGTGGTTTTTGTTGTTGCTGTTGTTGTTTTCCTCATTCTGTTCTTGATATAACTTACCACTGTAAATCTTAAGGAAATTCTCTGCCTTCTCCCTCAGAGAAAGCACATGGCTGTGAAATTGTAGTACAGTTCCTGTTCCCTGAGGTGCAAGGTGAAAGGAAAAGAGACAAGTCACAGCTTGCTGCAGGGGAAGTTCTGACTGGGTATAAAGAAGTATTCTTTTTAAGGATGAGGGCAGTCAAACACTGGAACAGGTGCCCAGAGAAGCCTGCAAAATCTCTATCCTTGGGTATTTTCAGAATTTGGCTGGACTTGGCCCTGAACAATCAGAACCTGTGGCTACGTATAACTACACTTGAGATTTCTAAACAAACACATATCCTGCCATCTTTGTCTCTCCTGCAGTTTGTGGAATTGACTTAATCACACTAAGTTTGGGAAGCCAGTGCAAACCTGACAAAGGTCCCTTTGCAGTAGATATCTCTGGGAAGATAATTTCCATGGCACGTTTACTGCCATGACTTTGTCTTCCCCAGAAAAAGGCAGGTAGTCAGGGATAAGAGGCAATAGTGCAAGGTTGCTGGCTTGCTAGGTAGCCTTTTGACTCTGAAACTCTTTTTTTGGGTTCCCCCTTGTTGAGTATCTTTGAAGCCCTTACCAGGGAGCTAACACTACAGTGCCAGATATAACTTTGAATTGAATCATAGTCTTAAAACCAGACACTCTATGTGAGGGGCAACACTCATCATGCCATGTTGACTCCAGGATACCCTTCTGCTTGCCTGGCTCTGCACCCCAAATGCACAGCCTGTCTGTGATTGCTGCTGTGGGTCAGTGATTCTCCTGGAAGGTGCAGGAGATTGTACCTAGCCAGGGAAGCATGCAGCACTGGCTGTGCAGGAGCCTGGCACTATGGCATGCTTCCATGTGTGGAGTGTGAAAGCTTAAAATATGCTCCTGGAATATGTCTCATAGTCAGGTGTGTGCACAGTTAATGTGAAATTTCTGAACCTCCCTTCTCCAGTGCACCCTTCAATTTCCTATATTAAGGCATAAAGTGCATCATGATCTGAGTCCAGAGAACACTGACCATGCACTCTTCAGGCTTGCATAATTTCTCCTCATGTCTGTGGAGGTTTCTTCCCTTTCAGTCTTCACTATTGCTTTTAATTTGCCTTCTCACGGATAGCAGTGATGAAAATCCAGGGTAGCTGAAGTGACTTGGAGACCTGTTTGTCAAAGTGTTCATCCACAGAAATTTTGTGAGGGTGGGCCAGTTGGCTTTAGTTCTGGGCTTGATTCATTTATTCCTTATTGAGTTTTGGTTTTGTTTGTTTATTTGTTTAAAGTCTGGCTTTAATAATAGCTTTCAATCTCCAGTATCTGAAGTATATCAAATTTTATTTGCTCCAACACTCAACAATACCCAGGTTTAACTGGTTGAAATAGCAAAGCAGATGCATTTATACTATGCTGAAGAGAACAAAGTGAACTGTTGTATTTGTTCATTAATAAAAAATGCACTCAGCTATATCAGCACCATATTCTTTACCAGTCTGCCTGAATAAAATAATTGCAAAGCTTTTTATGGTGCTCTGTCACTTTGAGAATAGCTATGGACTGCTGTCTTTTGGATGCTGGAACATTTCTGTGGATGTGGTAAAAAGTTTAGTAAGTCTTCCAAAGCAATGATATCATGATATCAGTTTTATGAGACATCACAACATCTATATTAAATAAGTTTCACATTTTTTTTTAGTGCTTTTTTTTTTTTTCTTTTTTCAGTGTATTCTAATTATTGTATTCTAACAGGTATAATAGCCTCTGTTTTTCCTGCTATTGCTTATTGCAACAGCTTATGTTTTTGCTAGAAAGCAAGGTTTCTTAAAGCTGAAAATAGCTAGGTCAAAACCATGTAGGTTGCTACAAATTTTCAGGTGAATATTTCTATTTTCCTTGTAAAAACTAACTTTTCACACTGCTTAATAGTAGAAAGGCAAAGGGAGGTGAGATTAAATATATATATATATATATATATATAGGCTGAAGGACTGAATGAGAAGAAACCGACATGAGGAGAAAATTGAGAAACTAAACAATGTTTGTGACATCTTCGGATTTAGAAACTTCATCGCTGCTAGTGTAGCTTAGGTACTTTTCTGGTCTCTAGACAAACTCTGGAGGGCCACAGTGAAAAGCACAAGTGCCAGCACTGCCTCTTAACATCTACAAGAGACCAGTGAAAGTTACAGGGATCCATGGTGAAAGAAGAAATTGAATTCTACAAAGGATTTTAGACACCAGTTGATCCCTGATTTTTTCCCAAAGACAGGTTAGTCCTCTACCATTGTATGTAACCCCAGATGAATTAAAACTTGTTCCACATAAGTAGGAATGTTCAACATCTCCCTGTGTACTAAAACTTAAGTGATTATGTGTGTGTGTACATACATTTCCATGTGGTATGTTTTTTTAATTAAAATTTGATCATAGAAAAGAGAAATCAAGTAACTACCATTAAAAGGTGGTAGTACAAAGTTGTACAGCAGTGTTCACATCTGGATTTTTCCATCACAAACCACAGCATCAAAAGTAGTAAGTGCTGTCCAGAACAGTTTGTTTACCTTTCCAAATGTGTAGCTCTTCAGTATCTGTAGGCATTGAACATATCTCTGCCTGGCACCACCTATGCGACAAGGGATTTAGTAATTTGGTATTGCCATTTTCCCCTCAGCGTGCCTCCTGGACATCACTGAGAGTATTGAAGCTTTGCAGGTTACTTAATTTCTGTTGAAGGAACACTGTTCCTTTTGAACATTGATTATTGGCATTTGCATGTATGAAATAAAGCTATCGCATGCTGTAGGAATACTCTGCAATCCAGGACTGCAGATTCGTTCTAATCCACTTTATGAATATTTCTTCCATTTCAACTGTCGGAGTTTTCAATGGCAAAATGCACTGTCAGATGGGAATCACTTCTGAATGATGCCTTCCTGTAGCTCCTGGAGTACTTGGTTTGCATGCACCCACTACAAAAAGTGGTTCTCATTCTGGGTTGGAAATAGCCTGGAGCAGAAACAAGCAAGATAAACAAAGTGATTTTGTTATTAATTGTTCCCTTCTGTGTAATGAAAGTATTGCTGAAGTTCTCTTGGGATGTAAGGTATATGGATTGACCAGTGTAATTATTGAAGATAGAGAGGGAGATCACTAATGGAAGGTTTCATTATTAAGTTGTTCTAAGATAAATAGAGGTCTGTTTTCAAGTCTGATATCATCCCAACCAAGTCCTTGACCTGTTTCAACTTCCATTTAACAAGAAGGCATAGTTCATGCCAAAGTTATATCATGATGTGTGTGAGTATTTAAGGTATTTTCAGACATCTTGTATACTAGGATATTTAAACTTGACCTTAGCTGCTATGCGCTCTTATTAGTAAATATTTATCAGTTTTACAAATGAAGCTAATGTACATCATTGGCAATTATTTTAGAAGTGCTACTTTAATTATGATGTCTATTCAGTCAAGAAACATTAATCCTTTTCACAGTAAAATGTAATATGTATTGGAAGAAATAGTGAAATGCAGACTAAGTCTCATAAGCATGATGAATTTAAAATCCTTTTTAAAGCCATTGGGTGGTTGATCAGTTGTTGGAAAGTAAAGGTTGTGCTGGCTTTCATAGAGTCAATTATACCACATAACAGCTGGAAAAAAAAAAAAAAACTACAGTGCAGGATGCTAAATGGTAAGGCTAATTGTTATTTTTAGCTTGGCCTTTGAAAAGTGGGACTTCTGAGTTGTTTTCTGCGATGTTTTAGTTTTTGCCATCATCTCATATATCAAGGACTGGTTGCAGCTAGTGGAGGGTTATTGGACAGCCTCCTGATGATGGTACTGTACAGACTCTTTTGTGTCATGTTTAAATACTTACAGTTTCACAAATTATCCAGTTCAGGGTCAGAAAATATTTTTCTTTCCTTGATCAGATTGGCAGGGATCACTGGAATTTCTTCTGTGTGGCGATTTGTGACTGCTTCCTGCCGTCATCTTGGCTTTTCACTTGGACAGTTGGGCCTGTGATTTTTTTTACTGCTTTCATCCTTGGTGCTGCTTTTATTCATATTTTTTAATGGATTTGGGGTTTTTCTTTTAAATATTTTAAGGTTAAAGATGGCATTAATACATGTTTTCTGGCATGTGATAGGTGTGTTGGAAGTGGATGTTCAATTTTCACCAAAATATATAAAATTCTTCACTTTTAAGGAAACACTCCCCTTGGTTTGAGAGAGGATGAATCACTGATGAAATTTTTACTTTCCCTCTGCAAACCGTTTGCCACAAGATGAACTGTAATGTAAAAGAAACCTGGACAATATGTACAAGTCTCCTCACTTCCCTGCTCACAATTAACACCTTCTGTAACTGCACTTGGAAGATCAATAGGGTTTGTTGATGTCTTTTTTCATGAGAAAAAAAAATGTTCGACAAGATAACACTGGGGAGAAGATGCTCTATCCACACTCTAAATATGAATATATGGGTACACTAAAGAGAGGACATTTTAAATTCTGGTTTCAGAAAGAAAAGTAAGACTTACAAATATGAAAGTGTTAAAAAAAAAAAAAAAAAAAAAAAAAAAA
>CM021766.1:90247950-90377853 GCA_011076525.1 Nettapus auritus | reverse complement strand
AACTTAAAGCCAAAAGGTATTCTGATTCACAGATAATGACACTGCTAGGTACATCAAAAGACAAAAATCTCTCCTTTCATGGTTAGAGAGGTGACTGTTTCTGTTTTCTATTTTCTATCCCCAGATGAACTTAGTTTAGAGAACAAACTAGAAAGGAACTTATTTATGTACTGCTACAAGCTCTTGCTGATGTCATGTTATGTCAGTCTAGGTTTCTTAGTTTTCTTTTGTGACTTGACTAATGCAAACTACACATCATTTATACCCTTGAAAGCAGAGCAGAACAGCTAGGGCTTGATTTCGGAAGCTATGAAAATGTGAGTTAGCAGGAAAAAATCCTGCCAAGGCTGCTTTTGGAGGGCTTAATCTGTATATAAGTTTTATTTCTAGAAATGAAAACTGCTTTTATGTCTTTGGTTTTGTTCTAATGCGCATTTACTAATATTGATGTGGATTGTACTCACAAGCTGCCTAATCTGTGAAGAGGGCTAGGCAAGGACTAAAAATGTCAGTCTTTCCTCAGACCTGTAGAGATAACACAGGGAGAGGTAGTGCAGTACGGAAATGTCTTGGGTGTTTTTGCATAATACAGCTGGAGAGAAATATACACTTCTTAGGAACTAAAATAAGAGGAAAATGTCTTTGTTATAAGCTGAGCTGATGAAGAAAAAATGTTGCACAGCTGAAAGAAGATATACACTTGGCAAGAGATAATTGTTCTGTGTTCAAACAAAGTAGCTAGCAAGACTTCTGTGTTGAAGGCAAGCAGTATTATTACAGGGGAGAGATTTGCAGCAGAGTCTTTTTGTGCTTGGAAGACATCTGGAAAGAGGAAGCTGAAGCAACTAACATCTGCAGGATCAGTGCAGGTGCTGTGGCACTGGCTTGCCAAGGCCAGTGCTGGCAGGGGGCATTGCTGATGAGCTTTTTGCGCATGCAGTGATAACTGAGCTCTTGAGGCCTGCAGTTACTGAGAACTTCTCCTTTGGCAGGGCTATGTGCACTGCAGGTCCCCAGATATTAATGAGTATAAGAAACTTGAGACATTTTTGCTTTGAGGGAGCTCCATGTCTTACCATATAAAAGGATGCTGGATTCACTGATCTCCGTTTTCTTGCCAAGGAATGTTTAACCATTCACTGTTAGCACCAGAGAGTCTCATGTATACCTGTTAGTATGGCCCATGTCTGTCTTCCCTCTTCCATCCATCTTTACATGCATAGTTTAATCCCTGGATGATGAAGAAATTACATACATGTATTGGGTGTCCTTCTAGTTGCACTTCCATACTGTAGATCAGGATTTACTTCTGTAGTTACTGGAACTATCCTGATGTAAAACTGCTTTAAATAAGATTGCAGTATGCCCTTTGGTTTTTGATATGATTTATGCAACTTCATCTGTTAGTTTAAAAAAAAAAATAAAAACAAAGGGGGAAGTAATAGAAAGAATAGCATTGTCATGAGGAATATGGCAGCTGCGGAACATGTTAGTATCCTCAGTGTTACTGTGTTATGGGTTGCTGTATTTACTAAAACCAGCAGAAATGCCACTGTTTTACAAAGAACCAGTGATTTAGAAGAACTGCTGCTCTGAATCCTGAGGAGTGATAAAGTGCACTCTTGCACTTGTCATTCCCAAATACAGTCTTTAAGACAGGATTGTTGTCATTAGTTGTGCATTCTTGTCTGCTTTCTCTCTCTGCTAATCATTTTTTTTCCAGCCTTGACTGTTAACATAAGAATTTGGAGGCCTTTTTTGAGCTGTGGTAGCTATAAATCAAAGTAGTTAATGAACTGATAAGAGTAAAGTTTCTCCATGTGCTAGTTCAGTTTCTTCAAGGTAGTGGTTGGTGATCTAACAAGAATGATAAAATCCCAGGCCTCTTCTCTCCCTATCACTGAAATCAGGAGAAGTATATAGTAGTGTACAACCAAGAAAGCAAGATGGGAGGACATTTAATAAATTGAAGTGATTAATCTATCTCTATACCTACTCTATTTATGTAGTTCAAAATAAACCATTGTGCCATTTCATTTCTAACCAAAGAAATTAACTTTTTTTTTTTTTTTAATCATAGCAGAACAAATTACTAATCAATCAGTGTATTTTTGATCGCATCATGTGTGGATGCTGTTTATCCTTGACTTAAAATATGAAGCCTCATTTCTATTCAGATTATCCTTTGAACAAGGTCTTATCAATATGAACACTAACTTTGCATTCTGACGTTCTTGCAATTCTGTGTACCTTATTGTACGTGGGTTAATACAAGAAAGGTGACTTATCTGCTTTGCATCAGATGGCTTCTGTGAAACTAAGCCCTGACCTATTGATATATCAGAACCTCTACAGTATAATCTTAGAATCACAGAATGGTTTGGATTAGAAGGGATCCTACAGATCATCTAATTCCAATGCCCCTGCCATGGGCAAGGACACCTCCCAGTAGACCAAAGCCCCATCCAGCCTGGCCTTGAACACCTCCAGGGATGGGGCATCCCCAGCTTCTCTGGGCAACCTGTGCCAGTGCCTCACCACCCTCTGAGTGAAGAATTTCTTCTTATAGCTAATCTAAATCAACCCTCGTTTAGTTTTAAACCATTTAATGCCTTTGTCCTATCACTATACTCTCAGATAAAGAGTGCCTCTCAAACTTTCAT
Organism: Nettapus auritus; assembly: GCA_011076525.1. Taxonomy (NCBI): domain Eukaryota; kingdom Metazoa; phylum Chordata; class Aves; order Anseriformes; family Anatidae; genus Nettapus; species Nettapus auritus. The sequence continues at coordinate 90,375,190 of CM021766.1, read as the reverse complement.
ATATGCCCCTTTTAAGTACTGGAAGGCCACTATAAGGTCTCTCTGAAGCCTTCTCTTCTCTAGGCTCAACAACAACAACTCCCTCAGCCTGTCTTCGTAGGAGAGGTGCTCCAGCCCTCGACCTGCTGTACAGGCTTCTTTTGATGCAGCCCAGGATACGGTTGACTTTCTAGGCTGCAAGTGCACATTGACGTCTCCTGTTGAACTTCTTGTCAACCAACACCCCCAGTCCTTTTTCCTCAGAGCTGCTCTCAATCCATTCTCTGCCCAGCCTGCGTTTTTGCTTGGGATTGCCCCAGCCCAGATGCAGGACCTTGCACTTGGCCTTGTTGAACCTCATGAGGTTCGCACAAGCCCACCTCTCAAGCCTGTCCAGGTCCCTCTGGATGACATTCCTTCCCTCCAGCATGTCAACCGCACCACACAGCTTGGTGTCATCGACAAACTTACTTGAGGGTGTACTTGATCCCACTGTCCATGTTGCTGACAAAGATGTTAAACAGCACCAGTCCCAATACCAACCCCTGAGGAACCCCCCTCATTGCTGATCTCCACTTGGACATTGAGCCATTGACTGCAACTCTTTGATTGAGACCATCCCACCAATTCCTTACTCACCAACTGGTCCATCCATCAAATCGATGTCTCTCCAATTTAGAGTCAAAGATACTGTGCAAGACAGTGTCAAATGTTTTGTACAAGTCCAGGTAGATTATGTCAGTTTCTCTTCCCCGTCCACCAATGCTGTAACCCCATCATAGAAGGCCACTGGATTCGTCAGGCACAATCTATCCTTACTGAAGCTGTTTTGGCTGTCATCCATCACCTCCTTATTCCATGGGCCTTAGCAGAGTTTCCAGGAGGATCTGCTCCATGATCTTGTCACGCACAGAGGTGAGACAGACCTCATTTGTGTGGACACTCTTACAAGCTGAAGTCAATGAGGCCATGAAAAGAAGGCTAATACAATGGCTAGAGTGCTAGGTGAGGACTTGTGAGGCTTGAGCTCCTTTTCTCACTCACACACAAAGTTTACTTGACTTTATTGAATCATGTACATACTAATATTCAGGGGAGCAGTCAGTTAAGTAACTATGTGCATAGACTCATGGAATGGTTGAGGTTGGTAGGAGATTTCTGGAGGTTATCTTGTCCAACACTCTCTACTCAAGGAGGGATACCCAGAGCAGCGTGCGTGGGACCATGTCCAGGCAGGAGACTCCCCAGCCTCTATGGGCAACATATGCCAGTCAGTGCTCATTTACCCACTTGGTGAAGAATTGCTTCCTGAAAGAGTTTCTAGATCTGGATTTGGACTCTGGGTGGGATTTACCTTACATTGTTCTCAGAACCAATGTCTGATCTGACTATTTAGATTCCCGTTGCAATCCATGGAAAGAGACAGTGCTTTACCACTTTGATTTCTCTGATGTATTTTCAATATTTGGGATGAAATGAGTTATAGCTAGCAATGCCAGTTCTTCTCATTGTCTATTAAGGGAGCTTAGATGATTAGCTTAGCATAGCATAAGAAATGTTTTGACTTTCAAAGAACCTTCCTGCTTAATGGCCATGTGGGACTATAAATCCGAACTCTCAGATTAATTGAGGTGGAAGTAGTGTTTGTATTTTTTTTTTTTTTTTTTTGCCCTTTCCTTAGGATTTGTGGTTTGTGTTGGGCATAACAGACTTTCCATTTCTATTGGCTGAAATATAGTGATAAAGCAGAACAGGAAATATGTTGGAAAAATCCTGAGGAGCGTGAAGGCTCCACATAAGTTTTCTTATTTGTGAAACCCTCATCCGTCTATTACTCAGAGTGATTTCTGATTTGCAACATATATTTCATGCTTCAAATCGAAGCTTATTCAGGTAGATGTTGCTTTCTCTGAGAGGGAAAGGCTTACATTCTGACGGCAGATAAACTATTTTGCAAAGGCCAAAAAATAAAAAAATAAAACCTATCTCCAAGGAGAGAATGTCCCCCTTATTTAAAAATAAATAAATAAATAAATAAATAAAAATCATAGAATCAGTCAGGTTCGAAAAAAGAATATGTACAGCAGACTTCAGAATTCTGTGATCATTTTCATTTCCAACTTACCGGTTAAAGCAGATTAGGAAGAAAGCTCAATTGGTTCTTTTGCATCAAAAAAAGCTGTTGTTGAGACTGTTGTTAATTTATTAGGAAAGTCATGCTCAACGGAGCACATATTTGCTAATGGGTGTAGATAGAATTAAAACAATTACACACTCAGTATTACAAAATGAGCAAGTAGGTGAGATAGTCTTGTGCAACTATCTGAAAATACAGCAACTATCTGAAAATACACTTATCATGTATTTGGAAGGCAAGTCTGAAATACCTTTTTTCTTTCTGTCTATTCCCAGTTCTGCCTGAGGTAGTGTTTTGAAATCTGTCACTTTCAATAAACAAAGTGGGAGAAATTATTGTAGCCTACATCAAGAGAACATGGTATAAGACCCTACTCTTCAATAACGGTTGTAGAAATATTAACAGCAGTCAAGAGTAATGAAACTCTGATCTGCTGGATCTGCTGGCTCATATACTGACCCAGCACTGCTGACACATGGCTAAAGGAAATCTTGGAAAAACACTTTCTGTCTTTAATATCTTCCTCCCTACAAGATCATTTTCTGTGTCAGATATAGGTAGGAGATGACGGAATTGTCAGTTTCACTACAAAGTTGCCATTATCATTGCTAAGAGATAGAGAACCTATAAAAACTGTGGAACCACATTTTTCAAAGAGGTGAGGGTTTTCATAGTTAGACTTGGGTGCAGACTTCTAAAGATTTTTTGCTGCCTAAATGGATTAGTGGGTCAAGGCCTCAGTTATTGTTGGAATACCATTTTAAATGGGGAAAAAAAATAAAAAAATAAAAAAATAAAAATCGTGCAGTTGTATTCTTAAGCCTGCACAAGAAATACTCAAATACCCTGTGTAGTACAATGTGAAAACCAGAGCTGAAACAGAAACGGAAAATAAAATTAGACTTGAATTAATTCCATTAAATCTTAAACAATGTAATATATTGCTAATTAATTTTGCCATGTCTTGATATGCTAACAAGGAAATAAAATGTTACCTTGTGGATACTAATTTACTTGACAGATACGTGAACAGATTTCTTACCAATACACACATAGAAAATGAATCTTGATAGGGCGGTGAAATAAATTTAATTATATGAAGAACTAGAGCACTCTGCGACAGGAGAAGGGATCAGTGTTTTGGCATTTGCAAGAAGGTCTGTCTGGTCCTGGGGTGTGCACTTCAGCCATCCCTCTGCAGGTGGTAGGGTCCCATGGCAATGCACGTTGGTTACCGTGGCAAGGATTACCTTATTTCATTTACTACGTTTTTAATTTCCTAGCTAACTGGATCCAGCTGTTTCAGCCCATCATGCAACACAGAGATTTTATGCTAAATCCAAAGGGGCTAAATTAAAGTGAAAGGAAATTTGCATATTGTGTAAAACTCTACTTGTTCAGCAGATCCAGATTATATGGTGCTAATCACAAACACTAGATAGAGAAAATCCTCTTGAAGTCACCCTGGGGTTAAGTCAACTGCTTTACACTCTTTGACATATACCCATGAAATATGTAATCAAGTCTGTTTGACGTCCTCTCCTAATTACGTGTGTGTATTTTAAGCAGATGCTTTTCCAGCTGATCTGTGCCTTTTGAGATCTTTTCTTCATTATTAATCAGAAAATCATGCTGTATGTTAACGACAAGTGCCAATTATGAGAAACTAATATTAGTTTCTTTGCTTAGAAGCTGTGCTTTTCCAAATAAGACCATTGCCAAACAACATATAGATGTAAAGAAAATCTCGGTAAGAATCTCTGAATGTTATCCATTGGGGCATAATTATTCTTCCATGTACTGCTCTATTTCAGCCTAAAACTAAAATTTATTCTCCCATATACTAATTTTTTTCATTTACGAGAAAATATTAAGTAAATTCTCTGTTGGAAGTAAGAATGGACTGTTAGTTTTCACAGAAGCTGGAATTTAAATGATAAAAATATTTTCCCCCCAAGACTCTAAATTCTTAACTTCTGTCAAGAATATGAATGCTAGTTATTGACTAATTAAATATTATTAATAATTAATGTTTAGTCTTTCATGAATTCTTCTTAGTGAGATAATAACAGGAGACAAAACTAATATTTAATTAACTTGGGTGTCACTGAGTGTTGAGTAAAACCCACTTTTATTGTGATTATGACAGAATAGTCATCAGAATAGTCATCAGAATTGCTAGTGACCTAGTTGCTCTTATCCCTGCTCTTCATTTTAAAGGCACAAACTGCCACTTGCATTTTGTTGTAGCTTAGTTTATAACTTAGTGTGTTCCCTTCAGTGAGTTTAGCAGAGACATCTACTGGCAAAATTTTAAGTAGCATTCTCTTCCTCATATCCTATGAGGCAATTTCTTAAACCTCTTAAGGGAGATGTTCTGATATTCAAATGAGTACTTTGCAACTTTTAGACATTAAATCTGTTATTTGAGAAGAAGTATGAACTAGTATGATACAAAATCAATAAGGCAAATTTCTTCCTATTGCCTCACTAAGGTTACTTCTTACAGTACTACTCAACTACTTTTAGGGCAGTTGTGTGTAACAGGGAAGAAGAGAATAAAGGAATGTATGATCCATTATAGACAAACAGGACTAATTGCAAATTACATAAAAACCCTAGCTAGTATCCACTGATTTTTGATTAAGTCAATATAGAGTGGAAAGAAATAAATTGTGGGATATAATCAGAGGAGCTATACAGCCTACAGTGACTGGTTTCATGCCTGATGCTTGCTCTATGCTTGCAGCTTATTTTTTTTTTGATAAACATCTGCCTCAGCTGTCACTTTTGAGTTTTTAATGGCTCTCAACTGAGCTGTTGTGGATCCAGGTTAAACAGTTACCTGCTAGTTGAGGTTTAAACACTTAGAGGTGGTAGAAAGAGCAAACGCCTCATGCCGGAGAAGCCATCAAGCCTGCCTTGGTCTCCAGCACCTGCAGGACCCCCAGGCATAGGCCAAACATCCCAGTTTCTTCCTAAACCTCGGCACCCTCCCAGGAGACACCCCTCCTTGTGCCCTAGGAGCTTTGTGGTGGTGGAAAATAACACTAAAACATCACAGATTATTTTCTCCAACCAAAGGGCATAAAATACTTTAAAAATAAATTGTTGTAGGCTTGGGTCACCTATGGATTCAAGACTCATCTTGGCAGCTCATCCATCCAGTTGAAGTGGGCATATTTTCTCAAAGTTTCTACCAGTGAAATACATTACTGTCTTCTGATGTTTGTTTTTTTGGGCAACAGTTGAATTGTTTTAAAAGAGATGAATCTTTCTTATAAGCAGGCCTACTACAGAAGTAAAATTTTTCAGACCAGCTTTATTCAAGTAAAATGTCACTGTTCTTGGAAGTAAACATTCACTGAACATGTTCTTGCTCAGTTTGTGTGCTCTGTCCCTAAACGTATTCATTTTATTTTACTCTAGGTTTATATGCATTTGTAATGGTCATTTCAGGTCTGTTACTGTCAATGTGTACAACTCAGCCAAACTGTAAAATTAAGACCCACACATCTGTTTACCCATATTACATCCCCTACTCACCCACTTTTATTCACATCCTTATTTCCATGAAAAGAAGACTTCGCTGGGCAAAGGATCTCCTCTTATGTACTTCTTTAATCTCGAATGTTGCATTTCTATGACAGCAGGAAGAATATTTTCATTTTTTTCCCCCCTCTCCTCCTCTCTATTCTCCTTTCTTTTTTTTCTTGTTACCTTTTTACTTTAAAGAACTTGCAAGTATTTTGTTAAAGCTTCTTACAAATTATGCTCTACTAAGCTAATGTAATACAAAGCCATGACATGGGTTGGTTAATCTTTCTTGTTGCTTATGGTCTTTTACCTTGACTGTGTTGTCTCAGGTTTATGCTAATATTTCAGATTTATTATTGTTTTGATGAAGAATTGTTACTTCTGATATTCTATTTGTATTATAAATTGAAACTCCAGGACACTAAATTTTTATCCTAGTTTCTCCTTTAAAACATAAACTTTCAAATCAGCTTGAACTTTGGCTACTTTCCTACTGAATGCTTCATAAGATTTTAAGGCAGCTATAAAAATCAATGTATTTTGTAAGTATTAGGTTAATGTCAATGATATTCTGATAAATATAAACAAAAAACAACATGGTGCTGAGCAGGGAGAATACTGCTGTAAGATACTATTTGAATAAAAGCTACATTAAGATTTATAAATGGAGAGTGCAGAGATTAATAAAAGCTTGGGTTATCCAGTCCATGAAACAAATTCAGTAGTCTCTTGAAAAATAAGGAAGTTTATCAATAATCACACAAATCACAAGGATTTAGGGGATAAGATATCCAAGACATTTTCTCAGCCTATGTATGTCAGTCAGAGGCCAGTGATTTTATACAACAGAGTGACGCTGGCATAACGTCTGTTCATTTATACGTAGCTATTTCACTAAGCAAACTAGACTGAGCAATAGTCAAAAGATCTGGTTTAAAACTCTTGATACTAGAAAGGTTTTGATAGCATAACCACACTGGAAAAACCCTTAAGGAATAAAAAGCTAGGCTTCTGAGAGTCTAGCCACAGTTCCATGTTTAAGGTATGATACTCTAAGTCAGGGAAAATGCCACATTTCTCGTATGGCAGCATTCTACACCCCGTTTCTAATGACCTAAATAATGATAGCACTGCACAAAGCAGCAAATATTCATGATCCTAAGGGGAGTTTTCATCTGGTATAAACTGTCAGAGTGTGTTGATGTTAGTTTCCAAGAGGGTGGTCAGGCACTGGAACAGGTCACAGCACCGAGCTGCCGTTAATCAAGAAGTGTTTGGACAGTGCTCTCAGACATATGGTCTGATTTTTGGGTGGTCCTGTGCAAACCCAGGAGTTGGACGCAATGATCCTTGTGGGTCCCTTCCAACTCAGGATATTCTCTGATTCTATGAATAATAGAGGTATGGTAGTTGACACCATCTGCCCCCTAAACGTTTGGCCAAGATCTTGTAGATGCTGTTTGTGAAGCTGCCATTTATCGGTGGGTTTTAGATGTGCTTTCAAAATAATGACCTAAAACAATCTAGCTAGTTTCACTCCTTGGATGTTGCTAGAAATTCATACCATAAAATAACCTGATTACAGAAATTAAAAGGCAAGGTTGAGTGTCAGAATTGTTGGACTTTTTCTTTATATAAACAAATGTTCATAAATTTTAGCAACACTCTAGAGTGGTATGATTTTCTTTCTATACTGCATAAAGATAAATTCGAGCAAACTGATCTAGGAGAGTGAACAGACAACAGGATAGGTTGTGTTTAGGCATGTTTTGGGACAGAAGAGGGTGTTTGTTTTGAAAAGTTTCTTTTTTCAATATAGATCCCATAGTCACAACAATAGTTTGTTTCCTTGTGATTAGGCGTTAAACAGTAACACCCAGCTCCCAACTAGCAGAGATTCTGGGCACGTGTGAATAAATTGTGTTCTTAAAGTATACCAAAAGCGATGTTGTGTGAGTAAATGTGTAGGGTTGGCTTCTATTCACCATCATGATGCACTATCTGAAAGACTTTCTCCATGTCACTGGCAAATGGGAACCAAAAGCAACAGACCACTGCCTTTCCAGAATGCTTCCAGGCACCTGATCTATTTTAGGAAAAGTATCATATTCTTTGTTGTTGTAATTTCTTTGTTCTCTGCCGTTTTTATTGATTTGGTTTGAGGCTTTTTGTTTGTTTGTTTTGTTTTGAGATAAATAAGATGGTCTTCGAAAGAGCCATGAAAACTGGCTGGAGTTTGCTTAAGCTGTGGTTCACAAGATCTGCTAATTCATCTTGGCTGATTAAGTGATTAAGTGATTTCTGTTTCCAGACATCCACTCCAAATCTTGGCCAGAGTTGATGCCTAGAGGCTGAGTAGTAAGTGTACCTACTTCTGTGCTCTGAGAGTTGGCAGCCCAGCTTCCTAACCTAAGTTACACTTACCTCTGCCTCCATAAATAAAAATCACAAAATGCTTTGTCTGAATGCTCTGATTGCAGTCTTTACTAGGTTTATGGGTGATAGTGAAAGAGTTTGAAACCTCTGGCTAATAGCCTCTTGTGCCAGTGTGCTGCATAGCCTGACAGAAGCTGCTAAGGAGAGGTTTGAATTTCATATCAATATCATTAAAAAAAAACATGGGTCAGGCCCAAAGGTATTTGAGACAAAATCCCCCATAATTTTACATTAAAATGATACAGGTAGAAAACAGAAGCTGCATCAGCTTGGAGAATAACATGGAAAATACTTAAGTGCCATTGTATAAACCAGTTGTTTCTTATAATTGGATATTAGGAATCACTTCTTTACTGAATAGGCATTGGAATAGGCTTCCCAGGTAAGTGGTTGAGACACCATCGCTGGATGTCTTTAAAATATGTTTAGATGTAGAGCTTAGTAATATGGAGGACTTGTTGTGCTTTAGTGGAGGACTTGTTAGTGCTATGTCAGAGGTTGGACTCAGTGATCTTGGAGGTCTCTTCCAACCTAGATGATTCTGTGATTCTGTGATAATCTGAAATAATGCATTCCTGATCACCTTGTCACACAAGTAAGTCCACAGATTTGGAGGGTGCTCAGAGATGGGCAGCAGGAGTGTTCAGAGGCACAAAAGAGTGCTTACAGGAACAGAGATGAAAAATGGATTGCATACTTTAGGAACATGTCTTTGCTTATCCAAAAATAAATAAATAAATAAAGATCAATGGATGCTTGTGTCCATTTAACACCCTGTTTGGCAAAACAACACAAAATGTGTGCTTTTGCATGCTTCCTTTTGCAGTGTTTGCTGTGTATAAAGTGTTCCCGTGGTGCTTCCTCTTCCTTCTGTTCCACCAGGCCACTGCTATTCTTAGAAGCAAGTCACCACAAGGGTGGGGAATTAAAGCAGTGTTCAAGAAAAGGAGGGAGAAAAAAAATAGGAAAAGAAACTGTGAGGACAATCCAATTGTTCCTATGCCACTTGATTCAATAAGAACAAAACCATTAGAAGGATTAAGGGGCTGCAAGCTGCTATCCTACTGGCTAATTTGCCATGCGTGCAAAAGATCAGTGAGGGGGCCTTGAGCTAGCCAACATGCACTGTTGATCTGGGCAGTCAGACTGCTGGGTACATCCAATTATTAAGGAAAACAATAAAGTTCAAACTCCAGAATATCTTTTTCTTGATGTGTGTAATTCATGTGGATGTTTGGATTGTGCTAGTTTAATTGTGAGAAGCGTAATGCAAAGATAATAATTATCCAGTTAAATGGGTTGGCGTATTTCTATTAATCACACTTATTAAATTATTAAGCCACTTATCTATCTTTAGCACTAATACGCACTACTTGACTAGTGGACATTACAGTGATAACAAATCTAGAAGGAATTTTTACCCCTTTTAAGAAGCATCAGCTGAGCAAACTGCATAGCTCTGTGCATCCATCATACAGTGGTCATGCAAAAGACTGAACTAGCTTTGCTGTTCCTAGAGCAAGTATCTTTGTTAAGTTCAGCAGGATTTGACACAACTTTGAGTTCTCTAGATCAAACCATGACTTTTTCAGCATCTACAGATATTTTATAAAGTAACATTTTTATATAAATGAAACAGTCGCAAACTGCACATAATATTTTTACACTACCACAAGCTAAAATCTAACGGATGGGTTTTCAAAGCCTTGGTTTTGACAGGTCTCCTAATTATTTCTGATTCTCCAACACAAAAGATTTCAATCCATGCTGTAAGTGAACATACAGCATAAAGGGTTGTGAGAAGAGTACATGGCTGGCTCTTTGAGTTGCAATTGGAAAGAGAGGGGAGAAGCCTTTGTCCTGTTTTTTTATGATGGGACTGAGTCTGAGGTCTTGAACCAGAGCTGGGGAAGGTGCCCATAATGTTGTGAGGTTCAACAACCTTTCCTCCCCACACTCTGAATGGAGGCACATGTGGTTCAGTGGAGCTGCTGTGCTTGGTGCATGAAGCTGTCTGTTCCTACGGGTGTCCATTTTCACCATGGCTCTGCGTTCATATTTTTCCCAAGTACAGAAAACAAGGGTGTCCTAGTTATTTGGTGGAAACACAATCAATGGGAGTTTGGGGCCAGTATAAAAAGGCAAATGGGATACTCAGCTACTGCCAAATGGTCAGGGGGTAGAAAATAGATCAGGTGTTCGAATTAAAAAACTGATGTTAAAAAGGTCAAGAGTAAAGGCAGCATTTTTTGTTTAGTTGTAGTTTTGGTTTTGTTTTTTTCTTTTTTAGCAAATTCTGGAGAGAAACCTTCTGTGATTTGGTGCTCTAAAGTCTAAAGGCAGAGAGGTACACAAGTAAAAGATCCCTAGATTTGTGAGGCAAAACAAGAGTTGAAATTAACCCTTGGGCTTTACTAGCCCAAACTTATGTCATCTTCTCTTGTGCTTGTGGTGTTTGATGATAACTCTACAAGAAGATATAAACTGTGGTAAATTTTCTGCCAAGATGGGAAATGCTAGAGGAAGTCTCTGGGAGAGATGAGTGTAACATTTAAACAAAGGGCAAGCAATGCCAAGGGTGAATAACTCCAGTAGATAACACAGGCATGTGCTGTTTATTATAAAGTATTGTAGGTAGAGCAGCTGCTGGACAGAATGAAGACTATCAAAATAGGTCTGAATAAAGCCCAGGAATGGAATTAGTTGCTATTTCTCTGTGGTCTTACTTACAACATAAAGTCAGATCGTCAACTAATGCAAAGTGGTTTATGGCCTAGCAATATTAATGCAATTAGGATGGCTGAGCACTGTTAAGAATCTGTCCATTAAAATCTACACCCATCCCATAAAAACAAGACTGAATTCCCCTTGTTGCATTAAGCTTGCCTAAGCACAATATATCATCTAAATGGCGAGCAGTGACTAAGCAATGTCGTGTTTTAATGAATATTCAAGCACAGATCCATCATTTTATTTTTGTTGGCTTTTTAATTTTATAATGCTTTTTCAAGGTCTGTGCTTTTGGGAGGAAGACGTTTGCTTTTAGAGGAAAAAAGGCACATTGCCATTTCATTTCTTAGTAGAGGTTCGTAATACGATTACCAAAATGTGAATAACAATCAAATAATGTTGAGGCTTATTCCCTATGGATAGCAAAAATAAATTTCAGTCAAATGTTTCCGGCAGAAATCTCAAATTTGTCATGCAAAGTACTTTTCTGCATTCAAACGTAATGTATTTATATGAGTCAGAAACATCAAACATTAGGATAAATAGCCAGATTATAAGTACAGTCTGCTTATGAAATGATTGGAATAGAAGTGCAATTAATGAAACTGGCAGAATAGCTATGAAGCAGTGTTAATGCCTTGAGATTTAAGGAAAACATTCATATCTGCTTTACAGCATGGGGTGGAGGAGACACTCAGGGACAGCTTTCTATTCTTCCCTGCTAACAACACTGACTACCTTTCCATTGCTTGTGTCTTATATTTGTGTCAGGAGAGAATCAGGAGTGATTTTCACAGACTTCTCCTGAGCTCATATTTGAAAGGGAATTGAAGCCTGGGATTCCAAGGGGAAAAATGGGAAGATGGGCAACTTCATCGATACTTTCCTTCAACCCCAAAGACATTGTAACACAACATACTTACATATAACAGAAAAAAGAAAGAAAAAAAAAAAAAAAAAAAAAGTAGGAAAGGCTAGCATGCCCCTATGTCTGGCAAAATTGCTGCTCTGAACTCATTATCTCAACTTTCCCAACATTACTGACCTGTCAGAAGTGCTCTGTAAGATGCTGCAGGTCCTGTGCCCAGAGGAGCTGCTGGAGGTCAGCGTCCTTACCGTGTAACGGATATAATCTAAAATACCTGGGTTGGATCTGTGTTTGTGAGAGGTTAGAAAGGAACAGCATAAATTGTATGAACTGGAAGGTTTTGATAATTCTTTAGGTCCTATGTATTTCTGTTGCTGAAGGGGAAAAACAATAGGAGTAAACATCAATTATGAGATACGTGAGCCCTCTGTATTGGTGTTTCATGCCTGTAGTTCTTTACTGGGAAGATTTTGTGGAGGTGTGCATCAGCAGTCTGTCATCAGTGGATTGCTTAGTGGATTTCGTCAGTTTTCTGTGTGCATCAGCTGGTGGTGATAGAATGAAATGTGCATTTTGTAAGGACCTTGGAGGACATGCCCAAGTAGCAGGTGCTGAGGGGAGCACCAGGCTCAACTTGCAGTATCTGAGAGAAGTCACTTGGCATCACTTCTGAGCAATGTGAAGTCCTGAGATTGAACTCCCCCTTGCCAGGACCCCAGACACTACCTGTATGGGGAATTTGTTGTGGCTGTAATTACTGCTGCTTTTTTTGGTCATTTTAATTTTTAGTATCTCAGTGTGAATTGACTAGCAGAAATCTTTGGATTTGCCATACCACAGTGTTATGTTGAAGGGCAATTATAACACCCTGTTCCAAAACAATAGGACAGTTTTATGCACTGTTCATATCTTTATCAAGCCTCCTCAATTCCAAGGTCTTGCAGTACGTTGAATATTGTAATATTTATTTTAGTAAATTAATATATAATTATTAAACCTCAGGTTGGTTTATGTGAGCAGTTGCTGATGAATCCCAAGTCTGGATGACCTGTGCTTAGTATTGAGCTTAGAGCAAATAAAAGTAAAATAGGAGAGGTAAAAATGGTATTAGAATATCTGAAGATATCTGTATAATAATTTTGAAGCTGTATAGAGCTTATTACAACTTACAGCTAGCATACTTTATGTCTACCTATCCATGGATCTTTATGAGATGGGAAATACGTATGTTATTCTGTGTCCTCTGTATACATTTCTTCTATACAGGAAGAATCTTTATGAATCTCGTTTTTTTGTTTTCATGGCTTTAACTGAGCTGCAAGCATTTTCCTGCTGAAAAGCCTTTTTTTCCCTTTAACTCAGCAATAATGGTCCAAGGTGTGCAAAGCAAGAAATGTAATTATTGAGGTGTGGTACTTTAATAACTTCAGAAGTTTACAAGAATCGGAAACAAGCAACATGGTGATTTTTTTGAGTTTTGTCACTAAGAATGTCCTTACGGTTGGAAAAACAATTTATTAGGCTGGTGAGTGCAACCTCTTCAGTGACCCCAGCAAACTACCTCCTTAAAGCTTGTTTATAAATTATTGAGAAGATGCATGTTCATGTGCAGGAACTGTGTGGAGATTTTTAATTTTAACTTCACAGGAATGTCATCATTTTATATTTGCAATTCAAATCAGAATGGCTTTTTAGTATGTTGGAATTTCATATGTAACAGGAATTCTGGTTCCTGATCGGCTGTGTAGAAATGCTGTTTTCTCTTAAAAGAGGCTGAATTTTATAATAAAATGGTGTTCTCATCAAGTCTGGCTGCTCACACGTTATTAAAGCTGTTAGTCACCATGACCATATGAAAGAACAATGGATATATCATTAAAAAACTAAACTAGCAGTGTAAATTAGGGCTAGCAGTATAAATAAGGAGGCTTTTTGTTTTTCTTTCCTTTTGCTTGCATTGATGAATATGTAACATTTTTTCTAGACCCACATAGGGACTAAACGTGTTGGTCAGTGGGATGAAGACAAAGAACCTCGTAGTTCAAGGCAGAGGTCTTTCTGGCAAGCCCTCCAGACATTTCTAGCTTCTCAGAATGAGCAAGTTAGAGATGGATTTTCTCTTTTGGCTAAAACTCTTTTGCTAGTAGTTTCATGTGGGAGAAAAAATACCCTTACAGCAACAAAACCTAGAAATAATACTCCAAAACATTTTGATTTATTTGTTTAACAACAAAATTTGCTTTAGAGATTTGTCTCAAGTTTTTCTAAGGAAAATGAAGAAATGAAAATTGGAGACAGGTGAATTGCAATCCTCATTTTGGTCAAAGGAAATCATAGAACTGTAGCATAATTGAGATTGGAGAGCACCTCTGGTGATTGTCTAATCCAGTGTCCCTACTCAGGCAGAGTCAGCTACAGCATGTTATCCAGTGCTGTTGCGAGTCATTTTTTTTAATATCTCTGTGTATTAAGACTCCACAACTTCTCTGGGCAACCTCTTCCAGTGTTCAACCACCCTCACAGTGGGCACCACTGAGAATTGCCCAGCTCCATCTTTGTTACACCCTCCCATCAGGTATTTACACACAGTGAGGAGATCCAGAGCCATCACTTCTCCAGGCTAAAGAATCCCAGTCCTCACAGCCTAGCCTCATAACAGAGATAATCCAATCCCTTAATCACTTTTATGACCCTTCAATAGATTTACCATGTCTCTTGCACAGGGGAGCCCAAAATTTGACGCAGCATTCCAGATGTGGCCTCACCAGCCCTGAACAGAGAATAAGGATCACCTCCATCAGTGTAACACAGCCCTGGATACCATTGGCCACTTTTGCCATTAGGGTGCATTACTAGCTCATGTTCAACATGGCGCCCTTCAGGACCTCCAGATCTTTTTCTACAAAGCTGTTTTCCAGTTAGACAGACACTGAGCTGTACTGGTGCCTGGGGTTAGTCCTACCCAGATTCAGGATTTTGTGTTTCTCACTGTTGATCTTTATGGGATTCCTCTGTCCAGTTCTCTAGCTTGTCGAAGCCCCTGTAGATGGCAGCTCAACCATATGTTGTATCAGCTGCAAACTTTTCCAGTGCACATGCTGTCCCATTGTCCAGGTTGTTAATGAAATTGTTAGCACAGGACTCAGTAACACCTGGGGTATGCAACAAGTTCCAGCTGGACTCTGTGCAATTGATCACAGCCCCCTAAGACTGGCAGTTTTGCCAGTTTTCAGTCCACCCCACTGTCTGCTTATCTATCCCATGCCTCATCAGCTTGTCTGTGAGCATGTTATGGGAGACAGAGTTGAAAACCTTACTGAAGTTGAGGTAAACAACCTACTGATCTGCCCACATTCATCAAACTGATCATCTCATTGAAGAAAGCCAGAGACTGTTATAGCATGACTATTCCTTTGTAAATCCCTACTGACTCCTCCAGATCACCTTCTTGTCCTTCATGTGTCTAGGAATAGTTTCCTGAATCATTTGCTCTATCACCTTTCCAGGGACTGAGGCAAGGCCAAGCAGCCTGTATTTCCCTGAGTTCTCCTTCTTGCCATTCTTGAAGATAAGAATATTTGCTTTCTTCCAGTCCTTAGGAACATTCCCCCCGTCCCTGTGATCTTTTGAAGAGTTTCAAAAGTGGCCTTGCAGTGACATCAAACAGCTCCCTCAGTACTTGTGGGTGCATCCCATCAGAGTCTATGGACTCATTTATGACAAGTTTATTTTAAGGATCCCTATCTTGATCTTATTCCACCAAGGTAAGTCTTCCTTGATATAGTATTTACCTGAAGTGTCAGGGCTTGGGATTCCTCAAGGCAAGGGTCAACTGTAGAGACTGAGACAAAGAATGCATTGAACCTTGGTCTCTCCTGTGTCCTTTCTCATCAGGGCATCTGCTTGTAGAAGTCCTTTTTGCTGCCCATTATGTCTCTCACCAAATTCACCTTCAAGTGGGCTTTGGCTTTCCCTGTGCATGCATCTCTGCATGCTTAGACCATGGCTTTGTATTCTTCCTGGGTCACCTGGCCATGTTTCCACCTTTCCCCCTTTTTACATTTTGGTTTATTCAAGAGCTGCTTATTCAACCATGCAAGTGTCCTGCTGCCTGTGCTTGGTTTCCAGCTCACTGTGATGGACCATTCTTGAGCTAGGAGAAGGTCAGCCCTGAAATGTTTTGTTTGACCTGAAAATGAAATGTTATTTTCAGAGTAAAACCGAATTTGCTTCTGGTAGACCTCTAATAGGTCTGGAAGACCTGACCAGCTTGAACTATGTACCTGTATTTGTCCCTCAACAGTAGATGTATTTCATTATTTTGTACCCATTTCTTAGTACCCAATCCTAACTCAGATACTGTGATTTGAAGCATTTCTGAAAAGTCAGACGAGGTTATCAGCACTTGGCAGAAAATGGCCATTCAAGTGTGCAGGCTAAGTATCAGATTCTGGATTAATTTACATGACTGCAAAAAAAATCTCATTTATTGCCCTGAGCACAGAATCAGGAAGTGTGTTATTTCTGTTGTTCATGAGGTCAGTACAACATTTGCATGAAGAATCAGTCTGTCCTTCACGTATGTGAATGGCAGCAAAGGAAGAAAATGGTGTCTATAAGCTTTTTATAGGCTCAGTAAAAAATGGTGATTGAAACTAATCAAATATTTTAGGTTTAGCCCTTCCTGAAACAGCTATCAAGGATTTAATAGAAAATAAAAGATTTTCAGTTATGTTTTTAACCATGTGCTGGCAGTTAGAAGAGAATTCTAAGCTGGATATAGAACCCCATATGAAAAGCAAGAAAATCCCCCAGCCTCTAAAAAAAAAAAAAAAAAAAATCCTCCTGTTAAATAGTCTGGGCTTTCACAGTAATTGCTAGGCAGCCCAATGGATTTTATTTTATCAGTCTTTTCTGTGAAGAGTCTCTTACAAGAATATAACTGTTAATGACAATTACCTCTAGGTCTGAAGTCTTAATGAAGTTTATACTTTCAAGCTATTTAAGGGGGAAGGTGTAGATGCAGCAAGTCTGTAAGCAGGATACCTTCATTTCAGAGCACACTTATTAAGCCTGTTTTTCTGGAAAATACAACTTTCTGTATATCAAGCTAAAAATTCATTATATAGATCATAACGAAGGTAAAAAATGAGCAGCCTGGAGACAGTGAGTTTTGCTCAGACTAAGTAAAACTTTTGTATTTGGTGAAATGGATATAATTGCAAAGCATTAAGGTATCTACATTAATATGCCCCCTATACTTTTATAAGTACACACAGTCTTTTAAAAGAAGTCCCTCGCTAAAAGTCACCAAACACATCTTTACAAAGCAAGTGAACTGTCATCTTTGTTACTGTTTTTCAGCAATTTCCTCAGCAAACAATACTTAGAGAGATATGTTTTACGTATTGATCCTTGCCAGAAGGAGAGTTTTAAATCAATGCTAATTAAGAATTGTCAAGCTTTTGAGCAGAAGAATAACTAAGAATACTAAGATGTTAGTAGTCGAAGGCTTTGTGTTTTCTACCAGTATCAAAGAGCAGGCATTCCTGTGTGGGCTTTTTGACCAGATCACAGTTCCTACATCACAAACAACCCCAGTGGTGCAAACTTTGTTCTCTCTATATCAAATGTGTGTGGTATTCCAACTGTATCAATTTGGCATATTCAATATGCTGCACAATAACTAGAAGAACATTCAGTGATTTAAAAAATAGTATTAAAGCAATGCATCTCTAGAATTTTCTAGTAACAGGAAGTTTTTTTCCCTTGAAAATCCAGGAAGTTTTAATTGTTACTGAAAGTCTGGGCACAACTTCTTCAGAGCATTGCAGCTTGTAAAACACTTTTTTTCTTCTTTTGTTTTTGAATGTATTAATTGCTATGTATTTTGATAGATTGGGTTAAAATGACAGTCAATGTAAAGTTTGAGTCTCCTTTAATCAGAGCGCTTTTTCAAAATTAAAACATTTGTGGTTTAAAGTTATGAAATGTATGGGCAAGAAAGAGTATGGGAACCCATCTCATACTTTGCTGAAAACTCAAATACTTAGTTTCATGTTTATAAATCCCATTTCGATAGCGTCAAGTTTCAGGGGTTTCAGTTACAACTGAAATTTGGAAGAGAAGTAATAATAATAATAATAATAATAATAAAGATTCGGGGGAGGGAATCATGTTTGCAGAGTGCAGGGATCTTCTACAGCTGGGACATCCTGAGCTTGTGTACTTCTCCCTCACGGCAGCAGCAGAAGCTGAATAATTCACTCAGTTCACTCATACCCCAAAGATGGGATCAACGTAATCCAAGAGGGAGTCCTGTTTGGGGGCTGCCACAGCATGGAGAAGGCAGCCTTTCAGACATTTCACACGTGGGAGGAGTTGAGGTATTTTTCTTCAGAGATCCCCAGCACATGGCTTGGCACTCGTGTGGATGGGAGGATTTAAGCCTAATTAAACCGTGGCTGTTGACTTGCATATTCTGTAATAGGCATGACACCATTTGGTGCTTAGTTGTGGTCTAGCTTCAAACAGCTCCCTTCAAATGCAGATCTGAGGCGCTGCTCAAAGAATAATTAGGTCTGCCTGTGACAAGCCAGGGACTGGCTGACGGAGCAAGTAGCATTAGCAAGGGCGGAGACTGCCAGCATCAATAATGATTATACGTGCCATTTCTGCCTGTGATGGGCTGCCAGCTTGTGAGTGCTGAACAATCGAGTGACCTTGGCCAAACCACTTCCAATAATGATACAGCGTTTGTTTTAATATGAAAGTGACAAGAAGGAAAAGATCACAGTGTATCTTTCTTTCATGAAATCCCACATCTTCAAAATGGATGCATCTCATGTGAGTTTAATCATTCGTTTCGTATGCAAAGCCTCTTTCTGTGGTATTAAGAACATCTTCATTTCAAAGCTTAGGAAAGTTAAAGAAGACTGCAGACTGGAGTGGAGGAAGAACGATAGTACTTATACCTGGCAGAAGCTGTCACCTACTTAGAGATAACAAAAATATCCTCTGAAATTTAAAATTGCATTTTATCTCAGCTTAGGTACCCACAAACTTTTTTTACTTGAATCCAGTTTTTTATGTTGCCAGCACTCAGTTAATTGGGCTAAATTGCCCATTCTGTTATGGAAACAGTACAAAATATTGTCAAAATCTTTGTGGTAAAATTATAATCTTGTGCTGATTATTTTGCATAATTTGGGTTTTCTGTTTTTTGTTTTTATTCTTTAGTGACAACCACCTGCAACAGTGCTTGAATTAAACCTTTCTAAGAAGAAGAACAAAGTCCAGGATTGACAAAACTGTCTGAAGAAAGTTAACTGCAAAATATAAGCCACCCCACTAATATGGGGGGAAGCCTATATAACAAGATATTCAAAGCTGCCAAGCACTATGCTCTCAGGATTCCTTCAAAACCTTGGCAAATGGCACAGCTTTAGTATAATTTTATGAAAACTCATTCATCTTTTCATCATAAATGTTTAATTTCCCTTTTCAGCATTGCTTCTCTCTGTGTGTTTGCTAGACAGTACAAAAAGAGCGTTCCTTCAGGTACAATCTGTGGGACACTGGATATATCTTCAGCCCTTCTCTCTTTTTAACTAGGAAAAGTTTTTTAACTAGGAAAAAAATGTTTCTACTTCATGATCCAGCAAAAAAATCACTGAAGTTCAGGGTTTGTCAGGTTGTGAGAGATGTTATTTCGAATAGGAAATCATGCTGCAAACTACTTTTAGAAGAGCAAAGTGTCATGCCATCCGATACAGATCAAGTGGCTTTTCAAACAGCAGTGCAGGACAGACCCTTTTTACTGGTCCCCATCACATTGTTCTGGTTTCTGATGATAGAAGCCAAGCAAGATGAGTTTCTGCAGCAGAGCACGGCAGCCTGTCAGAAATGCAGCTACTGCTTTCTAAAAGATTTGACAAAGGACTTTTCCCACATGTATTTTGAGTATCTTATAAGAAGTTGTTTGTTTTTTTTGACCTCCATTCTTATACTTATTCATCATGAAGAGTACTAGTTTTAGGCATGGAATGCCTTTGGTTTTAGAAACAGTTTAGCAGATGCGTAGCCAAACAAATGAGCACGCAGGAAATGGGAAGCTACAGAGTTTGCGCTCTTTGAAGAAAAGCATAGGAAAGCTGATTTACCTGTGAGTCATGGAAATTAGAGACTGTGCAAAAGAAGTCTTGTTCTCCTTGAGATTTTCATGCTTGTCCAAGATACACAGTGTGCCTGTAGTCATACTTGAGCTGAAGAAGCTGAGTATGGCCCATCCAATTCCTATGGCAGTCACTGCAATTTACACGCCCAGATAGGAAGATGTAAAGTGTCACTGTGATCTGATTCACTGCACTTGTTTTAGTGAGATGAAGAGGAGATTTGGCTCAAGTAGTCTTGATTTGAAAGCCATATTGTTTAGAGTAGAAATTAGGAAATGTTTCATAAAACATAATGCTTTATACGTTAAGAGAAATATGACTCTTTATGACTTCAGTGCCATGTTTCTAAAAAAAATAAAAATAAAATTTTGGTGTTACGTATCGTGCAATACATGGTGCTGAGACAGCTGGGTGAACTGTGCTGGGTCAGAGCTCACAGGAGCTCATCCTAGGAGGCCACACATTGCTCCTGGGGGCACCTGGGGCTTCCTCTGTTGGAAGAGTTGATATCCTGGCTGGATAGTAACTGCTTGTGCATTTTGGTCTTGGGTGGTGTTGTTTGTTGTTTATTCAGATATGCAGTTATGTCTTAGGAAGCCAAGAACAACTGTTTTGCAGCTACAGAAAGTTTGTATTTGATGTGCAGCTTATCTGAACGGTGTCTGTGTGCTGTGGCTGTTTCACAGTGTATTTGCGTAAGTCTAGGAAAAACCCATCCTTTCAGGCTGTTCCTTCACCCTTTCGTTTGCATTCAGCCCATGCAAAAGAGGGTATTCTGAAATAGTAATTGTGTCTGTATGTTTAATGGGAGTACTCCTGTGCTGGTGTGCTTCAGATTACTCCATGGAACTAATACAGCATAAGCTGGGAAATTGTAGTAAATGTATTTATACATTTGAGTTAATGGACCAACAGTTTAAGAGCACTTTCAAAATCAGTACAAGTTTATTGATCTTAGCAATTCCAATTTTTTCACTTGTGATAACATTTTCCTTAAAGCTTTATTTTGTCCTCACATGACTGATTAAGAATATTGTATATTTTTTAAATGTTTGGTTTTCTAGTTCATTGTTTTAAAGAAAAGCTTGAAAACATAAAGTATCGATACTCACAAAACAGAAGTCAAGATGTTACAGCAAGCCCAGAGGACTAAAATTTGTGAATTCTGAAGTACTTTGGTATTCATCTAATTTCTTCTACAACCACTCTGGAACTTAGATTTCCTGACTACCCCTCCTCCCCCTTTTTTTTAATGAATTGTCCCCAGTTGTTTTCCATCCTCTCCCAGAAGCATTGTGATCATATATAAACTAAAACATTCTGAAATTACTCAATATTAGGAATATTATTTATGTTTCCTGTGTATTCCCCCACAAGATAATCATCCAAAAAGTAACTTCACAAGTAGTCTATGTATCACTTTGCCACCTGAAAATTTCTTCATTGTGAAAATGCATTGCTATAGTAGTGAAGAAAGAATAAAACCTATATATAAATTGGAAATGCAGATAAGGGAAAACTAAGAATGAATACAAAAAAATCTCTATAAATAAGTTAGAAAATTAGTAGTCTGCATTTTGAGTGAATTCAGATTAGTTGTATGTGAATTAAGAAATTATTATAAGTGCAGCAGAAAATGGGAGAAGGTTAACTTTGATTTCTCATAGATTGATGCCACTTTAAATGAGATCTGAATATGGACTGGTTTTGCTTTTAAAAAGACTAATGCTTATTATTATTATTAACTGCCATTTAAAAAAATATGGGGCAAACCAGTTAAGGTAAACTACAGATGATGCCTGGCATTCCTGACTCTTCTGCTATTCTCATAGTCTCATGTTGTGTGGTATCTTTCTTAAATGCCAAACTCTTAGACTCTTGTGGTTATAAACTGTAATTTATTTCATTATATTAACAACAATACATTTCTTGTTCTTGTGATTATAGAAAAGAACTTGGAAATGTGATTTTTGAACCCATACATTTGTTATTTTTAACATCTGTCTGCTTAAAGCCAGCTTTTGATTTTTTATTTTAGCATCAAGTTCTATTTGGAATGCATAAGGTAAATAATACTGTGTTTTCCATCCTTTCAAACTTTTCAAAGTTTAGCCAGAAGAAATATGTATGCACTTTGCTGACACACCTCTGTTTCAGGTGTTGACCAAGAGTCTTACGAGGGACCTCTTCAGGGTTCCTGACCCCACTGGAAGAATAAATACATTGGCAGTTACATGAACAGACTTGTTTTTGCAAGATCTGCAACTCTGTGTTTGTGCAAAAAATGCTTGTGAAGTTCAGAGAGGGGTGATCTATGGATATTGTTCACATGGTCTGCATTAACAGCATAAATAGTTTCACCACTGCTGGTGCATAAAAGGTCTGGACAAGAACAGTAAGAGAACAGAATCGATAGGGAAAAATTTTAAAATACTTGAGAAGGAGGAAGGAAGGCTTGGCAAAAGGACAAAAAGTCCTTCCTCAGCACAAGAAGTTGTATGGCAGAAAAGCTAAGGGATGCAATGTAAACCTCTCCAGATTGTGGCAGCTCCCCTCTTAATCTCAACACCAGAAAGTGAATTTTTTACATGACATTCTCTTTACTAAAGCTCATGAAGATTTTTTTTTTTTTCATTTTTTTGCTCATTAAGCCTTCCTTAAGAATTTCATTAGTATTTTTAACAGATGGCATTCTGTTGATCATGGCTGAGTTTTTGCATGGGAGTGTGTGTATATGGACGAAACATCAGATTACCTTTCGTCTCTAGTTTTCTTTTAAGGCTGCTGCTTTTCATTTCCAGGAGTTAGTTAATTTTATTTAGACATGGAGACAAGAGTAGATCTCTTAATAAACACAAGAGTCATTTTTTGAGTGAGAAGACAGACAAATATCATAAAATGAAGCCAAATTTGAGCTATATCTGGAAAAGAAGTGATTTTAAATGGTCAACTCCTTAAAATAGAAAATTAAACAAAAACAGTGGAAACGCTATTGCAGATGTCTAAGTCTCACATTCTAGTCGTTTTTTCCTAAAAGAAAATGTTTCTAAATATAATAGGAATGATAAAAAATAAATCAGATTTCCCCACTTTGATTTCCTCAATCTCTGGAATAAGCAAATGGAGTGGGAGGGAGGAAGAAACTAGAGCTGGTAGTGACTTTCACTGGAGGGTTCTGTCAGTGTACATCTGTCTTACTGAAATCTGTTTATTTTGATAAAACATTTTATAGGAAAAAAGTTTAATCATTATTCTATCAGGCCATCTAGACATGCTACTTAGTATTTATTTTACTGTATTTTATATGCACAACTTAATACATCCTGCATTTCAGTATTCAGAAAAGGCTTGACTGCATGGAAATGAAATGTTTCAATGTCTTTGAAACAAACATTTCTTTGAGGTTTTATTAGCTGGGAGATCTGAATACTCCAACTATCTTCCTGATAAGGTATTTGGAAAATACCAGTCGTAATTTCTTGCTAAGCAGAATTCCATCTTCCAATTATATTAAACAAAAGAGGTAATTCTATATAACAATAAGGGATAAATCACTGTCTGAGACTAATTAATTACATATTTTATAATTGTAGCATATTTTATTTCATTGCTTATACAAAAACAGCCATGTCCTTAGACTGGTCCAAGTTCCATGTATCTTAGCTCCAAGGGAAAAAGCTAGTACATTATTTAAAAAGCAATTCTATGTAACTGCTAGAGAACATTCCTGATTATCTTTAATAATCTTTAAAAGCCGGAGGTTAATAGGAGAGGGAGCATGAGAATAAGAAAGGGGGTAAACTGAGAGTAGAAGAAAGAGTCTGAGAATTTTATAAATTGAAATTTATAAATTGAGAGTAGCAATGCCAATCCACTAATTGAATGGAATCATAGGTGTTTAAAAGCAATATATTTTTATGGCTGTGGTAAGAGGTCTGTATGGTATATTTTGCTCTCTTTTTCATAAATCAGTCTTGAAAATGTCTTCCTGTTCATGAAAGCAGAAATTCTCAAAGTCTGTCCCTGGGCATCATGCCAGTTTGTGGTACTAATAGATCATTCTGTTCTGACAGGAAGAGTTTTAAATAAATGTCCGCTCAACACGCAGCTGTGTGAAACTGGCAGATCTGGCCTCTGTCTTTGGGTCAAATACTCACTGTTGCCTCTGCAAAATAAAATGAAAAATAAAATAAATCAGATGGGGCACATTCAGTTAGGATGGCAGAATTTCAGAACATTTTGAAAAGGTGGGTCCTCGTCTCAGCAACATGTAGAGTATCGAAAGATGTTCTTGCTGATTACTGCAGGAGAGCTTTACAGCTGTGGAGGATCCTGTCAGCTTTAATAAGCTCTGAATACATTACTGATGAACCTGACTTACAAGCAGCTGATGTTAAGCTGCCTGATGCCCTTGACACACACATTTGTCTCTTCTGTATATATAGATCAAGGGAAAAAAATCTGTGGAGGAAACTAATATCAGTGAAGTCAAAAAGCAAAAATAGCAGAGAAATATAGTGATGTGTTTAGCTTCTGTCTTACAGAATGTCTTTGGATAAAATTATAAACAAATTATATATATCCAATTTCAGTGAGTATTATCTGTAAAGAGTAGTGGAAATGAGGAATGAGGAAGAGCTGGCTAGGATGTGGGAAACAATTTAATCCATCATGTTGGAACTCGTTGTATGTTACTAGAAAATGCAGGTATGAGTTGGGTCAAAGTTTGGTTGGTTGCAGAAGAAAATAAAGACTGTGATTGCTGTCTGGCTGTTGAACAAAGCGAGCTTTCAAGATTCACCTCCTAGTCAGAAATAATCAACATGCTGTCTTGCTTCCAACACATCTTGTTATCTGCTTTGATAGAGAAGGATCTAGGGTTTTGCAGTAAATCACATACTGAATTTGACAGCATCATTGTGGTAAAGAAAGGGAAAAAGGACCATAACAAGTATATATGACAAGACCTGCATTGTCAAGGCCTCAAAAAGTAAACTTTTTTTTTTTGATTGATTGATTGATTGATTTGATCTGATAGATGAGCCAAGTCTGGGCAGGACCATAAAGTTGTAATGTTTCTGACCATTTAAATTGCAATACCTTCCTTTTACCTTACTGTTCTGTGTTTAAGACATCTGACATGTTCCAACTTTGCCATTTCTACTCTCCTACAAAAATCATGTAATTCATCATAACCTGAGTATATTAATCATCTCTTGAAAGTTTAGAGACTGAGAAGGATAGAAGGGCTTGAGTCAACATTTATTTATCTATTTATTCTCAAGTTTTATGAGGGGTGTGTTATTCCTGTGAAACATATGTCTTGAGCTTGCATGTGAGACAGAAGAACTCTCTGGGCTGCTAGAGAGCCTCTCAAGGGCAAAAGCTAGGTTTTCTATAACTTTCCGTGACATGTGAAGTTTGGGATATTAGAGTAGTTAGGAAGAATTAAAAATAATAATAATGATAGAACGCAATATGGTTAGAAAGAATACAGACAGAGAGCTATGCCACATGCTAAGCCTCCTCATACACTGGCAAGAGAGCATGGTCTTAAAAATAGGTAAGAAAACAAGAAAAAGCAAAATTCCTGAGCTGTGCAAAAGAACTGCCAGACCAGTTCTAGACCATTGAACTTTCAGCAATGTGCTGAAAAAGGACTTGCTATGTAGCTGTCAGTACTCTTCTGTCACTCCTAGGGAGCTCAAGTTGACTGCCTGCCATGGCCACAAAATACCAGCTTATCCCTCATCTTCCTGATCTGTTTTCATTGTTGTATTGATGCCTTCTTATTTGAGAAAGCTCTCCAGTGAGTGTCATAGTGAAAAATACAATGAATAGAAAATGTGAAGAGATGCCATGTCACCATCCGGGCTAACTTAATCTGGTAAATGCTTCATCTGAGAGCATGGTGCCACTTCAGGACACCCTAAAATAGAATGACACACCAAGGTTGATGGGCTAGCAGTTTCCTTTTTGTCTCAATGATTTAGTAAAATTTCTTTGTAGAAAACTGCTCAGTAAATTCAAACCATCACAGTAAACATTGAAGATGTTCTTGAACTCTTAAAAATGATTGCGGAGGTCCTTGGAAAATTGCACTGAGTTCCAGTAAAAGATTTTGTGAGTTGAAACCTACAAAATATTGTTGTACTGTTACTGTGTTCATAAAATTAAGCAGGACGAATCCTTTGCGTATTGCTTTTCCCCTATATCCTGCGATATCCAGGAAGGCAGATGAGTTTCAAGGAGGTAAATGAGAATGCTAGTTCTGCATGAAATGCACTCACATGAATATTTGATACCTGCAGTGTTTAAATGCATTCCCTTGCATTTAAATTCACACAATAATTATCAAATTTTTCCTCTTGGGTTTGCAGTCAAATGTTTGAACAGTTTGATTAATCGCTGTAGTCCTAATTGGTCTGAAGCTAGCTGCTGGTTTGAATTAAATGTCTTATACTTTTCAAGAACTACCACAGTAGGGTGATAAAGTTCCTGTAGGATCATCTTGTAAAGAGTTAAGATCACCAGAGGTCTTGTCAGACCAGAAAGACTGATTCTAAAAATATTATAAACATGGTCAGCCCTTCTAAGTTAGTTCAATTCAAAAGAGAATAACTATTTCATAAAGTCACCTAATAAACAAAATAGGCTAAATGATCAAGTCATTTAAACTGTGAAACAGGGCTCTCAAGGTTATCTAAGATGAAGTCTCACATGTGGTGGAAGATCTTCAGTTTCTCTCATGAACTAATCTAATCATCCTTCAAGACATAAAAAAAAAAAAAAAAAAAAACAAAAAAAAACAGTATTAGATGAACATTTATTGGTTGCAGATATTTTTAAATTACTTGGTTATTCTTTATTTTAGGAAGTTTTATAGATACAGGGGGCTAATCACAATTTTTTTAAGAGTATGAGTCTTTCTAAGTGATAAATAAAGTTCTCTGCATGTGTACTGCAGAGAACTGTCATGTTCACATTCTGTGAATGGTTATAAGGTCCTGTAATGTTCTAAAGACTCCGTAGCTGTATAACTAGGAGAACTGAGTGTTGGTATCCAGTATATGCTCTGACTAACAGTACCTGTTGTTAATATTTCAGACTGCCTCAGGAAGTGTCTTGGCTAATTGTAAATATCCAGTGATATTATTTATTTGGATCTTTTGCTATTAGACTGTTGGGTAAATGAAAATTTTAAAAACATATTTTAACAGCAAGTTTTTGTAATTCAAGTAATTCTGCTTTTGCATAAAGGCCAAGGTAAAAAAACAGATTCTTTGCTTTATGTTACATAATTTGCATATCTCATGTTGTGCAGCATCTCTGTGCAGCTAAAGGTCATGCAGCTAAGCCTGTGTCAACCTTCTTTGCTGACAGTAATAATACTCAGTGTCTGTTAGGCGTAGTAGCCATATATACTTATGGTTCATTTCTAAAGATCATCATTTCATAATGCTTTAAATATGAAGCTCTTTTCATGGTGATACTTTTCATTTATAGTAGTAGGACAGCACTTTTCCTTGGTGGGGCAAGAACGAAAAAGAAAGTAGCAAGGATTATCTGTATGTTTGTTTCCTTAAATTCATTTGTTCTTTGGTAATGCACGATCTATAATCTGCATATTTACATTTATCAAATAATAAAAGGGGCCTTTTTCTGCATTCTAGATGTCTTTGGCAAATACAATGCATCAAAAAAGAAAGACCTGTATGACAGATAGTAGTAATCAGAGAGAAAATGCAAAAGGACCTGTGTGTCCAAGTTTGCCCTTCAGTATCCCTGAGGATGATCTGTAACATCTTAGATATTGTTGACCAGCCTGAGTGGATCTTGTAGAACAGCTTGAATAGCATTATGTCATCATACCATATAGTAATATAGTGTCAGGAGGTAACAAATAGCATTCCAAAATTTGAGAGCTCCAAGGAAACAGGGAAGTGAAATGTGTTGTCTTATTGTTATATCTGGTGACAAACTGAAGTTTAAAGCCCCTCAAGGGAAGAGAGAAGTGAGTCTGGGACCTCCAAGCCCCTCATGAGGGTGGTAGCTTCATCCCTGCTTGGTGGGACAGGAACCGCTGCCATCTTGTCTTCTCTTCGTCACCCAAAAAGGGAAGTTCTTGAATGATGCCTCGATCTGGACCTTCCTTTCTATAGCATTGCTACTGTTTAAAATATCCGGAATGGAATCGATGGGGGAAATGGTTGTATTTAAGCCATTTCTAATGTGTTCACACCATACTGGGGAAGGCTCCCACTTGACACACCAGCAGCAGCCCACACTTCTTCCCTGTCTCCCGCCGAGCTGAGGTGTAAGGGGTCACTGTTCCAGAAGGCCAGGCTTTCCTGAGGGCCTGCGGCCTGCCTTCTCCTTGGCTGCAGTCCCCTCAGAGTTTTTGTCCTTCACTGATGCCTGCCTTGGCTCAGTGTTTTCTTTTAACCCTGTCTGCAGTAATTCTGCCTTTAGAGGCAGTTCCCCAGTTGGCTGCAGATCTTGATTTACAACATGAGACAGCAAGTGGTACACATAAGAATTACTCATGTCTTGAAATACTTCAGCTCTTCTGAGCTGAGTCTGAAGCAGATTCTGAATGATTTATGGTGTTAGAGTTTATCACAGCTGATGTAATACCAAGAGTGGCTAATTCTTTATGAAGAACACTATTCACAGTCTTTGGACAGAAGCAAAAACTAAAATAAATTACTTTATAATATTCATACTTTCTGCCTCAGGTTTCTCTTCATCTTCTTTTAGCATCTGCCCACTAAACTTGCAATTGATTAAAATACCTCCCCTGTTCTTATAGAATTACAGATGTCCACTCTTTTTTTGTTGTTGTTGTTATTATTTATCAATCCACTTGGAGAGCACACAGCATTTTAGGTGTGGTGGATTTCAGAAGCTCGTAGGAAT
This sequence comes from Nettapus auritus, assembly GCA_011076525.1. Lineage (NCBI taxonomy): Eukaryota > Metazoa > Chordata > Aves > Anseriformes > Anatidae > Nettapus > Nettapus auritus. The sequence continues at coordinate 90,346,410 of CM021766.1, read as the reverse complement.
GAGCAATGTGATGACAACCTGTCAAAAGTTAATTGGTGCCAGCTAACGCTGTAAGACATTCTCTTTATAAAAGCAGAGGTGCAGGCTCACAGAGGTTGTTGCTGAGTGTCCCACAGCAGTGGCTGAGCTTTCAGAAGTACTGGCATTGCACTTTTCTTGAAAGAACCCTTGAGAAGTGAGGTTGGGACTGTAACATCATTGCTCAAATCTGTTTTGTTGAGTGTGCAAAGTTATGGCGAAGTAGACTTTTTTTCTCTCAGTTTTTCCTTTCATGATCTGTGAAATATGTGTGTTCACACATCTCACTATCTCACAAACCTTGCCAATAAACTTCAAGAGATCTGAACAAGCCTGGAAGAAAAAAATGACCACATAAAGGAAATTGTACCACCAGCTCACCCTCTGGCCCCCACAAAAACAGTGAGTGATGTGAAGAGGAATTAATGCTGTGACCTGGGGGTGAGTCAACAAAAGTGGCAGTAAAAAAATTAAAGAATTCAGAGGTTCTTGAACTGTTTAGCTTGTGGTGTTAATCCAGATATTTATTAAAACAGCATTTGCCTGTTCAGAAAGCTTCAGGCAGGTCTTGATATGATTCAGTTTAGGATGAGGCCCAAGAATCCTGGGTGCTTTTCAATATTGACTGTGTGCTTCCTTATGATTAAGGCATCTAATCAGGAAAATGTCAAAGCAGTTTTTAGAATTTGTTATAGCTGTTGTATGGCCTCTATTTCATGAATGACATTGTTTGTTTCCTCCATGGTAGTAGTTATTATAATAACATTACACAGCAGATACCTAGTCTGAAAATGCCAAATGGAAGGCAAAGCATCAGAAAATTATTATCAAGAAAAAAAAAAAAAAAAAAAAAAAAAAAAATAAGGAAAAGCTTGATATATTAATAATAAAGGCTAGAGCTTATTTTGCCAACTTTAATTATTTCTGAAGGTTAGAGATACAAAATAGAAAAAAAAATGAGTGTATTTTTTCCTTCATTCATCATTAGTGAAAATCATAGCTTAGAATTTATTGACTGGAAACTTTTCTTTTCCTATACATAATTTCTTGGTTCAATTAAATAAACCAGTGGTATTTCCTGTATTGCTTTGATGGGTGAGCTCAGAGGAACCTAAGACGGAGTGGGATGCAAATCTGCATAAGAGCAGACATACAGCATCCCCACTACTTCCTATACTGGCAGCCTCAGCCCTGCACTGAAGATTGCCCCAGCAAAAGAGGGAAGATCTCCAGCCAATGTTACCAGACAGGGAAAATGTGGAATGGAAATCCATATGCTGCCCTGGGGACCAAAGTGTTTCACCCACAAAGAGATTCCAGAAATGTGATGTTAAAAGAATCGCTAATGTAAAACCTGTAGGAAGGTAAGAGTCAAACCAGTAGGATAGTTTGAGCCCATGATGACCCATTCTTCTTCACCTAATGCAGGCATGGTGAGCTTTGAAACAGAACTGATTTGTATCCCAGCAAGGCTTTTGATTGGGATCTGCCATCTCAGGAAAAAAAAGGCAGAAGCTGGGTGGGTTTCTGGAATATTGTAAAAGGTTGTTTTGACACAGAGGGAGAGATCTCCTCCTATGAAAATACATTTGGTCATTTCTTTATATTCAGCTTAATTTTGATGCAAGCTGTTTGTCTCCGTTGGTCTGCAGCTCCCCTCAGGAGAAAAAACAAAACAAAACAAAACAAAACAAAACAAACTTCAAGCAGTACTGGTGATGGGGTCTTGAGAAAAGTTATCTGAGGGAAGAATTTCATTTAGCTGCATACCTGATGGTACCATAGCTTCTGGCTGAGCACAAGATGAGAAAGCTGTTCCTCCTACTATGTTCAAGTGAATAGAAAGTTGTGTCTGACTCAAGTAAATAAGTAGATACTATTTCATGTGAAGTCAGTGCTGAATTAGTCTTATTGACCTTAAAACATACAACTCACTGCCCCATCTAATGTTTTGTAAATCCCCAAGACTGTAGCCTTGTCTTATATTAGCAGTCCAGATGTTTAGCGTCAAAAACATCCGGCAAGAAGCAGTAGTAAAGCTTTCTCCTGCTGACTTCAAGGAATTTTGTGAAGCAGGCTCCATTAAGCAAAGGACAGTGCCACTTTTATAATACAGCAGAAAACAGGCCTGTATGCTACATTCAACGACTACCAGGAGAATTTATGTGCTTTTATAGTACAAGCTTCTCTTGCACTTCATCCTTAAGTTGACAATCACATGCAGAAGTTGTTCTGTTGGAGCGAGAAAAACCTGGGGATATAAAGCCTTTAGAGGTAAAGCACAAGTGCTTTCAGGGATGGGTCTGTTGTTCTCACCAAAATCTCTGTGGGCTCGTGTCATCCAGCACGCTGGAGATCCAGTTTGAATGCGGCTTCCATAAGACGTGCAAAATGTTCTGCCTTTCTAAGAAAGCCTCCCTAGTCCTCTCATTTTTTATGTTGCTGGCTTTTCAGTTACCCTGAAATGATTTCATCTGCTGAGAGTATGGCTTGGGCTCACAAAAGGGAAAAAAAAAAAAGACACCCCCCTCCACATACACACACTCAAAAAGGTAATCTCATAACAAAACTGAACAGTAAATCAAATGTCTCCTACCTGGAGCAGATTTGAATTATTAGTTTTCAGTCTAACAAGCAGTTAACTTGAATTGTACCTGTAATTAAAACAGGCTAAAAGCAAGCCACCCAGCTGGCATGTACATCTCCTCTCCCATACTACTCTGAAGAAATATTTTTTTAAAAAAGGAGAAATATTCTTCATTATGATGAATATGCTTGAAAATGAGGAGCTGCTTCTTTCAGAATGTTCTGCTCGTTTTATTTGGAACAAAGACTTCTAGCTTCCCTTACCGTATAAAAACAGAGCATGAATTAGCTGTTTGAAAGAAGTGGGAGATGGGGCATCAAAGAGCCTTCTGTTCATTAAGATAAACACCGAATATGTGTTTCATGTTTGGTTTCAGAATAACATTCTGAAGAGAGGATTAAGCAGTTGCTTTCCACAGTCTTAAACTATTGAGATGGTGTGGGAGAAGGAGGAGAATAAAAGGATTTAAGCTATTATGCAAAGAATTAGTGTTGAGAGAGTAAAAGGTCCCCTTATTACCCCATATCTCCATGGATTTAGTAGTGTTGAAAGTGTAATATGGCTCTCCATTTTGGATGCTGTAAGTATGTGACTGAGTTACAAGAGTCCATCTAAAATTTCAGCCTGGACACTGATTTTGCAAGAAAGACAATAGTTTCATAGCTAAAATTTCCTTTTTCTGTGTTTTTGTTACATTATAATGTCAAGGAAAAAAAAAAAAAAAAAGAAAAAGAAAAAAAGAAAAAAAATGCTGTAACCTATGCATGGTAAAACACAGGGGTTTTTTTTTGGAAATGTTGTGGTTTAACCCGGACGGCAGCTAAACACCACACAGCCGTTCGCTCACCCTCCCCCCTCCCTCTCTGGGATGGGGGAGAGAAATGGAAAAGTGAAACGAGAGTTGAGATAGAGACAGTTAGGAAACAATAATAATAATAATAATAATAACAGTAATAATAATAATAGTGTATATGAAACAAGTGATGCACAATGCAATTGCTCACCACCCGTTGACCGATGCCCAATCTATCCCGAGCAGCTGGCCCCCCCATCCCGGCTAGCCACCCCTATATATTGTTTAGCATGACGTCAGATGGTATGGAATACTCCTTTGGCTAGTTTGGGTCAGCTGTCCTGGGTCTGTCCCCTCCCAACTGTTGCTGTACCCCGAGCCTGCCTGCTGGCAGGACAGAGCGAGGAGCTGAAAAGTCCTTGGCTTGGTACAAGCACTGTTCTGCAACAACCAAAACATCGGCATGTTATCAGCATTCTTCCCATCCTAATCCAAAACACAGCATTCCACCAGCTACTAGGAGGAAACTGTCCTAACTGAAACCAGGACAGGAAACAAGATCATAGAATCATAGAATAGTTTGGGTTGGATGGAACCTTAAAGATCATCTCACTTCAACCCCCTGCCATTGGCAACGATAGGACCCACTAGACCAGCTTGCCCAAAGCTCCATCCAACCTGTCCTTCTCTGGGCAACCTGTGCCAGGGCCTCATCACCCTCATAATGAAGAATTCCTTCCTTATATCTAAACCTACACATTTTCAGTTTACACCATTACCCCTTGTCCTGCCACTACACTCCCCAATAAAGTCTGTCCCTAAGGCTGCTATAAGATTTTTCAGAGCCTTCTCTTCTCCAGGCTGAACAACCCCAACTCCCTCAGCCTGTCTCCACAGCTGAGGTGCTCCAGCCCTCCAGTCATCCTCATGAACATCCTCTGGACTCGCTCTAACAGGCCTGTGCCCTTTTTGTGCTGGGGGCCCCAGAGCTGAACACAGGGTTCCAGGTGGGGTCTCAGCCACAAGGGATGGAATAGAGGGGGAGAATCACCTCCTTTCAGCCTGCCAGCTACATCTGGGGACACAAATTTTTCCCTTCTTGCTCACAGTGCAGTCACCTCAGTTGCAGAAGCGGTCATGATCCACCCCACTTTGCACTCCTGTAATCAATTTTTATTACACATATTTTATAGATCAAGTTGATTGAACTGTTCCTATGAGTCAGTGTGAATAAGAGTTTTGCAATCTGTCCATGCCTTATACATTTTCTGTGAGAGCGAATGATGGATGGTTTTATGAATTTGCTGATATGCCAGTTACGGTGTTTTATGTTGAGTTTTAATGAACTAAATTTGCTAACTGTTATGACCAATATTGAAATGGTGTTAAATTAGAAGAGCTCATTTCTGTTGACTCCAATGAAATGTCAGTGTATCCATTTTAATTTTCAAGTTCCATAAGGGGCTTTTATGTCCTTAGTATGTTTACAAAAGTAGTTTTTAGTTGCTGTTAGCCCATCTGTAAGCTCATTGTCATGTATTTTTGTATTTATATTCTGTTTATTTAATCCATCAACAGTGTCTGCTTAGAAGTTACATTTTTTTCTTGTTGTTCATTTATCTTTTCCCTAGGCATCTGCTACTCCTCACTCTGAGAGACAGGTGGTAGCTAGATTTGGCCTGACCTAGGACAGCTGTTCTCATAATTCAGAAAAAGAAATCTATCAGGAATGTGTATAATTATTAGTTTTATTAATGAATGTAGGGGCTCTACTAAAGAACAGGTGATCAAAGTTTTTTAATTTCCTTGGTATTTGATTATTATTTACTCTTTTAGTTCTGTATTTGTCACATTTCAGGGTTGCACTTTGGGTGTAGGGGGTTGTTTCATCATACGGGTATTTAATTTTCCAGTTTGCAGTGTTCTGTTTGAAACGGGATTGCTGAAAAACAGCAGTGGTTAGAATATATTGTTTAATACGGTTTTAAGCCAAAGCACTCAGATTTGCAAAGGAGATATATAAAACTACCACTACCAAGTTCATCCTCAAGCAATGTTCTCTGGGAGAATAACACTAAATAGGTGACAGACTTCAGTCAGAGACATTCAGTACTACACATAAAAGAACACACGCACACACACACACACACACACACAAAAAAAAAAAAAAAAAAAAAAAAAAAAAAGGCTCAGAAATGAATCTTGATGCATGCTTCTTGGAGGAAGGGGAGGAAGTAGTCCAAATGGTTGACAGGATTTGCAGGTTCTGTGGCTTCCTTATTAGCACATTGACTCACGGTCCCGCATGGTGATCTGTCTTGTTTGGGATTTATTAGGAGGTGGCTACATCTTTGTTTCACTCCCTGCTCATTGGTTTGATGAGATTTCAGCTCATCATTTCTCTGCCTCATTGCTATCTGTTAGGTTATGCTGAAGAATAATGAATCACACTGATCTCTTTCTTATCCAAAGATATATGTGAGTTTGGATGTACTGGAATAACAGAGAATTTGTTCACTTAAGCTTCAATTGTTTTTTTTATTATTATTATTATTTATTTTTTTTTTAATTTTTTTTCCCAGTAAGTTAGAAAAAATAGCAGTATATGTGATTTATGACCCCCTTCTTTATCTCCAGTACTTAATTTCTCATAATAAGAGAGATAAGAAATGTATTTGGATGCAGATCACAGAGGTTCCTGAGTGCAGCCTAAAAACTCTTAAGCACCAGAGCTTTCATTCTAGAAGCTCAATTTTGGTCTCTGCTTTATCTTAATCTCTGTATTCAAAATCTTTTACAGATGTTGACATATGCCTGTCTGTCTGCAGGTCTTTCAGAAAGAACTAACATTTGAACATTGGAGCTACTGAAATTCTGGTTGTTTCAGAGAGGATATTGTTTGCTGTTTTGTAATATATGCCATTACATGTTTGCCACTTAAGCAATGCAGAACTAGGGCTATACTAACTCAAAAGCATTCTACACTGAGTACTTACCGGACATTTGTATCTCTATATTTCTCTGATTAGATAAAATGCCATAGATAAAATTCCACTGGAAAAATAAAATCTTACTCTATTTTGAATATAATAAGCAGATAACAAGATAGAGGCCATACAAATGCAAGAATTTATCAGCAGAAGCCAGGCAATGGGTTGAGAGTACCTTGGTGCCAATCGTGCATCTTGCACAGCTTGAATGCACTATTCTTACCCACTTGTAAATGTGTGGTAACTTGCTCGTCTCTTCCTGAGAATTAAACTGTCTCACAGTCTCTGTAAAAGGAGTATGCACACATGCAACTACTATGAAAAGGCTGACACTGTAAATTTATCTGTGGGTTATCCCACAATAGGTGGCTCGTGTGCATGCCCAAAAAGGTAGGGAAAAACATACTCTTTCCGTCAATTTTGTTGCTTTGCAAACTTGCTGCTCATCACTGCTGGAGGGATGGGAGCTTACTGTATGTAAGGGAGCCAGGAAAACAGCTCAATAGAGGAAGCAAGCAGGAATTCCTGTTGACTTCCATGTCTTGTTCCTATATGTGCTTGGAAATTAAATGGTAACTGTTTCCCTGCTGTGAATACTGGGAATTTATTTAGGTATAATATATTGTTGCACTGAAGATGGTACAGAAGTGTACACTTCTACTGCTCTGCACATGTTCTTGTTTCTGAATGAAGTACAATATTCTTTGGATTTCTTTCCTGGGACTTCAAATACTTTCACTATAAGCTAGAATTAATCCTTTAGGGGTGTTAAGCCTGACTTTGAGCTCTGAGTTGTGGCTGGCAGGTCTACTGACATGCCACTACTGAATTCAGAGTATCACACAGACGTCAGCTACATGAGAGAGACCTGGGGACTTCTCCTTTTGGGGTTTTCCAAGTTAAAAAAAAAAAAAAAAAAAAAAAAAAAGGTGAGGAAAAGCAATTTAATAGTTTCTCATCCCCTGTCTTGCTGAGTTTTGACCAAGTGGAGCCTCAGCAGTTGCCACACTTGGCCATTTCCAAGAAATAGGGCTTTATTGATTTGAATGAACTGCTCTGGCTTTGTACTATAGTAGCAACAGATCCTTGGGAAGTGCCTCTAAAGTCGTGCAGCTCCAAAGAAATATATATTATATCTATTCTCTGACTGTAATTAGAAGAAAGGGAACATTTCTATTTGCCTTCCAAAAAGGGCCAAAAACTTTCATAGGCAGAAAGCTCTGGTGAAAGGTCCACCAAGATGGCAATGAAGACACATCAGTACAGGTGTTTTTTGATCAGGATCACAGGGATTAAATCCATATGAAGAAGTACAGTCTATGAAAAAAGCATAGTGAGCACCAGCAACTATTATGTGCTCTCCGCAAACAACTGCCACCTGCTACACTAGTACTTGTGACTAGCTAACATGCGAAGTATCCCACAGCATGCAAAAATGTGCACCATCATGCAGAAGAGGGTCACTGGTGCTCTGAATTTTCCATACTGGAGCAGTATCAGTTCTGTAACAGAACCTAAACTGAAGTGCAAGATGGGATGCTAAGGGAGATGCTGAGATGGCACTAACCTCTCAGGATACTGTAGTGTGCAAATGTGCATCAGTAATATGAGGTTTAACAGCATCTTTGTAGGTTAAATACAGTACTTTGGCAAGGAGGTTTGTACGCAAAAGTAAAAGCTTTATTTTTCAATCTCTTCTGCTCAATAATCTGCCATTGCAGAAGTATATGATGTTCATTGTGGCAACAAATAGTGTGGAAACTGATGTGTGAATTAGAAGAATTAATGATCAGATTGTGTCTGGCTTGATGTAAATTCAGAATGTACACACAGGAACAAAGTAACAAGAGGCATTTTAATCCATAGAAATTAAGGAGTTTCTATTTATGCAGGGAAGTCGTTACAGTTATACAGTAGGAAGAAGCCATTAATAAATGCAAATTGTACACTTTGAGCATCCATGATGCTGGGTGTGTCACTACACACATAAATACAGTAAGTAATATTAGATAGACTTCATCTGGTGTACTTTAGGCTGTATCAGATTCATTCTGATCCAAAGTAACGAGTGCATAAATTGTTCTTCATTTAAAATTATTTTTAGGAGCAACTAGATGCAATTCATCCTAATGAAACAATGCAGTGTTAAAGGGTAGCATCCATAAAGTGGCAGGGAGTCAGGGCACTTGAGTCCTTCCCAGCACCTTCTCAAGTTGAAGTTCTGATGTTTTTTTTCCAAGATGTAAGTCTTCCAAAAGGCTTAAGGTGTGCTACTGCTTTTAGCCCCAAAACAGGCAGTTAGGGAAGATTCTCAAGTATTCTCCAAGAGCTAAAGCACTTGGTATAAGTACTGCTTTCTGTATAGCGAGCAGACAAAATGCAGGAATGCAGTGTGCTAATTGATGTGAAGTCAATCATAACATTATCTTCTTGTTTACCTCAGACAAGCTCAGTCAAGCAATGAGTTTAACTTCTGTCACCCCAAATGTGAGACTATATGCAATAATGCAAGTCCTTAGATCATGTTAGAGGCCAAAGATTTGTTCTGATATTTTTTTAAATTTTCTCTCCCTCATATTCTTTTCCCTAGTGGGGAGAGAGAGATGAGGTAAGCACACAGGATTTATGCAGGAGACGGTACAGATCATTTTGTTTAGCAAAATAAAAATAAATCAGAACTATTTTCCAAATACACCTTTTTTTTTTTTTTTTTTTTTTTTTCAAACAGAACAAACTTCATATTGCTGGCATTTGTTTCACAGGGTTTTTGACATCAGACCTAATCACAACCTATTCTGCTGCTTAAAAATATGGGACCCTGGCAACACTGCTTCCTCTCTCCAATCATGGGGCAGCAAAGCAACTGCAGGGTATTGCATTTGGATTTGTCAGAATAAATAATGAAGAGGCTCATCAGCCTCTCTCTAATGAACAAGGAAATGTGATTAAGCGACTTTAAAAGAGAATGGCTGAAAACAATATAGAAATGATAGCAGGATGATTGCTGTGAATGAGAGACTGAAATTTCTGAATAAGAGATTTCTTCAACAAGACACAACGACAGTAGTTTAATCTTCCATTAAATGATTCCTGCCAATTTGGAAAAGCTCTGAATCAGGAGATTACAGACATCACAGAAGCTGACAAGGCAGTCACTTCTCTTAAGACAGCTACTTTCTGGCAATTGCTGAGAAATAGCCATTTTTTAAATTTCAATACTCTTAACTTCTACCAAACAATGACTAGAACATCTCTTACTAGGCAATCTTCTCAATGACTCTGAAAATACAAACTGTCTTTTGGACCAAAGTGTTCTAGAGATGCTTGCCAAGTCTACTGTGGCTAACATCTAGAAATTGTACTGATTAGCTTCTGGCAACATTTCCTGAAAGTGCTTGATATGTTAGAATCTCATTAAATATCTTATTCCTCTTTATTCTTCTTTAGCACTGAAAATATATGCTTTCACCTTATATCTAATCTGTTTGTATGCTTTCACTGTCTGCTATCCTCACTTACCTAGAAGAGATAGCACACAATATAGAAGCTTCAAGAAGAGTGAAATAACACAAGTTTCTGTAATTCTATGTGTCAGGAGAAAGATATCTTTTTTTTCTTTCCTTTTTATACATCTGTAAATGACTATTACAATAAATGTATAAAAGTCAACAACTAGATTTCTGTCCAAGGAAGGGGAATTATATCAGCCTGTAGAAGTTTCCAGAAATTCAAATACAAAATGGTATTCTGTTGTAACAATAGTAAGCACACCAGTTGGCGTGAGATTCATAAATACGCAGTTTAAAAAAGAAAGTAAAGATGTCAAGCATCTTTTTAAGTTTCAGAAATGTTCACATACCTCAAATATGATACCATTACAGAAAATACTCTGGGTCTAAAACACAGTTCTGCTTCACAAGGCTTTTGAATGTATTTCTTTTTCACAAGATGTAGGACTATCATACTGCAACATATAGTATGAATAATAGAAACCACTTTGGGTTTTCAGCCGAAACTTCAACTGTCTTCAGTGGAGATTTGATTGTGTTTAAACATGTTAGCCTTCTACGCATCTCCCTGTGTTACTTAAAATATTTTGAGATCATATTGTTATAATCTAATTATCTTCCATAAAGATTGGGTTTCAGTTTTTGCAAGTTTACTTGTACTTTTCTTGTTCCATGGACAAACTGCTGTCTGTTAAATCATGCTATTATTCCTCTTTTTATATGGTATTTATTATCATACCCAGTAGCTGGTCTCCTTTCAGCAGCTTATCCTAGTGAACGTCTGTCCTGGTTTCAGTTAGGACAGTTTTCCTCCTAGTAGCTGGTAGAGTGCTGTGTTTTGGATTAGGATGAGAAGAATGCTGATAACATGCCGATGGTTTGGTTATTGCAGAGCAGTGCTTGTACCAAGCCAAGGACTTTTCAGCTCCTTGCTCTGTCCTGCCAGCAGGCAGGCTGGGGGTGCAGCAAGAGCTGGGAGGGGACAGACCCAGGACAGCTGACCCAAACTAGCCAAAGGAGTATTCCATACCATCTGACGTCATGCTAAATATATAGGGGTGGCTAGCCGGGATGGGGGGGCCAGCTGCTCGGGATAGACTGGGCATCGATCAGCGGGTGGTGAGCAATTGCATTGTGCATCACTTGTTTCATGCCCACTATTATTATTATTATTATTATTATTATTATTATTATTGTTTCCTATCTTAATAAACTGTCTCTATCTCAACTCTCGTTTCACTTTTCTGTTTCTCTCCCCCATCCCAGACAGAGAGGGAAAGGTGAGCGAACGGCTGTGTGGTGTTTAGCTGCCAGCCGGGTTAAACCACAACAACGTCACAACCTGCTTCATCAGCTTATGTTTTAGCTTCCTGTGGAGAATCAAAATATCCTAGAGGCCATACACGACCATGGTTCATCATCCTATGGTATATCCTCTGAGCACGAGAATGAGAAACCGTTTTGATAGGGACATCTAACAGAGACACAACCTTCTCTCAGAAAGCAGGGATGTAGCAGAGGTTTACATCTGCCAGGAAATCTGTGCAGTCCTCTTCTCCAAACTGCTCAGTGTAGCAAGAAAAAAAAGCAAAGAACAACATATCCCCTCTTTATGCTTTTTCTATGCCAAGGTCTGTAAAAACTTCTCTGCAGAGCTTCTCTCAAGCAAATAGATTGCATGGGTGCAGTCAATGAGGTGTTCACAACATCCTCATTCTTTTTCTCCTGGGGAAAAAATAAAAAATAAAAAAATAACAGGCTTAGAGGAATATTTCTTTAATATTCAAGATAATTCCTTGTAGACTGAGACCTGTATTTCTGTATTTTATCATTTTATTTAGAATTTTAGTATTTTTATTTTATCTTAGACATAGCAGTTTGCTCTCTGTGGTGCGCTAGGATTGATGCCTTGTTCCTATGATCTGCAGAGCCAAATCTGGAGCAAAACCTGTTTTTCAAATTACTTGTGCCAGAACATCTTCATGTTATGTATAGACTGGAACTATCAATGTTGTAATGCACAAGAATCCATTTCAGTGTAACTAGATTCTCTAGCAGATTAATCGCAGGTAAATACTTGGTGTAACAGTACTTCTGAAGTTTGTGTATGAGGAAAGAAATATTTGGAAATTTTAAATTCATTTAAAGGAACCAAAACCTACCAATTTTGTGCTTCTTAGCTCCCAACTATACCATTCTGAAAAATCTACCTCTTTTTACATTTCTTTAGAAATAAGGTATCTGATATGTATGTGCACTTTTCTTTTGTAGGTGGAATGGAGAAAATAAAACAACACACCTTTGCATTAGCTCATTACACCTATAATGTACTGTCTACCTTACAATATGCCAATGGAGCACCTGTAGTACGTATTTACAGTGACACAGATTTCAGCAATCCTGATGTCCAGGGTCCAATCATTAATTTCAACGTGCTCAATGAAAATGGAGAGGTGATTGGCTTTTCACAGGTATGTTCTTCTTTTGCTTTAATTGAGCATTCTCCTTGTATCTTAAGCATATTTACAATGTGTTCTTTATCCTAAAGGAGATATTTTCTGTCATAGTCCCTTCTGAGGTTTTGGTTTTCTTTCTTCGTAGTTCTGCACAATATATACAAACTGTTTTTAAAGTTGTAGAGAGAGAATCCAATAAATAATGCTAGCATAATGCAAAGTTCATGATAACAAAAGACAGTCTCTTACAGACTTAATATTCTACACATACGAAATTTGAAAGTGGGCTGTTTTAATAGGGTGTAAACAGACTAGGTAGTTTGGTTTCTTGTTGACTTCCTTCTTCAGAGTACTCAAAATTGGGACTGATGGGCAGATCTAGAAAAAGTGATATAAGAGATATAAGTGATATGCCTTGGGAACTTTGATGTACAAGTGAAATCAGATCTCAAAGTATTGCAGTCACCCATGAAAGAGGATTTCACTTCTCCCTTTGGTTCTAATAATTACATTCTTGTAATATTTCTGAGGAAGCAACAAATTACTACTATGGTATTTTTATTTAAAATCTGAATGTTCAGTGTAAGTACTAAAAGTGAGATTCAAGTTCAAAAATTCCATAAATCCTGTATTTCACAGTAGCTTTCTCTAGTCTTTATCTATTTCCAAGTATCAGAATTATCTTCAGTACATTTCTGAGTATCTGAGTATTAGGTGCTCTGAGTATCTGCAACATGAAATTTTCTGAATCTTTTCTACCTTTCAGTATCCTGTTTATCAGTGAGAAGCCAGCCATAATCATACGTGACTGTGCATTTCAGGAAATGCAGGCAGTGGATAACATAGGGTAACGTAGCGCACTTGCTCAGCAACAGAAGCCAGAAAAAACACAATGCTCTGGTTCAGCTTAATTATTCTGTTTATTGGCTGCCTATTGAATAAGTCCATAGGTCAAGTTCATGACCTTGATTTTTCAAAGCTGTCAATAAGTGGCAGCAGCTATCTCAGAAACTGCCTTGCTCTGCCAGCTAGTTGCATAGGTGCATTCCTCTCGGAGGGAGACACAGAGAAATGTCTATGAGAATACACAGGAAGATGAATTTATACACAAGGGAGAACAGAGGTGAAACAGTTACTTGGCAGCTTGCGAATATGGAGTTGTGTAAATTTTTAAGGTACTTGCCACACTGATGAACGTGAGAAGGGCAAATGTATAGAGAAGTTGTTCGCATACCTCTTCTAAAAATCACCGGGCTATGTTACCAATCTCAAAGATTTGTCAAGTTTCGTTTCCAAGAAGACCACATTTTAGGAGTCAATTAGCCATTCATACAGTCCTGAATATGTGTTGCAGTGTTTAGGAAAAAGCAGTGATATTAACACCACTGAGTTAGTAAAACAATCTGCAAACAACCTGGTTTTGCTTCTGTCCCTTGGTTAAAACCAAAGCCTTTATTTGCACTTCTAATTTTCACAAATTTTCATTAAAAATGGATCCTGCCTGTTTCACTTTTTTAAACTAAACTGTACCCTCAAAGAAAAAATGATTTTATAGTCTTAAGCCTCCATGGTGCCTGTTTGCTGCAGTGACTGCTCATAAAAAGCTTCTTTATTGATCTCTATCATCTGGATTGCTCTATTCACCACATTGTCATCATTTCTGGCATGAGTATATTGAATGAGGAACTGTAAAGTTTTCAAATACATACCAGTCACATCTGCAGTGCCTGTTAGATTACTTTGTTTAATTAAAATAACGTGCAATTTAACAACTTTTAGAAATTAACAAGCAGCATCAGTATTAGTTCCAAAGCTGTACAATGTGTGATATATATAATTGGGTTCTTTATGGAATTAAATTATTTCACAGACTTCTTAGAGCAGTTATGGGGGAGAAAAATGTTTGCTCCCTCTCTATGATGACAAAGAAAACTCATACAATAGAGAGCAAGCTTCATCATACTGACAGTGTAATCTCATCTCCATTCATATCTGAGGCACTACTTGTATGCATGTCTAAAATTAGATAGGCTTATTCAAATCAAAGCTTAATCTAATACTTCTATTAAGTGTATAGAAATAAAATGGTGTACCCTAGTTTGATCATGTCCGTGATCTGCACATTCACATGGATTTACTGGTCAGTCCATGTGTCATAATGTCATCTAGTGGAGTTAGGAGTTTCAGAAAACATTTTGGGGAATTTTTAATGAAGGAAAAATTGGATGATTTTTCTATTTTACATACCTACTAGTGGATACCAGCTAATGGCTCTGATTATATTTCAGCTCGTATATGAAAAAAGACAGAATGTCGTATTCTTTTATGGATGATATCTCATCTATAATTAATTACTTATAACCAGGCATCCAACCCATTCTATTTGTCTTCCTGACAGGCAATTGTTATGTGCTTCATTGTAGAGAGCACAGTGTGTCTGGACATCAGCATCTGATAGCCTGAAAAGGACAAGCTGACTAACTGATACCAGAGAAAATACTATGCTGAGGTTTGGAGCAGTTTATTTTCCCACTATATTTAGTGTTGGCGCAACCTCACCTGGAGTCCTGTGTGCAGTTCTGGGCTCCTTGCCATAACAAGGATGTTAAGGTCCTTGAAAGCAGCCAGAGGAGGGCAAGACAGCCGGTGAAAGGTCTGGAAGGCCTGTCCTGTGAAGGAGAATGGTCAGACCAGGCATCAGGAAATGGCCTTACCAGGAGGTGGTCAAACACTGGCACGGGTGTCAGCGAGGCGGCTGATGCCCCAGGCCTGTCAGTATTCAAGGCATTTGGACAATGCCCTCATGGATGTGCTTTAACAGCTGGTGAGCCCTGAAATGGTCTCACTCAGTGGTCTTTGTAGGCCCCTTCCAACTGGACTGTTCCATTCCATTCCATTCCATTCCATTCTGAACATTTGAGATTGGCAAGAAATGCTTTAGAAGTAGACAGTGTCTTCAGGGGATACAGAGCTTACATTTAAGCCTCAAGATTTACATAATTTGCGTGATACTCAGAAGTCTGAGCTAAGTCCAAGATATTTAGGATGTGAAAGGCATGCAGTGAAATACATGACATTTCACAGTGCCACTAAAAATGAAAGCAGGGAAAAAATCATGTCCTTCATTTGTATAGCATCTGGGAGGAGAGCTGTTCTTACTTTCTATTTTTACTGAAATCCATTTCTCACTGGGTATAATTGACCCCAGTTAACATGACTGTGCCACTAAACACAAGCATGCCTGAATTACATACATGGGGTCAACTGCACCAAAAGGAAATAGGTGCAGTCTCAGATTCATCCTTGAATAAAATCTTCATTGCATCACTCAAGATCAAATGAAACCGTTTCATTAAAGTGAGACACACAAATGAGACTATACTATGATTGCAGTCTCAGTGATGGCATTATTTTTGACAGCCTCTTGTCCCAATATATATAACACAGAACATCTAGATGTTAAGAAGTGGTAAGGTGGGAGTGAAATAATTAGGGAGGTTGAATTGTTATTAGTTTTTCTTTCAAATGGTTCTTTGTGATTGCTATCACTGAAGGCTGTCAAAAAGCTATCACTGTTTTAGAGTATTACATTTGAAAGATCTTGCTTTGAATAGTATATGTATCATTGGTTTAATGGACAGTTTAATTACTGGTTTAGTTTTTTCCTCTAAATGGTAATTGAAACAATTAAGGAAGAGGGTCTGGGAGGCTTCAAACACTCAAAAGCTCTGTGCTTTTCTTTTTCTTCAAATTTTTCATGAAGAAACATTTCCTTATCTAGGGATAAAACTACTAAAGTTCTGAAATCTCTATAAGCCTCTTGTCTTATGACACTGAAAGCACATTAAAATTCCTTCTTTGACCTGCACCAAATATTTCCCATTAAAGTGATTTCCTCCAGTAAAAAGCTGTCTCTGTAGACTAGTATTTGTAATAATTTATTCTTCAAATGAGGTGGGAAGATACCTGCATTCTTTTCATGTGGGCTGCTCGTCCTCCACAGTAGCATGTCTGTCATTTTATGTTATGTGTTCATTTACACTGCAGCACCAAAAAGGCCCAGTTATGAACAGGGGTTAAACTATGATGAATACATGTCAAGTCAAGGACATGAAGATGGCCTTTATACCAAACAGCTTCATCATATATATTCACCAACTTAAGAATGGGTAATTCTCCTGTGTTATAGTTTTTTGCTGTTAATGAAGTGACAAGCTGGTGCTTTGGAAAGGTGAGAAAATGTAGAGGTAGAGACAAAGAACCTCTTAAGTCAGTGGTGCAGGATGGAAGCAACAGAGTTGACATTAAAGCAGCAAGCTGCCAATCTTCTCTTTCATTGTAAAGCTTCCAGAAAAAGAAGCAAGTAGCCCTAGACATTAAAGGGATTTTATGATGTCATGAAAATGGGGTCGTGTATATATTCAGTGCTGAGCTAATACTGAGACTCTTCATACAGCAAATCACCATTGGCTCATTTAATAATGGTGAATATTTGCAATCTTCAGCATATACAAATGTCATGTGTTTACACATCCCCCAAGTCCTTCCAGTCTTTGAAACACTGTTTGACAGCAATGACTCAGCTTCAGTTTGCATCCTTCCCATCATATTTATCAGTCTTGCATATCACTCCATGATATGTGCAGAGGCTCCAGCCTGTTTTGATTGCTAAGAAGGAGATGGAAGAGCTGTAAAACAACAATATTGATTTGAAATAACAATCATTTGAAATTAAAAAAAAAAAAAAAAAAAAAAAAAGTGGATTTCTTATGAATCAGGTCAAAGTTTGAGGCTATATATTCCTTTTTATTTGCAGGTTTGAAATAAAAAAACACCGCTGCCATGAGGGGTATTTTATGCTAATAATATTTTAAGTTTTTCTCTTTGTTCTCATAGGGAGGAGAGGTCTATTAAATGTTCTTTATAAATTTAGTAGATAATTGCAGATTCATTTTAATAGCCTTTCACATTTAATTCTGTAAAGTCAGTTTGGGAGCTGGAAGAGTGGAAAGGGGTAAGGGCAGAGCTAGGCAGATGGAATTTCACCTGAAACATCTGTTGAGTTTTGTGCCCTGGAGGGCTCTTATCTAAAATGCTGAGACATTTGTTTTCCTCTTGCTTTTTCCTGTGTGTTATGAGCTTAAAAAGTGACCAAACCATCATAGCTTTTCTTTTTCACACTGCCTGCTTTGCTGGAAGCCAGAAGCTAAGCAGATGTATTTTGCCATGATTGCCTCACCTGCAAAAGTTTCCATACTTGCTTGCCGTGCCTCCTAAAAATCCTGTCAGGAAGGGATTGAGCATCAGTCCATCAGCAGTCCCACCCTTCTTGCCTGCCATTTTATACTTGTGTTTGATAGACAAACTGCTATAACAGGAATCAGCTGCCAGAGACAGAGAATGTAAACACTTTGGTTTGCCTAGGGAAGGCTCTTCTGTACTCTTGCATATGGATGAGTTTTGCCTCTCAGGATTGAGAACCCTGCTCAACTAGATTATGATCAGCTTTGTCTAGGAGCTTGCATTAGCATTTCCTGGCTCACTCTCATCAGCTCAGATAGAGTGAGGGGAGGGCTGGACTTTGAACTTATCTCTCTTTATCCGTTTCTCAAGAAAACTCCATCAATGCTTCTCAGCAGATAACTTCTAGTGTGTGTCCCTTCAGTGCAAATCTATAATGCAGTGTGATGACTGCTCTTATTATGGTATCAGCCCAGTCTAACGCACCTTTCTTCTATCTCCACCTTTCTTGAGTTAATATTAGGGTAGACTCAGTGATGGACTTTTTTGTTGTTGTTGTTGTTGTGGTGGTGTTTTTGTTGTTGTTGTTGTTGTTGTTGTTGTTTTCTGTCCTGCCTATATTTTCTATCATCTTAAAGTGCAGATCAGGGTCATCCATCAGAACACATGGCCCCAGACCTAAGAACAGCCACAGAGCATCTCACTATGGCACCATCTGTACCCTCGTAGCCTCTTTCTTCCAGTGGTCACGTGCTAGGAGTATAAGAGGAGGGCAAAACAGAATGAGACTCCTCCTAGAAACCTAAGTATTTATACTTTCTTTTTAGCCCCATTTATTCTTCTGTATCCGAATCATACTGTGGCAGCAAATTATCTTTTAAGTAACTTAACAGCCAAGCCAAACTGTGTTTTAAGAAGATGTAAAGAGGGCAAAACATGTATTAGGACTGTAGGGACTGTGAGGTGCTACCACCATCACTGTGTGCTGAGATAGGATCATCCTAATCTGAACCTTTCTACAGCCTTTGGAATCAGTTTGTTCTTGAACTTAGCTATATTCACTACTACAAAATATAACCTAGTGATGAACCTAAATTTCCCACAATGCAGCCAAAGTGTTTATTATTACAAGGACTGGGCAAAGAAAGGCAAGCTTAGGCAGGAAAGCAGCAAAATAGGAGATTCCAGCCATCTGAGGCAGAGAAGATTTAGAGAAGCAGTCAGAAATCGTGTTGTACAGGAGAGAGGTGACTTAGGGAAGAGACAGCAATGTGAGCACGTTGAATATACTTTGTCTATCTGCATTTAGACAGCCCTGCAAACAGAAGTAATATGGGACAAAGTAGTGTGAGACAGGATGGGAAATGCATGTAACATTTGCTAAAGGTAAATAATTTTTTTTAAAAGCCTGCTTAACTGGATCTGCATCAGTAGCCAGGAACCTGGCAATGTGCTGGTGATATGCCCTGCTTCTGCTATAGTGCTTTTATGCCACCTTCAGGGATTCAATGCCTGTCTTTCCCACTTACAAAATTATCTCAGTAGCACTTCCTAACCTCTCAAGAATGGAGGGAAAATAAGTTAATATTCTCAGATATAAAGTGGCAGATAGATACATTTGAATGTAAGCAGAGCTGGATGTATAGATATTCATGCCCTTACTTATTTTTACATGATAAAAAGAACATTGCAGTACCTGAACAAGGTAGATTTCCTGAAACACTGCCCATTGTGTCTTAGGCAACACCCTCTGTTTCACTGGTGGCCTGGATCCACTTCATCGTTCATCTGTTAAATAGATACGGAATTAGAGCAATGAGAACATGGGCATTAGAGGAGTGGGGGGAACGGGGGGGGGGGGGGGGGGGGGGAGGGGAAAAAAAAGGAGATACAGTATTTCACATGAACAGGAAGCTGTGACTAGTGTGACTAGCTGTGACAGGAAGCTATTTGACTAGTGACTGGTGTCTGGTACTAACTATCTGGACTTGTCTAGACATCACATATCTGGACATCACATCCCTGCAGGAGAAAGTGGGTTGCTGTTAAGCAATGAGGAGCGGTACTTTTTGCTGTATTTAATTTATGTGAAATAAGTCTTCATAGGAGGTTACTAAGCAGGAGATTTTTGTTGTTCTTCAGACTTTAGTCCTTTTTTTAAAAATGTTTTTTTCCTACTGATACTTTTTACTTTCATATAAAACAATCATTCAGGTTTGCAGCTTGGAGAGGTTCAGACTTTTTTCTTGGGGGCCAGAAAAAAATGGAAATTCAGCATTTCTTAATTTCAGCTAAGAACGTCTGTGCAGAGATGGTCAGATGACTGTGAGTTAGCTACACTAATGCTTTCAAAAGCATGTGCACTCATTATATTAATTCTGATGACTCAGGGAAAGACAAGTGTTCTTAACAGGCCTAATGGGATTTTTGGCCATCTTCCCAATAGCTACCTAAAAAATTACTGGGGTGATTGCTCACTATTGATTTTCACTATGGATTTAGCCATTGATTTCAGGAAGCCAGGGACAGCAGATGGACCAGTGCAATAGAATGCAAACAGGATTACAAGGAGAAAAAAATTGCTGTGAAGATTCGTGTTGAACCTCCACTAATTTCCTTGGTTCTAATTAGTTTCCAATTGTGCTGTGGATGTCTCCTATGCAGAGAGACAGCAGGAATGCAGTAAACCACATTGGCTTGTCAATATATGGCACCGTGTTACTTCAAACTGGCAAGAAATGTCATTGAAATCTGGATCTTTGCTTATGTTTGTTTATAAGATAACAGTTACATAGCACTGGGCACCCAAAGACAGCCCTTACAGTGAGGGGATCACGGTATCACGGTACCAGAGACATTTTCATTGATCTACGTAGGGGATCACTGGCTGAGAGTAAGGAGATGCCATACTTGAGAGATTCAGTTTGGGAACTGCAGACCTAGTTAACAGATGAAGTAGCTTGTCTTGTCGAGGAAGTCATGGCAGAGCAGTAGTTGAGTTGTTTTTTGTAACATGTCATTGCGGGGGATGAAGATGCTTGTGAGATGGCATGCTTGAAATTGTGTCCTGTTAAGCTGCTCATCAGAGCTGGTCAAGGTTAGAAAGCTCCATGAAAGCCTAGGCTGAAGATTTCGCCTGACACCACTTTCTCTGGAGTGGAGTGTCCTTGCATGTTGCTAAGGAAACTGCAAAGGAGATAAAAGAAAGATGCTCATAGTTGTTCAGGTAACAGAATCTAAGATGAATGAGGGAGGCTAAATATTTCCTCTGTAGTCGCTGGGCTAAACTGTGGCTATAACTGCAGACCTCGTTACACAGGGGAGAAATGTGAAAAGAAACCCCATGGTAGCAGCAAGAGGAGTGCATTTTTGATGGCTTATGCTGCATTCCTTTTCTTCTAGATCTTGGTAAAAGGAGAAAAGGAGAGCCTGGCTCCACCTTATGTATTACCTTGCTTGCATCTTCCTGACCCCACACCCCCTCCTCCCAGAAATCCTGTATAGGAACTTGTATGGCAATAATTTAAGTAATATTTCAGCATAGTCCATCATGGTATTTTAACCTCCCTATATGGTAAGGAAACAGTATTATCTTCATTTTCGGGTAATAAATAACAAAAGAACAAAAGAAGATTTAAGTAATTTAAGAGGAAGAGGAAAAGGTGAAGAAAGTTTTGGTTGGGACATGAATTTCCACACTTTAGAGTATCATGCATTGCACCTGTTTTTGTTTGTTTGTTTGTTTTGTGGGTTTTTTTTGGTTGTTTCTGTGTGTGTTTTTGTTGTTGTTGTGTTGTTTTTTTTTCCCTATGCATTATTTCCACTTGTATTAGTCTGCTACTTTCCCCTTTACCCCTTCTCAGTGCTAGCCATAGCTTAATCCTCTGTGTTGTTTACCTCTGGCTTGCACTTCCCTGGCTAGCAGCAGTTTGCCCCAAAGCCTTCAGCCTACAAGATAGCTAGGGATGCACAGTTGGATGTAGATATACAAACCTTTTCATGTTACTGTTCTGTTGAAGTCAGAGCTAGGAAGCCACGTAAGTCTTGGGTTCCTTTTCTTTCTTCCTGGAATCCATCCTTTCCTGGATGTCATTTTATCAATCTGGAATGTCTTTATGACCGAATGCAGTTTTAAAAAAAGAAAAAGCTAAGTGCAAATATGATTGGTAGGGGAGACCCGTGGCCACTGAGGTGCCAAATCAGAGGTGTTTAGCCTACTCATCAGCTTGTCCAGTTTCAAATAGATGGATCTTGGACTCCTGAAGCTTATATATGTTCCAAACAAACACATTCCCTAATTCAATGCAAATACTACAGGGAAGAAAAAGGCAGTTGAAAAAATGTGAGGTCATCCTTTAAGAATCAAGACTGTGTTTCATTTCTTCCTCATAATCACCTCATCCCCAAAGTATCTACTAGCTTCTGGATCTCAGAAATGTAAAATTCTTGTTACTTCTTTACACACACAGGACCTACAGTTTGTTATGTATATGGCATCTTCTAGGCGAGAACCAGTGCAGAATGGCAAGCCACGTATTCTGAATTATGCTGATGTTTCCCACCTGCTTCTCTCCCAAGCAATCTTACCTGTTATTTGACTGTCTTTGAAACCAGCAGATAAAATTATCACATGGACAACAAAGTTCCTGGAAAGTTAACATTTCCACTATCAGGACACCAGGCTTGGCAATTTCAGTAAATTTCAGTTTCTCAGTCTAATACGCCACTGCCATTTGCCAAGGAGTTTTTGGTTGGAGTGAGTGATGGATGTGTGTAAAGTCAAGAGAGATTTACATCCACTCACCAATTAATTTAAACTATTGTCAACAACTAGAGATGCAATAAGCAACAGAGGATCAGTTTCATCAATATTGCAGAAACCTGCCCAGGTAGAAATTATTTCCTTGAGATAGAAAAAAATGCCTCTCTTGCAGTAAACCATGTTATTAAACAAGTTTAATGGTACTGTAACTCAGCTAAAATACTTTTTCCCCCTTCTAAATGATTTGGAAACAAGTGCTGATATATATTTATATTTTTTTTTCTTTTTCTTTTCTTTTTTAATTCTGACCTACTTCTTATAAATTATATTAAACAAGATTAAGTATGCATTTGCATCAGCAACAACGTTTCACAGTCAAATGCTGGATGACAGAAAGAGCTAGCTTACTTTCTTTCCAATTCCATCCCATGAATCAGTGAATTAATGTACCAGTGAATGTGGAGCCCAGTGTCATGAAGCCTGTTTTATAAGCAACCATCAGTGGTGTGCAGTGAAATTCTTCTAATGAGCAAATGTGTCAGATAGACAAACTGCTCTGAAATTTGGTCATTATAGAAGGTAGAGTGAGAATTTCCAGCCCCAATTCTTGAAGGACTGTACCTGCCAGTATTGACTTATAAGATTTATTTTATTTTATTTTATTTTTTCTGGACACTTCATGCCCTATTATAAAAAGGTCCTTTATTCATATGAATAATTCTTATGATACTTGGTAAAATAACTTGCACATATAAGAAGCAGTTGCTTGAATAACAGCTACAGAATTTGATCTTACAGTAATGACTTCAACAGGGATTCCTAAAGAATCCATCATTCTTGGTGAAAACCTTGGACTTAGTTGGTTAGAAATAATGCAAAAGTATGTGCTATTTGTAAATCTTTACTTCGTCTATATCTACCTGTAGTAACAGCATCATTCTAAGACTTATTTCACAGAATCACAGAATCACAGAATGTCTAGGTTGGAAGAGATCTCCAAGATCATCGAGTCCAACCTCTGACCTAACACTAACAAATCATCCCCTAAACCATATCCCTAAGCTCTACATCTAAACGTCTTTTAAAGACCTCCAGGGATGGTGACTCCACCACTTCCCTGGGCAGCCCGTTCCAATGTCTAACAACCCTTTCGCTAAAGAAGTTCTTCCTAAGATCCAACCTAAACTTCCCCTGGCGCAACTTAAGCCTATTCGCCCTCGTCCTGTCACCAGGCACGTGGGAGAACAGACCAACCGCCACCTCGCTACAGCCTCCTTTCAGGTACCTGTAGAGAGCGATAAGGTCACCCCTGAGCCTTCTCTTCTCCAAGCTGAACAATCCCAGCTCCCTCAGCCGCTCCTCATAGGACTTGTTCTCCAGGCCCCTCACCAGCTTCGTAGCCCTTCTCTGGACTCGCTCAAGCACCTCCATGTCCTTCTTGTAGTGAGGGGCCCAAAACTGAACACAGTACTCGAGGTGCGGCCTCACCGGAGCCGAGTACAGGGGGACGATCACATCCCTGGACCTGCTGGCCATGCTGTTTCTTATGCAAGCCAGGATGCTGTTAGCCTTCTTGTCTGCCTGAGCACACTGCTGGCTCATATTCAGCCGACTGTCAACCAAAACACCCAGGTCCTTCTCTGACAGGCAGCTTTCTATCCACACATCTCCCAGCCTGTAGCTCTGTTTGGGGTTGTTGTGCCCCAGGTGCAGAACCCGGCACTTGGCCTTGTTGAACTTCATACTGTTGCCCTCAGCCCATCGGTCCAGCCTGTCCAGATCATCTTGCAGAGCCTTCCTACCCAGATTTCAATGGAATCTGAAGCCAGAGAAGAGCTTATGCCCTGCAGCTGACCTCTGCAGAACTCCTGAAGTGAGTGGATAGCAGAAGTCATTCATTTAGAAAAGGCAGAAGAGTCACCAGTGCAGTAGTGTTACGGAGAACAGGAAAACAGGACATTTCTGTCTACCTTCTGAGTATGAATCAAAATAAAAGCTATCCAACAGGAAACTGTTGTAGGGCAATGTATTAAAAATAAATAAATAAATAAAACTATCCCCACCTTGATATTTTTAAAATAATAATAATAATTTAAAAATGTATTAGATAGAGCACTATTAAATAAATAAATAAATATGTAAGTGTTTGGTCAATCTGGCAACACTAAAGGCTGACTTGCTGAGGATGGCAACTGTGCTTAAAAAAAGAATTCTGTATGGAAAAAAAAAAAAAAAAAAAAAAAAAAAAGTACTTTGAAACATTTTTTTTTTAGATGGACTTCATTCGTGTGTGTTTATTAATCTTGAAGACCACAGCCTGGAAGTGTGAAAACACCTTTTCCTTGTCAAAAGTCAAGATGATCTGACATGAGAGGTGTTGGGGTGTGAAGCACCTGCAGGGCTTGGCCCGCTGTAGACACCTTCAGAAAAAGTAATGAATGCCAAGGGACTGTGAGGGACAGAAGAGACTCCAAGATGTTGCAATGGCTTAATTACCATGTCCTCACTGACTGAAATGGGTAAAAATGCTGTAAGATTTCTTCATATGCATTTTGCAGTTTAATAGTAGACTTTAAGCTCTGAAAGGCCAAGGCTCAATGGTTCTCAATGTCAGACCCAGGGAAACACCAAAGCTGATGATCTGAGTACACAAAGCTGTGTACTTACCATTAGTACCATTCATGCGTCTCTGCCTTCATTGATGAACATGTTCCTGGCTCCCAAAAGTCAGCCCCAGACAGAGCTGCAAGCGGCACGCTGTATTTCATAACCCTGAGCTCTGTTCCCATTATTGCTCCTTATGGCAGTTTTAAAGATGTGCTTTATTTAAATAAGCTTCTCTTCATTGAAATAACTGCAACAGATGTTTTGTGTTCTATTTGTTTAGCTATGTGGTAACACTGTGGAGAGAGATTAAATTAACTCCCCAAGCAGCATATTTCTAGGGTGAAGCTAAAGAAGACAGAGAAGCATATGTCCAAGGGAAAGTCAAGCGTGCATTCAAGGGACGGATAGATTGGCAGTGCTGCATGTACTGATGCTTTACATGGTTTCATTGTTTTCAATACAAAGTGTGCATCACATCACTGGGATCAGCAGGGCGCCTAGTATGCTTTTTTAAGCTTCAGAGTGGTGATAACAGAAATTGATTAATTCTAAAGCTTATGGCTAATTTATCTTTGTTCTCCTGAACCATATTTCCCTATATTCCCCTAATGTTCATGCATTTTTATGTATTAACAATCTTTGTCTACTGTTCAGATTAATATATATCACAGTTAAAAGTGTTATTGAAGAAAGGGTATTGGGTCATGCCACATATTTCACTTCTTAACGCTAGGCAAGGCTAGAATGAAATTTCAGGGCCTTCATTAAAGCACGGTAATAATTTATTTGAAGAAATGTAAAAGATTAAAAAAAATCCTGTTAACAATTCCTTGAAGCTGGGTCATGGAAACTTCATTACATTGCATACACTTGGATAATCAAGGCTGCCCAGAAATCTTTCTTAAAAAAATAATAGTAAAGATAGATTTTAAAGCTTTTTGTATACGGAGTAAATAAATCCAAACACTGTACAAATTCAGTACTGAAATATCTGTCATGATTTTAGCCTTGCGTGTCATCATTAACAGAATGATAGATCCACCCACGAGTCACAAGCACCATGACAAACCGTGTTAAGTCAGGATGACAACTTTCTCATCTAAAAGAAAAAAGAAGTCAGGAAAATGTCACTGTTCCCAGACTGAAGTCTTCTGACAACACAAAGTTAATGACACCACAACAATCTTTCTCAACAGATGCCTTTAACTATAACTTTGATGTGAGAAACATGCTTTGAGCACAGCGTATTCTCCAAAGCATTAGTCATGAATAGGCATCTTGGGTCGGATTTGTTTCTTTTCTTTCCAGGTCTGGATATATAGAGTTATTCGGTTGTATCTCCATTTGAGTGGTAAGCCATTTTGAACTAATGGGGCAGGACACATTTAAGTAGGGACTTTAGTAACATCTGCCCTATAATGGTGTAGGATTTCTTCTGTTGCATACAGCACATTTTTGTGTGGAGTACCTTGTGTCCAACACACGGGGAAAAAAAAAAAAAAAAAAAAAAAAAAAAGTGACTGCTCTTTAGCAGAGCTAATCCAAGCAGCTGAGATAGTGAAATTAAAGGTGTTTGGTAGCTCATGCAAGCACACTCAGAAGGCTGACATCAGATGGCTGATGACATCAGAAGATGTGAGACAGAAGATGGGCTGAGATCGGGTTTATACTGAAAGTGCTTGCTAATATCCAATACAAAGAGAATTTATGTTTAAAAAAGATAAAAGCCAACAGTTTAAATCTAGGTTGGATGTTTCCATTGCTAGCTCAGGCAGGTAAAGCATGGGCTCACAGCTAGAGAAATGACTAGTTTAGAAATGATCAACACTTCTGTTCGTGGACCTTTGGACTGAGCTGTCATTCTGCACATAGCTGAGTCTTAGCTCCCTGAGAGGAGGACAGTGTTGCTGGCATACCTGAGTCCTCTCAAATTGTAAGGTGTGTATTTTTAGAGCTCCAGGTTCCCCATTTTGCAGAAGAGGAGCTAAAGCACAGAGAGATTACCGCAGTATGTGTGAGGTTGTTCAGGAAGTCTGAGGTAGGGATTGGATGTACCAGGTTTTGTGCTACCTTTCTGACCTTCTGTCCTTTCTCCCAGTCTTGACCAGGCTTGTTCATCATTTATTGTGAAAGAAATAACTGGCTTTAGCTATACCTGCTCAGTTATCCTTATCACCATCTGTTGTTGCTTTTTCAAATCAACATAAAGAATGTTCATATCCCTGCAGTGTGCTTCCAGGGTTTCTGAGCTGTGCTAAGAGGACCCCCACGGTGTGCTTCCTTTTTCCTAGCTGTGCTATGAAACCCTGACAATCTGCATCTCTTCTGTGCAGGGCCACCCAGCCAGTGCCACCCTCCCAGTGCACACATATCTGCATCTCCTTCCGAGACACATATAGATGTATGACTCTAATCTTTGCACAGCCTTTTTGTTCCTTCACATAAATTCATTCATGCCAGTTTGTCATCAATTACTGCATTTATGCCCATTCATTATTTAGTGGATGATAAAGAAATGGTATAATACAGAAAAGCACAACACCAGGAAAACAAGTGGACAAGGTTTCCTTCAGCTAGCTGAAGAGATGTCCAGGGCCTCTCTCCTCACCTTGTAGGTGACAGCTGTAGGTGACAGTTCAGTCCTGACCCTGGATTACACTGTGGTGGTTTTACAGTTCCGGGCAGCTGAACACCACAACCGCTCTCTCACTCCTCCTCCTCAGATGAGGAGGGTTAGAAGTAAAGGAAAGAACAACTCACGGGTTGAGATAAGGATAATTTAATTAAAGGGAAAAAAATATATATATTAAGGAAATATTATTTAACAATTCAACTAAAGGGAAAAAGGGAAAGGGGAAAGGGAGGGGGAAAGGGAACAGCAAAACAAAACAAGTAAAGACTATGTGGAAGTGCAGAGGAAAGAAATTATTCTCTACTTCCCACAAATGAGCGATGCCTGACCACGTCCTTGAAGCAGGGCCCACCCCTCCCATCTTCCTCCTTTTTCCACCTTTTATTGCTGAGTGTGACATCATATGGTATGGAATATCTCTTTGGTTGGTTTAGGTCAGCTGCCCTGGTGATGTTTCTTTCTCACTTTTTTGCCCACCCCTCAGGAGGGTTAGAGAAAGTCCTAATACTGTGCCAGCACTTCTCAGCAGCAGACACAACACTGGTGTGATAACACTGCTGTTCTAGCTACAAGTGCAGAGCATGGCACTGTATGGGCTGCTGCAGGGAAAGTTAACGTCCCAGCCAGACCCAGTACATACACTTAACTATAGGCCTGTAATTAGCACTATTAGTGTAAGAACACAAGTTTAAATGTAAGCACATAGGCTGGCATTAACAGGATCAGGGCCTGAACTGAACAACGCTGTGTGTGTGTGTGTGTGTGTGTGTGTGTGTTACTCTGTGTGCTTTATGCCCTCTCTCAATGCCAATGTAATTATCTGCTTCCTTTACTGTTTTCTTTCAGCTGAAATAACAAGGCTGAAAAATTCTCAGTGTGTATGGGAATGCTGAAAGCTACAGTCAGTCATTAATAATTTAGAGAGGTAATTTACCTCCAATTGATTTGTACCTTTAAAACATTGTATGTTTTTTACCACAACTTTAAAATATCTGTCTTTTGTTCTTCCCTTATGTCTGTGAATTGGGAAGGTGGAAAAGATGGCCAGCCTCCACAACATACATGTGCGCACAGGTTGCTTCTGTAACACGGGAGCCTGCCAGATGCATTTGGGTATAAGCGATGAGGACATACAAAGGAACCTGCAGGTTAGTTTCTGAATGAAATTATGTGATATATTGACCTCTGAAAACATCTGGATTCCATGACCCAGAAGATGTCTTTTGGCTATCAATTCTGAATTTCCCAGGGGATGGGAGGTTGGAAGGGGAGAGAAGAAAATCTCGTCTTACCTTTATCCAACAATCACAACAAAGCTAAATAATAAAGAATAAAGTGGGTGTATCATAAATGAAGGTAGGTTTAATTTGCTTTCCCTGATTTTTCAATTTAATTACCATGGTAAAGAAATCATTGAATTTAAATTTGATACATTGAAATTAGGTGTTGAAACAAAATCATTTGATGGACCCAAAGCAGAGTAGGTTGTTTTTACTTCATTGGAAAATATGAAATTGTGGCTTCTCGGTCTGATTTGGGATTACATGAAATCCAGCCTTCCTGCAGAGCAGAAGTTCCCAGACAATTCATCTGAAGTTGTTCCTTAAGTATCTTTAATAGTACTTATTAATTATTACTTTGGGACATTACAGTTTAAAAGGCATACACAAACTGGCCAAGAAACAATAAATGAGAATACACAGTGAATCTCTGACAGTGAAATAAATTTAGATGACTTCTACTTAGATTATTGGTGTGTTAGACTGGTAGAACACAAACATAAAGACTACTTGCTAGATGACTAATATTTTCCATAAATAGTTATTAAAAGATGTATAGCAGAATGTATTACAGTGAAGTGGGGGAGGCTACGCATCTACATATTTGTCAGATTTTGAAATTACAGTAAATTAATACAGAACAATTCAAAACTTTAGTAATGGTATTCCTCAAAAGATAAAAAAATGGCTGTATAGGTATTATAGCTCCCTTATAATTTCACAGGGGCATTTAGATAACTTTGCAAGCACATTTATATGCAAGACTCATAGCACAAGATCTTAAGGGGGGAGAGCTCTTTAATACCTTCCATGGCAAAATGATGGTTTCATTTACTATTGAAAGCTCCGTGTCCATAGTTAACTCATAGTTAAAAAGTCTGTTTAAGAGCACATGAGTGATGCTTGAATTTTCAAGGAGGTGCAGGTTCCCCAGGATAATTAGAGAAAAGAAAAAGTTCTTCCCTTCTCTTAAAGCACAGAATACCAAATGGCCAGGTACACTAATCTTTTTTCTTCTCATGTGAGGAAGATTTTGCTAATGAGTGGGTGGCCTCATGTGGGTCTGTATCATGTTAATAAAGCTTGACATTTTAACCAAGATGGGATAAACACAAAAGCCAAAATTACAGACATCTCATCTGCCACAAGTGGTATGATGAAGTAGTACAGTCTACTGTACTATATACACTACTCCCTAGTGAGGGAGGACCTTCTATCGTCAAGGGTCCCTGTATAACTGTGGTTAGTTTTCTTAGAATCACACAGAATTTCTAGGTTGGAAGAGACCTCAAGATCATCGAGTCCAACCTCTGACCTAACACTAACAAATCATCCCCTAAACCATATCCCTAAGCTCTACATCTAAACGTCTTTTAAAGACCTCCAGGGATGGTGACTCTACCACTTCCCTGGGCAGCCCGTTCCAATGTCTAACAACCCTTTCGCTAAAGAAGTTCTTCCTAAGATCCAACCTAAACTTCCCCTGGCGCAACTTAAGCCCATTCGCCCTCGTCCTGTCACCAGGCACGTGGGAGAACAGACCAACCGCCACCTCGCTACAACCTCCTTTCAGGTACCTGTAGAGAGCGATAAGGTCACCCCTGAGCCTCCTCTTCTCCAAGCTGAACAATCCCAGCTCCCTCAGCCGCTCCTCATAGGGCTCGTTCTCCAGGCCCCTCACCAGCTTCGTAGCCCTTCTCTGGACTCGCTCAAGCACCTCGATGTCCTTCTTGTAGCGAGGGGCCCAAAACTGAACACAGTACTCGAGGTGCGGCCTCACCGGAGCCGAGTACAGGGGGACGATCACCTCCGTTGACCTGCTGGTCACACTGCTTCTTATACAGGCCAGGATGCTGTTGGCCTTCATGGCCACCTGAGCACACTGCTGGCTCATATTCAGCTGACTGTCAACCATCACTCCCAGGTCCTTCTCTGCATGGCAGCTCTCCAACCACTCATCTCCCAGCCTGTAGCTCTGTTTGGGGTTATTGCGCCCCAGGTGGAAGACCCGGCACTTGGCCTTGTTGAACTTCATGCAGTTGACCTCAGCCCATCAGTGCAGCCTATCCAGATCCTCCTGCAGAGCCTTCCTACCCTCGAGCAGATCGACACACACACCTAACTTGGTGTCATCTGCAAACTTACTGAGGGTGCACTCAATGCCCTCGTCCAGATCATTGATGAAGATATTAAAGAGGACCGGCCCCAGCACCGAGCCCTGGGGAATGCCACTAGTGACCGGCCTCCAACTGGATTTGACTCCATTTACCACGACTTAGGATGTTAGGTAGGAACTCATTTACTTATTTACACAGCAGGAACCTCTCTCATCAGTCAATCAATCAATACTTGGCAGAAGTGTTCCACGTATATTAACAGATGCAGCCTAATTTTGTAAATGTTGCTTCTGCTCTATTGTCACGAATAAAAGCTATGTTTCAGTGCATTACAATATTTGCTACTGCATTACATGCTTTGACATAGATTTTTTTTATTTCTCCTGGAAAAAAATGGGACCTGTGTTCACTGAACTGTGACATTTCTTGCTTTAAAAAGCCCTCATGTAAATAATCTATTCACACTTCAATTTTTATTTAACAGAAATGCATAAATAAATGAAATTCTGATGGGAATAAACAGCTGCTGCATTTAAAGGAATAAGGGTGCTGACTTAGAACTAAATCTCGTGTCCATTGGTGAGCTAATGTTAGGGAGGTGATCAAAGGGGGTTTCTGGCTTATCTTGCTGGAGGTGAGTGGCAGCATTCACTGACCTACTCAACTGAAGGAGAAGCTTCTGCTCCAACTCCAAGAAGTTTTCTGAGGAGTGCTGTATGAAAGATATATCAAATATAAGGGTATTGGAGGTCACTGTTAGGATATTTGAGGGACAAATTTTTCAACAAAGCTTTATCATGAGCTGAAAGCTGTGTTTTTCAAAGGAAGAAATGTTAGGGGGGAGGCTACTTCCATCTGTCCTGAAAGCAACATGTTGACTGGATCAGCAAGACAGATTTACTGATATCACAGTGATGAGGGAACTCACTTTGGATGTTCAAGTTTTACATCCAAGTCTCTGCTTTGCTAAATGTCCCAGAGCAGTTCTTAGTGGTACAGCTGTCAATTGGACTGTTTAACACAAACCATGAGTAAGCCATTGATTGTATAAAATGGAACCATTCTGACAGCAAATATCAAGAAGTCTAGTGGTTTGTTCACCTATCTGAATGTCATATCCAAGTTTAAATCTCACTGAACTAATGCAGTTGGGACCAGAATATACCAGGAGACTGCCCTTGCTAACAGGCCATTCTGGCATGTGCAAACTTTTTCTGATTCTTAACATAAGTTTTTCAAAAGTCTCTCTTGCCTTAAGGTAGAATAGGGCAAGCATCTCAAAACAATCTTCTTCCCAGCTTGAGAAGCTAATAAGACGGTTAGGATTTTTTTCTCCATTCTCTCTTCGTATTCATGGGATAACTGTGTAGTTATGAAAACATTTTTTTTGGTTAGAATTAACAGATTCGTGAATACATAAAGTAAGAGGGTCTGTCATAACAGCTCTGTTTTTCTTCCTATTTCAAACTAGGCTGGCCATGTCTGTGGAGATGATATAGACCTAATTGATGGACATCCCACTGGTTCTGTGAGAATATCCTTTGGCTACATGTCTTCTTTTGAAGATGCACAGACTTTTCTGAAATTCATCGTAGCCACCAGATTCTCCAAGTCAGACACTGAGATTCCCTTCCAGTCCTCTGTTACAAAGCTGATGACAGAGCCTGTCCCAGATGATCGCACTTACTTTAAGAATGCAGATAAATTGTCTCCAAGAAAGCACATCTCAGACAGAGAACTTGGGAATAATTCATCTGTGACAATGCAGACTGTTGATTGGCAGCCAGTGGAGTCTGAGTCAGAAAGCATAAGGGCAACTATTTCTGAGACTGTAGTGCCAACATACAGAAGAGATGGCAACCCCATTACTGTCACCAACATTTACCTCTATCCAATCAAATCCTGCTCTGCATTTGAGGTATATGTTTTAATATATTCTTAAATATTCATCCCAACCTTGTGTTTTTTTCCTTATCACTGTTGAACATGTAAACCAGGAATAACATGTATATGAGATATTAGGAAACAGTATATGGATAACCATTTTTTCCTTTTCTCCAATTCGTAGGATCAAGTCTTACGTGGTAAGGCACTTTGAAAGTTTTTCAATCAGACTGAAGTTACAGGAATGAGATGTGTCTTCAGCTCTCCCCTCCCCCCCAACAGATAAATCTGCACATAATATGCAGTCTTGAAAAAAAAAAGTTGGATTTGCAAAACTTGACTAAAATATAATCAAGTAATTAGTATGCTTTCACATAATGACATGTGATGGACTTGAAGGCATTGATGGGTAGGCAGCAATTGAGAAATAACTTGATTAACATGTTATAATTGAGAGGAGGCTGATTTACATTACAAAGAAATGTTATCATTAAAAATACATTTGCAACAGAAATATGACATTTAAGTGTTGCTGCACTACTTGAAAGTTCACTCTTTGAAGATTTTAATTGCTTTTTTGCCAAGTTAATAATATTGTCACCTTAGCTGTGACTTTTTTTTTTTTTTTAATAATGCATGATGAAATAGGTGTATGGCCAACACATGACCTAGAATGTGACTCTGCTTAGTACCATACTGGGAAGTGATTTAATGAATGTCAATAACAGTATAACTTTCCCCATGAAAACTTGCTGGTCTAGGTCACTGTCTCACATCTGAATGAAAATTGGGGTCAAATCCAGTGACAAATCACCTGCATTTAAAATATTGCTTCTCAATTGATTTGGTTGTGATTTATTTATTTATTTTTTCTTAATGCAAAAAGAATCTGGGGAATTGAAGCAAAGAGTATTATTGCATGTTCAACTAAACATCTGCATTTTTAAACTTGGTTTTGCTTATAATGTTTTTAATTCAGAAGCACAATCTAGAGCATTACGTGAGACCTGAACAAACAATTTTCCACCCCTTATTAACCTCCCACTAAATTAAACTGTTTAGAAAATCAAAGTAATCCCACATTTCTTGTGAGAATGTTTTAAGTGTTTCTGTTATTATAGTTTTATTACAGAAGCTCTCTACAGAAGCTTCTGAAATATGTTCTAGCAGTATTCAGGTCCCTTTGGGGTTAAATTGTATTTTTAACATGCAGGTCAATGTTACGAGATACATACCACAACATTCAGTGCTAGGAAGGGTTTGAAGTGATTGTACCCAGGAGCAGGTAAGACATACCTCAGCATGAAAGACAGCTTATGTTTTTCCACAAACTAAGATAGTTTTCCTCTCTTCAAGTTCTGTGGGGAAACTACCCTAATCGATAAACACATTTAAACCTGGCACGCCCTGGCAGACAGAACTGGAGTTTTATATGGAGGGGAAAATCCCCGTTCTTCAGGCATACTTCTTGTCCCAGTTAATGGACCCATGGTGAAAGCAGAGTTCATCTTACCTGACCTTATCCCTCTGAAGGTAGATATTATTTTCTAAACAGTGAGAGATGGATACCTGCTAATTCATCTTATAAAATAGGCATTTGCAGTAGGAAAATGAATTGTTGCTGGATATATCTGTCTCTTTCCATTTACTACAGGAGGAATAGGTTGGATAAAATAGAAGGAATGGGATGGATAAACAGGAGGTCTAGGCTGGGTATTAAGAGAAATTTCTTTACTGAAAGGGCTTTGCAGCATTGGAACAGGCTGCCCAGAGAAGTGGTTGAGTCACCATCCCTGGAGGTCTTCAAGAAACATGTAGGTATAGAACTTAGTAGCATGGTTTAGTCTTGGACTTTTAGTATGAGGTTAAAGGTTGGACTAGTTAATCTTAGAGGTCTTTTGCAGCCATTATTATATGATTATATGATTCTGTGAATCAAAGGCAAATTGGATTTAAAAGGCAACAGTTAACAGTGGATGATTTGAATAATTGAAATGTGAACATTAAAATTGCAACTATATTGTGAGATTTAGTTTTGCATGCCTGGAGACATTTTTGGAGTCTACTACATTCTGGTTTGATACTTTCTGATAACAAAGCATCAACTGTGTCAGAACCAAGTAGCTAAGCACCATCAGAGCCTGTACAACCAAAGAGTAATACCCAATGAAATATATATTAGTTTTAGCATACGATATTGGAAGGGACTGGAACTTCACTATAAATAACATTCAGTAAAGAACATGCTTTGTGCGTTTTCACTTAGTCCATAGAAGATATATGACTTCAGATGAAAGAACAATAATTTTCCCTAATAAATATGATGAAAAATGGGTTTTCCATGCATAAGGAGAGCAGGTCAGGAAGTGAAGTCAAAAGTATACTGGAATATTATATGATTTTCAATATTGAGGTAAATCTCCAATGCAAATGTGTTTGGTTATGTGATCTTCTTCCTGTCCATCAGGCATTCTTTATTTTTTGTTCCCAGATGTCTGAGTGACACTTCTAGACCTGTCATATCTTTAGAACCAGCCTATGAAAGATCTGTCAGTCTCATTATTGGACTGCAAAATAGGTAAATACGGCAACTCACAGACCATAATTTGTAATGAGCACTAAAACTCAAAGGCAGTTAGTCCCATTCTCGTTCAAGAAGTGTGTTGGTCTCTCAGCTTTCTGCAGGTTGGTTAGGTCCTAGAGCATGTTTCATGAAGTGTTCCTGGCCACAGGACTGTCTCTTCAGTGGTGTTACATGGATTTTCTCCATATGGCTCAGGAAGCAGAGGGCAGAATATTCTAGCTGAATGTCTTAAATGTGCTTTAATTTCCCTACAATTATTTTATTAAACGGGGAGAAGCAGAAAAGAGGAGTAGCCTATGTCCCTGACCACATTTTTATTCTTTTCCAGCATAAAAACATGTTTTAAA
Organism: Nettapus auritus; assembly: GCA_011076525.1. Lineage (NCBI taxonomy): Eukaryota > Metazoa > Chordata > Aves > Anseriformes > Anatidae > Nettapus > Nettapus auritus. The sequence continues at coordinate 90,310,603 of CM021766.1, read as the reverse complement.
CATGCATTTTTAAACATGAACATCTCTTATGCAATGAATTTTGCATAATTACTTAGTGCAGTGTGCCCAGAGAAAGAGGTTAGGACTTTAAACATTAATAACTTTATTATTCTTGCAGTAGATTTCAGAGGAAAAAAATTGCAGCTCAACACAGAAGACAAATTAGCTTTTAATTCAAAATACAATGCAAATTCTTAGTGATCAGTAGTTAAATTATGTGTAAGACCACTAACATTTTTAAACTTGCATAATTTAAAGCTGTTCAGTGATTGCTTTAATGTGTTTGAAAATTGTGTTGTTAGCCTACATGATGACATTACAGCAAACTATGGAAAAATACAGCCCGAAGTATTTCAAAGATAAATCCAAAAAAAAATTAAAAAAAATAAAATCATGGTTTCGCAATGGATGTTTTTACATTAAAAGAAGAAAAAATACTAAAGAAGGTAGAACAGCATGTACTGGTTATGCTCTATGCAGTGGTCCTTGCTGATGACAGCTAGATAAGACCTTATGTTGGATGATAGACTACCTGCCCTGCTGGGAAAGAAGGTGAATGCAAACATCAGTAAAATGATGGTGTCCCTGCTTTCTGTCTGTCCTCTCCCTTCTATCTTGTCTCTGTAGTAGGAGATGGTCAGACAGCTTTAAGGAATCAGTGCAATGCAGTATTGCTCACTGTGAAGGAAGCTATCCTGTTTTATTTTACTTTGCAGTAAGCTTCACTGGCTGCTTTGCTTTGCTATTTTAGTTGCCTGAATGTATATATTTAGTGCTGTTTGAGTGCCCTGCCTTATCTCCTGCTGCTGGTCCACCAGGATGCAGATCTTCTTTGCAGCCTGTGTCATATCTGCTGGCCTGGGGCAGACATCTCAGATGTAATCCAGGGGAGCCTAATCGAATCACTCTTCTCATGTCTCAGATGAAAGCAGAGCAGGCAGACTCTGAACTGCTCTAAGTTGCTTGCAATCCTTGAAAAATCTCTTCAGCCTCTTTCAAACACTGATGGGAAAGGGTCCACACAGGTCATGAACTTAAATGCTAATGAAAATAGAAATTTTTATTTTCTTCTGCACTTATCTCCAGTATCTGTATTAGCAGCAAAACAGCTCTGATTATTTCATGATCAAATGTGACTCTCTGTCCAAGACAGGGTACACAGTTATTTGGTTGTTGCAGCTTTATTTATAGGAGCAAATGTGCAGTACGGTAAGTTAAAATGTGGGGAGAAAGTAGGGCACTAGACCGTGTGCTAGGGATATCCATGAGAGGAAAGGGACTTGCTGCTGGGCACATTTAGATATTATTCTTTTTACAGTGGTAGACACCCAGAGGAGGGGGAAAAATGGACTCAACACCTATAGCTGTGTGCTGAATCTCAGAGTGGAGCTTGGAGTTACTTGCCAGTATTTTGGACCTACCAGTGGTATTTTAAATGGAAAGTGCTGATTATTTCCAAATATCTGTTACCTTGTTAGCCGAGCTTTCCCCATAGTGCCTATGAGCATGTTAGAATTATCCAAATCTCTGATTAAACAGAAAGTTTTATTTTGTTCATAAAAACCCTTGTCTTCAGTGAAGGGTAAGCATACACCTAAACTGTCTCCTGAACAAAATTGCTGTCCTGAAGTGGAAGCAAAACAATTGAATGTTGTAACTGGGAGCTAGGAATCACAGTGTTTGGGCTCTTCCTGTATTTTTCTGCTCTTTTTGTTTATTCTGTTCATTGTGTCTTGCAAATCCTGTAATGATCTGTTGGATCCATGGGAGGACGTATTACTGATTAGTGATCTTCTGTTTTGGAAAGGAGATTTGTTAGCAGGAAATTCTTGCAGCTCTTAGATGATCACCAGCTGTTCAAAATGCATTTGAAATCTAATTATACAGGATAACCAAACAGCACTGGCATCTCTGAAGGATAATTTCCAGCAAGGACAAAAGTCTGCACTTCAGCTGATACTTCAGTCTTTGGCCTATGAGTATTCTCCTAAAAGACAGGACAGAGGTTCACATCCTTTAGGTACCAATGGTTAGAGGAGCTTGGACAACACGTTTTCAGATGACACTATCAGACCTAAGGGTTCCAATTTTGACTGACATTTTTTTTCCATGCTCACTTCAAAAACTGCCAAAAAAAATATGAATCAAGTAGGTGGATGAAATACATACCTACTCTACTTTTTTTTTCTGTGTGTTTTCTGTATTTTATACAGTTGATAGCTTACATAGTTGATAGTGGACAAAATGTGGCTAAGGGCTCTTCCAAAGCCTGGAAAAATTTATAAGAATGGGATTTTGTGGGTTCTGTGGGGTTTTGGACAGAGCTAAACAACATTGTGATTTTTAATTAATCCAATCAGTACTTGAAGGCATGCTTTCTTCATAGTATCAGGCTGTGCTTTACATACCTTTCTCTCAACACCTTTTCCTAAAGTTTTTTGCCAGTTAATTCATGTGAGCTGTGCTAAGCTTCTCTAGAAGAATTCAACAAAGTTCACCTGTGGTGAACTTTTCTCCATATTCAGCTACAACTAGAAAGCATACGAGAGTTGAAACAGTATATTTAAATGCCCAGCTTTATGTTAAAATAATAGTATTAATATTTTAATGTTCTGAAGGAGAAAGCAGTTATTAATATCACCCCAAAGCATTACTAAAATTGTTCCCTTTTTTGCTTTCAAAATTACCATCTGTGTATCATCAGTAACATCTGTTCTTTTCAGCAGAAAAATGTCCATGAAGGCAAAGACAATATGCCTGTATAGGCTATTGGAAAAAAAAAAGAGCATTATAGAAGCAATGGAAGGACAGCTAGCAAAGACAACCACATGTTTTGTTGCAAGGGGATTTGAAAAAAATGTTACGCACTTGCTAAACCAGGAACCTCAGCAGTGGATGTTTTCTCAGATAGATTCGTTGATAAAGAGGTTTTAGCTTTATGAAAAATGTGGAAGTTTATTCAGAATTCTGAATTTCACATTTTCCTTGCTTTCTGTTTCTTTAGTTTTGCCCTAATTCATAAAACTCACATGCAATCCTCATGTTTTGTGAGTTAAAAGAAAATCGTTGAGGGGTTTGGTCCTAAAAATGGCTGAGTATACAACTGAAAACAGCTTTCAGAGTGTTTCAGTGATTGTTTCCTGTATTTTCATGGCTCTGTTAAATCAAAGTGTATGATAATATGCAACAAATTATAGTAACTCCATTCTATTCTGTCAGTTGTTTCCAGTGAGATCTTTATCTTTGATTTGTAATTAAGGTTTCTGTTATAATGGCTGACAGTGGCTTCCACAAGCTTTCCTGATTTCAAGGAATTTCATTAATGGTTTCTTTTCCCTCTCTTTTCTTTTCAGCATGAATCTATTATGCAGCCAACGTTTTCTAAACCTTTGCATCCCCTCCTGCTGCTTTTCCAGGTTACAGAATGGCCAGTAGGAAACCAGGGCTTGCTGTATGACCGTAACTGGATGGTTGTAAATCAGAATGGAGTTTGCTTGACTCAGAAGCAGGAGCCCAGGCTGTGTCTTGTAAATCCCTCAATTGATCTGAAGCAAAAGATTATGGTCATTCAGGCAGAAGGTAAGTAAACAGTACCCTTTTTCCCCCTTTGTGAGACTCACAGAGACCACCAGTATGCATGCACCACAGTACTGAATGCTGTATATGCATACTGACTTAAGGGACAAATTCTGCCACCAAATGTAGGCAAAGAAAGCTGAGGCTGTAATAGCCCTGGGTAATTTCCTAGCGTATTGTTGGGACAGGCAGAAAGTAGATAGCGACTCCATATGTGCAGTCATAAAGTCCAGGAAGGAACTGTGAATTGATAAATGTGGCAATTTACTGACTAATCTGTCCCTCCATATCATAAAAGGGAGTCCGTCAGCCTGAAGGGACTGTTACTGCTGTGAAGGTGAAGGAATAGGAGTCTAATATCAAATACCCTGGCCAAAGACCTTCCCATTTTACAGCTCTCCTCCTCCTTCCAGCAGCTGTGTGACTAGAGGAGTAGACTCTGCAGTGGGAATTAATATGAATTAAGATAAGGACTAAACTTTATGTATTTAGCTCAGTTAAATACTTGCACTAGCAGGCAGAAAAAAAAGCATGATGTTTGGGTTTCTTTGGATTCATCAAAACACTTTTTAGTCTATGCTGAGGGGAGAAAAAAAAAGAGAGAAAACAGTATGGAAAGCATTATGGAAAGCCCTTTGCTACTTAGGGGTAGGAATTATTTATTTTCCTAACAGTGCTGTTAGCAATAAACCGTGGAATAGGTTTGTATTCCACAAAAGTCATTACTCATGCCAAGTTTGCATGTGGCTGAATGGCATTTATCACTTCCCTGCGGTCTAACATTTACTCACCCTGTATGTCTTAACCGTCAATAATACATGTGCTCACATTTTCCACAGCTAGAGCAAAACAAGGGAAGTTATATTCAGATTTTTCACCCCTAATTAGAACTCCATATGGGTGCTTCTGTAACTACAGCTGCTTTTCTGTTTATACAGTACAGTTGTTGTCCCCTTCAACTGCCTGAATATGCACCATAAAATCAAGCCTGACCAGTTGATTTCTTTTGTCTGTCAGGTTGGCCAAATGCACATTTGGGTACTTCCACTAGTGTTTTGAATATTTTTTGCATGTTTCAAATCCCAAGCATAATCTTGACTATTCCTAGGAATTCCAGTCTGGGTCACTGTCCCAGATAGCACTGTCTGCTATTTTCTTCTCTTCCTTCTATATTATTTTTTGAAAAGGTATTGTCAATTCATTTCAGTTTGATGTGGAGCACGTTGCACTTCTCTGTAGTACAATTGCATATGCAGCCTCCTCTGACAACTTGTAAATTACCAAGTGTTTCAGAAATAATGATTTCTAGAAATTTACTTCCTTTCCATCTCACTTCCCTTCTGCCGGTACCTCCTGCTTGTAGCCACAATGTGGAGTCTTGTCCAAACCTTCTCTATTTATCCTTCACATTTTCAGAAGTTCAGCTCTGCTGGACCTTTACATTTTTTCATTCTGCTCTTGTTAATGTTTTGGTTTTTTTTGTTTGTTTGTTGTTGTTGTTTTTTCTTACTAGCATCACATTCTGTAGACAAACGCATTATCTCTAGACAAACACAGGTTGGACCTGGTGCTTAGGGACATGGTTTAGTGGGTGATAGTAGGGTGATGGTTGGACCAGATGATCTTGAAGGTCTCTTCCAACCTTAATGATTCTGTAATTCTATAATCTATTGGTATATTTTATTCTGTGTATAATGACTCCAGATAACTGTAAGCGTAGCGCATAAGGTGGTCTGGGTCCTCTTTTTAGAGTAGTTCTGCTATTTTTTACCCTTGTAGTGTACTTACAACCTGTAGTTTTTTGTTGTTGTTGTTGTTTTGTTTTTGTTTTTGTTTTTGTTTTTTTAAGCTTAGCAGTGAGATAATGGCTCTCATTTGCTTGGAGAGACTATTCCAGAGGTTACTGCTCATAAGGTAGCACAGTGGTGGGCACACATGAAAAGGCAGTGTAAGACTGAGCAGATACATCTGTAGAAAGTTGTTGCAATGTTTATTCTGTTCTCTTTCCATTCACCTGCAGTCTAAACTCATGACTTGTTTGTATATATTAAATTTTTATTATTTTCTTTTATCCCTTCAGATACTTGGGTCATTGCTATATCACCCACTCCGATCATTTCATGCTAGGCATTGCATCACAGATGCTCCTGGACAACCTGCTCTGGGTGTCCCTGCTTGAGTAGGGGGTTGGACCAGATGACCTCCAGAGGTCCCTGCCAACCTCAGCCAGTTTGTGAAGCTGTGACATTTAATTTAATTACTTGACTCCTTCCTTGAAAGTCTCATATTCATCACTGCTGGCTGTTCACAAGCCTCCCCACCCTGTCGGTACTGTGTTGCTGGTGGAGCACAAGAGGACGAATGCTGCGCGCATAGCTGGAGCAGTGATGGTTGGGGTGAGAAGCAGGAGCCCCTTTGCGAGCCAGGATGGCTGTTCTGCAGCTCAGAGAGCCTTCCCTGGCTAACAGTACCTCATATTTGTAGCACTTACCCTGCTGACTACAGCCACCTCCAGGTCTCTTCCAGCTTTATTGCTTTGCAAGTTTTTTTCTCCCAGGGGAGTGCTACCACCCCGAGCTGCCTTTCCTCAGCTGTAGTGGCATGCGTCTTTCCAAGAGGAGCTTTGATTCCTCCAGCTCCTCCTCTCCTCCCCCTGCCTACACAGTCCCTGTGCAGGGTTTCTTTTTTATTTTTTATTTTTTTATAATTTTCACTTACGTGATTCCACTATGGTTGTAACTGTGGGTAGATGTTATTGTCCTTGTCTTCATTACATACTTCACTGCATTAATGAGGCAAAAGGTTACGAACGTGTTGGTAGGTGGAAAACACTCAGATCCCTAATTCTCATTTCTCTGCCATCTCCGTTCTCTGGCCAAAGAGAAAGGAGAAACAAAGTCCCGTTTCTCTGACCAAACAAAACCACATTTTGACTTTTTCCAGCCTGAGGTGGGGGACCAGGGTGAGGGCATGGTGATGGGGACACTTCTGGTGGTGAGGAGTGGGTGAGGGAGTCGGTGAAAAAAAAAAAAAAAAAAAAAAAAAAGGATGCAGAAACTTCAAGCTGTACCTTCACTGCACTTCTTGCTCTGCTGAATGTGAAAACCCAGCTGCTCCAAGCTGACTGACCAGCTGACAGTTACAGCCCAGTTAGCTGCCTTCTTTCAACTCTTCTGCTCCGAAACTTAAACTACTCTGCTTTCTCTACCAGTTTCTCTGCTATCATCTGTGCTTTTGTCATTGTGAGAGCAGACTGTGGCAATGATCTCCATCTAAGGTGTGTTTTGATATCTGGAGGTGTCTCTCCAACAGAGAGAGCCTAAGGCAACTGTGCTCCTGGATTAGGTTCCTCTGGTAAGTGCCCAAAGCCAACTCGCCCTAGCTGAAATATATACTCTTCTGAAGAACATCTTGCTGTTAATACTGTTAGATTATGGCAAATAATTTCTCTGTTCTGCTTCTAAAACACAATGAATCTGTCCTCTCTCTCCCTCCAGGTATGTGCGTTCCTCTCCCTCTAAAAATTTTCATTAGTGGAAAAATTTGTTTATAGCTATTTATTTCAATATGGTTTAATATTCCCTGTCCTCTCTGTCCAAAAAAATTAATTTGTCGGTATGACTTATTGTGACAGTAATTGCTTTACTACCTTTTTGCTGAATCCTTCCCATGCTGAGATACTACATCAGGTGCTTTCTTTAGCCCCTATGTGTAGGGTATCTCCACAACCTGTCTAACAACCATCCTTGGATGGATGGAGTCACTGTCTGACAAACCTAGCGGCATGATCGTGCTGTTGGGTAGCAAGGACAGTCACACTGGGGCTCTAGACAAGGCCAAAACTTCTCAAAGGCTTAGGTAAGGTCTGGCATGCCTGCAAAATTAATTGGCCTGCATGGCAGCTGGGAAGCTCCAGGCATTCACCTGGCTCCTGACAAAGGGGATAAGTGACAGCAGAGGAAGAGGAAGGGCCTGTGTTTTTTTTTTTTTTTGCCATTGGCTGTACCTTACTTTGTTAGAGGGAAGGAGTTTTTAATTTTGAGAAACTGCATTTCTGGATTTTGACAAATATTTTCTTAGGCTATGTAGTTGTTAGCAGGCAGTTCTTATTCTTTTTGACGTGAAGAATACACCAAACCCTGGCTATCACAGGACCCACTTCAAGAAAACTGATATCATTTTAAATAAACTCCCATGCAGAAAAATAACTTATTTTATTTTGACAGCTTGCCTCCACTGAAGTAGTTAATAGTTAAACTCCCAGCAGCTTAAAGAGTCTTTATTTCTAAAAGACGTATTGCTTGAATGAGAATCAAGGAAAATCTTGTCCTGCTCCATCAAATACTTGGGGACATAGATAGCACTGCTCTAGTTCCTGACCCACACAAAAGTGAGCCAAGTGGAATTTGCATGAGAATACATTTCTGTACAAGACTAATTTCTCTCTTTACATTTTAGCTAACACTCAGCATTATTCTGGCAAGTTGTGACTTAGTTTGCCACTGCAGAGTGAGAAATTTTAAGAGTTGTGAAGGCCCTTTAAAATATTGGAATAGAAAGATGCTTGCAAAACTGAGCAACTAATTACACTTTATGGAGTTTATTCTGCCTTCAAATGGTCATGTGTTACTGCCAATAAAAATAATGGGAATTATGTGCATACACTGATGAAAGAATGTACATGAATAGTTTATATTTCAGTCGATTGAAATGACAGACCTCTTATTTTTCTCATTGACTGAAAATAGGAGCTATAAAGACAAGAATAATTTTATATATATATTAATACTGCGAGCACATCTGTGAATTTTATTATCAAGCAAATGACCATGGAGAATGCCAGCTCTTACATTTTACTAACTGGCAACATTCTGCTTTATTTTTTTTGCCTTAAGATAGAATAAAATTGTAATTAACAATGTTTAACTGACCTAAACATCACTGTAAAATGTATATTGTTTGATAAAAATGTGATACACTTGCTAGTGTATAAAAGCAGGGCTTTTTAAAGCCCCAGGACTCTATTTTAAGAAATTCTGTGATTATGCCTTGTTTAGAAATTATTTTTAAAAAATAGTGACAGCTAAGGGCACACATAGTACAAAAACTTTCAAAATTTTCTCTTCCAGAAGGAATGATGCTAATGTTTAAATGTTTCAAAGTACAAGAGCATTTGTTCTGGTCTGTAAGATGACAAAATTGGCTTCTTTTTGAGGTTGTTGCAAGCAATTTCAATGCATTTATTACTTATATGTTTTATTTTTGCTAAATGAACCTGGCTTTTCCTCCTCTGTCTTTGCTTCTGAAGTATACTAACATCACCGCCTAAATAAAGAATGGAAGCCTTTCTGTACTGAAAACTTGTGTGGACCAGAGCTGGTAGTGGGCTACCGCAAATCTGAATTACAGATTTAATTCCTTTTCCAACAAGAAAAAATCTATTTGATTTCACTATACCACAGAGCTAGTAGCACTTAGTCCTTGTTTGTAGGACAAGCAAGAAGCTGGAAGTAATGAGTGAAATCAAGATGTGCTGATATAAAACTCGAGTAGAGGAGATCAGAGTCTTTGTTGGTTTATGTTGCAGTATAATGAAAGAGTTGGATTCATTGCAGCCACGCAGCCACACTTTGTTCATCATTTAAGATTATTGTTTTCAATTAACAAAAAGCAATACTGTCCAGCTTTTCTTTTTCCTTCTAATAAACCACAGCAGCTTTTCCATCCCTTTGGCTCATTCTGTTCAAGATACGAAAATCATGGAAGAAACTAATAACATAGATCGTTGTCAGGGATTCATCATCTGGTTTAAACTTAGAGATAAATACATGAGAACAAAATAGTTCATTTGTTTGTGGTTTCTATACATTTTATTTTTACTTAAATTATTGTAATTTTATGACGTTATATTTCTTTTCTTGAACAGTCTGTGTTAATTTTGTCTCTTCCATGCTCCCGTCTTTCTGTTCAGTTCCTCCCACCACTCCAGAAGTAAAACACAACAGTAATTATCTCATCTCCCAGTTTGCTAGAAGGAGCACAACAGCAATAAACTCATCCTTTTAGCAGAAATAGTGATTGAGGCAGTAGTTCTGTGCCAGTTCCATTGCCTGAGATACACGGAGAATGAGTTTACTCAAAGCTGAAATTGTATATTCCTCAATGTGGCTTGGTTACCAAGGTCACCTGCAGCCTTTGCTCTTTGCATTGTCATTTGGAGCCACCTGCAGGCAGAGAATATAATTCTAGCAAAAAGGAAGAGGATTTTTGTTACACTCTATTTGTGTGGCTGCTGTGATTATGAACAAGTGCAAAATATAGGCATTTTAATCAAAATTCTATGATTCTGCATAAATGTTGATTTTTAATTTTGTTTGCTGTCTGACCATCTAGGCATGGACACAATATCTGTATCACTAGAAGAAAATACTGGAAAAGAGGCTGTGATCTGTGAGAGTAAAGTCTGTTCGCACAGGTGAGTGAGAGCAGAGGGGAATCCAAGCTCAAAATCGCTGCAGTGACACTCAGGACATGATCAGACAGACACTCAGGGGCAAACTACTTTAAAAAGAAGAGAGGGAACGTGGAAATCAATAAATGTTCAATGATTCAGGGGGCCAAGAGAAGAAATATTTAGATAGGTAATTTGGTATGTACAGCATGTCTGGTAGAAAACAGCAAATAATGATAAAAATGAAAAAGTGGGTGAGGGCACATTAGAAGAGAATGTGATGACTGGACACTAACTAGAATAAGAGATATCTTTGTTTTACTTGCTCCAAGGATGCAAAAAGAGAAAGGTGTCCCCAGTTACTTCCAAATGCCAACCAGAGGCTTCATCATGACTCTAGAAATTTAGTTCATTCATTTGATAGTAATGATGCTGTCATCTTTGCCCATTTCACGCGTCACTGATTCAAATTCGCAAGAACCCTCTGAAGTTATAAATGTCTTTCTGTATTTACAACCCTTTTTAATTTGTTTTGACCATCCGTGTTGATCAGTGTCCCTTTAACAAGCTTGGGAAGATTGGAGGTGACTATGTGAAATAACATTAACTCTAAATCAAAAGACACAGCACTTCAGTGAAATATAACATTATGAATAAATTAATTTCCTATCAGTGAACTTAAGTGTTTATCCATCATATTTTCTAAGTACTTCCCAGTCTCATTAATTTTTCTGAGTGGCAGTGTATCAAGTGCCTTCCTAAAGTACATTTGCATTATCTACTACATTTCTTTTCACCAGGTCCCTTGGTAAGTCCAACTAAAAGAGACAGATTTATTTATTCTTTTAACCAATTATTTGTAATGCTTTACATTTGCTTCTCTGAGGGTAATATGAACAAACAAGCAGAAATCCTGGCCATTTTTCCCATGGAGCCATGGAGGAAATGATCTTCTTCTCCTTTTCTACTAGCTATTCAGATGATAAAGGGGATCTTTTCCTCAGGTAGTGGAATTCACCCAAGAGTCATTTGTTTCAACCATCTGTCCCACTTCCCTTAGTGTTGACTCAGCCTTAGCGTCCCCATGGTTAGCCCATCTATTACAGGCCCTTCTGTAGAATAGCCTAGGTTCTCTTTTTTTCCGTGTGTATATTTGTTGCCAAATTTGGGGCCAAGAAATGAGAAATAGGAACAAAACAGTGCTTTGCAGTAGTACAGACAGGAGGTGATTTGTGGTCCAGAGTCTCTTCTGCAAAGTGTCTGAGGTGAGCAGTGGGCCCAAAACCTTATAGGCTTTTATTCAAAAGAAAGTGCAACTGAAGGTATTCTCCATGTATTAATTCTGCCTCCGATTTCACCAGTTCTGTTAGTGTAAGTGGTTACTCAGAATTTATGCTGAGGTAGCATGTGACATCAAATCTGCAGGCAGTCACGAGAGGGAGTTTAACTTGACAGCAGCCACAAAAGTTTAGCGAGGCCCAGTTTCCCTCGTGAGGCAGTTCATCAGTGGTAGTATTCATCTCAGCAGGGGCTGTCCGTCAGCAGGTGCTGCTGACGTTGGTGGGACAAGGCTTTTTAGTATAAATACTAACACTGGACAGATGAAAGTAGAAACTAGTATTAATATTACAGATGTTGTAGAAAGCCCAAAATGCACAGGGTTAGTGCCCTGCTGAAATAGGCAGGGACACAGCCTGCTCTTCGACAGGTGACAGTATCAAAGGGGTCAAGGGAACGACATCAGTGGTAGAATAAGACAATGGAATAGTTAAAAGCAAGGTGAACTGAACCTGTTGTGGGTGAATGTGTATGTATTACATCCCTTGAGATCAATATTCAGACTTCAACTGTCATTTTTTCTTGTTCTGTAAATTACCTAGCTAGAGGGACCAGCTGTAAGGCACCAAAGCTAAATGGCATTAATAGTGAGATTAGTGGGAAACTCAAGGTGGACAGCAAGTAAAATCTGAGAGAACTATGCCCTCCTTTATAACTTGTCTGGCATGTGCCAAATAAAATGTAATATTGACAGATGTAAAGGAATACTTGACAGTAATAAATACAAACAGCAAATGAATAGAACTGAGCTACAGGAGAAGGACTTTGAAAAAGACCTTGAAGAGACAACGATCCTTGCTCAGAAAATGGTCTGACAGTAAGGGAAGGCAATTTGAAAACCTAGGAATCCTGAAATACAGAAACACACAGTGGCATTTGATGAAATATTTAGAATGCTGTGCGTCTCTAACTCAGCCACTGTGACTCAGAAGAGTAAACAAATAAAAAAATGTCCAAATTTTCATCCTGACTTATACTGTATTAAGCCCTGGCAGGCAGCTAGAGGCAGTTGGCTCAGCAGAAAATTGAAGTACCCCTAGCACCTCTGTTAGGTTGGGAAAAACTGTATGGGGATTTTTTTTTTTTTTTTACCTGTACTGTCACCATGAAGGATTCATGCCCTCTTATCACCCGCCTTCTCCCTAACACAGTGACCACCAAGGACACAAGAACTGCTCACCTCAGATTATGAAATCTCATGTGAAGATTAATGTTCTGGCCCCTGTTTCATGCCACATTGCTTGCATCTCATGGTACCAGTGTTTCATTTCAGCTCTAGGACTTCACTGACTAGAAGCAGCTTGGTGGGCATCTGTCCAGTCTCAAAGTAGGGAGAGGGATGCCAAGCTGTACCACAATCGAAAATTAGAACAGCAGCTGAAGACATATTACTGTAGAATTATAAAATCTCTTGATTTCTCTTTTTCTGACTTTCTACCTGTGAAATTCAATTGAATATTTCATAAAGCCAAGCCACTTCCTCTCTCAGTCCTAGGGCTTAGCATCTTTTACCACAAGGAACTGTTTTCTTGTATCACAGAGCAGAGGGTCACCGTACAAAGCAGCTTCTTTGCAGGAACAGCAGAGGTGAGAACGGGACTGCTGTTACTTCACTTTTCTTACTACAAGAATCCTGCCTAGATCATCGTGAGAATTTTCATTCCTCTTTCCTGTTTATGCCGTTTAAAAGTTAGATATCAGTCAAGTCTACTTTTGTAGTCAATGAAGAGAGTTAAACACTCCTGGAGTGAGAGTCATCCCATCCTGAGGTCTAATATAGATGAAAGATACTTATGTCTTTCCATTTTCTTTGAGAAGACAACTAACTAAAACTAGAAGCCCAGGTTTTAGTATATTGAAATTAAGTTTCATCTGGGATGACGATGGCAAATAGGTCTGATCTATGTCCTTTCTGAAATGAGAGAACAATGAAAATCCTCTAGTAGAGGAGGATTTCGTCTAGTAATGATCCAGATAAAGATGGCAAATCTATTCCCAGGCTTGCATAACTCAGTAGACAAGTTACTACTAATGGGAACCATCTTTAGGTAGAGAAAAACTGGTGCTTGGGCTCTACTAGTGGAGACTTGTTTTAATGTGGAGCATCTGTATTAACATGAAGTAAATTAGGGAATGAACATCACTGTACCTGATGGGATCATTAAAAATTACATATAGTGTGGCACAGTGGGACAGTCTTAAATTCATCTCAGATTAATCCTCTCTGTCTTAGTAAAAAGCACAGACCGGAAAGTAACTTTTTCATAATACTGCACTGTAATGTTGTAATACGTACTACCAGCTACTGTACTTCAGAGTCAGTGTTCTTGACTCTGTCAGAGTCAAGTTGTACTGGGTCTGGCTGGGACGTTAACTTTCCCTGCAGCAGCCCATACAGTGCCACACTCTGTACTTGTAGCTAGAACAGCAGTGTTATCACACTAGTGTTGTGTCTGCTGCTGCGAAGTGCTGGCACAGTATCAGGACTTTCTCTAACCCTCCTGAGGGGTGGGCAAAAAGGTGAGAAAGAAACATCACCAGGGCAGCTGACCTAAACCAACCAAAGAGATACTCCATACCATATGATGTCACTCTCAGCAATAAAAGGTGGAAAAAGGAGGAAGAGGGGAGGGGTGGGCTTTCGTTGTGAAAACGTCTGTCCTCCTCGCGAACACTGGCTACGTGCATTGAGGCCCTGCTTCAAGGACGTGGTCAGGCATTGCTCATTTGTGGGAAGTAGAGAATAATTTCTTTCCTCTGCACTTCCACATAGCCTTACTTGTTTTGTTTTGCTGTTCCCTTTCCCCCTCCCTTTCCCCTTTCCCTTTTTCCCTTTAGTTGAATTGTTAAATAATAATATTTCCTTAATATATATATTTTTTTCCCTTTAATTAAATTATCTCAACCCGTGAGTTGTTCTTTCCTTTACTTCCTCCCCTCCTCATCTGAGGAGGGGGAGTGAGAGAGTGGTTGTGGTGTTCAGCTGCCCAGCATGGTAAAACCACCACAGCACTAAAGCTACGTAATCCTTTATTCCACAATAATTGTATAATACTAAATTAGATCTCATGAATATTAACTTCAAGACTAACAGAGTAAAGTTGAGGAAACTTGGAAATAAAATTATGCAGAACTTCACATCTGTTTTATCACTCATCAGACCATACAGATTCAGTATTTTCTATATGGTAAGAAGCAGAAGAAACGTCCTTGTTTGTCTTCAGTTTGGCAAATTAATATTTTGGCAATCAAATTCTGTTAAGTCCTTTCTTTCTCATGATAGGGTAAAAACATATGACTGTGGAGAAAAAACTGCTGGCTGGTTCTCTATGTTTCTTGGTCGTCCATGTCGCTTGATAAGACAAAGTCCAGACATGAAAAACAGCATGCAACATAAAAATACAAAAGGTTAGTTGTATTCTTAATTCTTAAAAAAAATGTTGTTCCTCAATTAGTAAATATGGAGTCACAATGAGTTTAAAATTACCCTGATAAAGAGTGAGTCACACAATATTGACCTAGTAGGTTTCTAAGGGTTCATTTATACCCAAACTGTGCTTATGTGTTTTTTTTACATTTGGTGAAAATGTATAAATACCTCAGTCTTTTTTTTAAAAAAAATATTATTTTATTTTTTTATCATAACTACAATGATTTTGTCTGGAAATTCAATGTTCATTTTGAAAAATGGTCATGAAAAATCTATAAACAAAGAACTTTAATATTAAAGAATTTTTATACTAAATTTCATTATAAAAGCAATCAAATTAAAGACCATTGAACATCCATAGTTATTGCTTTTGTAAATTATTTTACAGACTTGTTAAAATCTCAGCTCTATCTCTTTTTCTGAATGCATTATATAATTATGATTTACAGTTCTGAGGGGTTTCTTGTAGTCTTTCCTTAGTGTCTGAGCCCAATGAAAAGAAAAATAATGAGCAAGAATAAGAGGTCAAGGGAAAGATGAGGTGAAATTACAAGTATAATCTTCCTGATTTTTAACAATAATTTTATAATGTTGGATTGATTTTTTTTTTAGGTCCAACCTATTCTACAAGCATCTCACTCTCTCTTGTGAATGAAGCACAATACCTCCTGATAAATGTAGCAAGCATTCTGCAGCTGAAAGAACATATTTCTGCAAGGTAAGGTCCTTCTGTCTTCAAATGTCTCTCAGCCGTCTTGAATTCCAGCATCATGCCAGAAGATACCAATGCAATTGTTTTATTTAGAAAATGAGAGATACTTACTTTTCAACATTCAACAGATATATAGGTACTAAACTGCTTTAATTACTCATTCCTGAATTACTTCTGAAAATTTTGGTTAAATGCCTGAACATAACCCACCTGCCAGTCATCTTTATGAGAACTTAAACAAAATTCTTGTCAATTGATCTGCTGGTAGGAGACTGTCAGGAATCAACTAATTTCTGTTTGTGGGAAGAACACAGATACTTAGTTTTCCTCAACATAATCTATGAGATGAAAGTTTAAGGTCTTCCTACTTACTGAAATATTTTTTCCCCATGGAAAGGGTTCAGGTTAGAGCAAACATTCACAACAGAAATATTAACTATTTGCAGGACTATATTTATTTATTTATTTGTTTGTTTGTTTAATTTTGCATTACTTGTACCAAAGTGGGAGATACAGGCAACAAATAAAACATTTGGTTGGCACAGAGTTCAAAGATAAGGAACCCAATGCTAACTAAATTTTCATAAGCTGACCATGGAGAGGTGTTCTTTCCTGAACTGAGAACTGGCCTAAATTCAATAGAAAATCCTTCCTCAGGGCCTCTGTGATACGTGTGCCCCCCACAACCCATATGTTTGTTTCTGAGCTCATGCTCCCCTTTTCTTGTCTCACCAAACTATCCTGCCTCTGCTTGGAAACACCTTCTCCCCTTTAGGTCACCCACCAAACATGTTGCCCTGCATTGAAACTCCTGTTTAGAGTTATTCATATATACATATATATAGCTGTAGGTATATAGGTATATAGCTTTAGGGTTTAAAACCACTGACTGCATTAAGCATAACTACAGATCAGCTTGCATTGCCTGAGGGCTTTCTTTCTTTTGGAAGAAGCACTTGGGCAATTTCAGCATGTGACAGCAGTATCCTGGGAAAAATGCCTGGCAAAAGTTTGAATCTTTCTGTCTCTTTCTCTTTTGACTACCATTTCTCAGTGATAATTAATGCCTTCTTTTGAGGCTTGACTGTCTGGTTTGCATCTCCTTGGCCAAACAACGCTTGCAGGCATCACTTACAATGGGCATTTTCCACGATAAGATCCATCGAGAAGCCTACCAGATATGGGATTTGTACAAAGAAAAAGAGAAGGGACCAGACAAAGCAGCAAGTGATGATGAAGGAGGACAGGGAACTTTGAAATACACAACGTCAGATGATACACTGTTTTTGCACCTAATATTTTCCGGTGTTCCCCCCAGTACAACACGGTTTGTAATTTCTTTTTTTCTCAAAGGAAACTCCAGATGTGACTGGAGCTGCCATTATGCCTCAGAAGCATCTCACTTCTCTGCAGCACAAGTTGAAAAACTACTCCCTATTTAGCTATGCAGTGCTTTCTCAGAGTGCTGAGAAGATTAATTCAGCATCATACCATCATAGAGGCATAGAATGGTTTGGGTTGGAAGGGACTTTAAGGATCACCCAGTTCCAACCCCCTGCCATGGGCAGGGACACCTCCCACCAGATCAGGTTGCCCAAAGCCCCATCCAACCTGTCCTTGAACGCTTCCAGGGATGGGGCATCCACAGCTTCTCTGGGCAGCCTGTGACAGTGCCTCACCACCCCCAGAGTAAAGAATTTCTTCCTAATATCTAATCTAATATCTAATTTATTATATACTGCATCATTGTTCTGCACTGCTACTGAATCATGTTGTACAAACTTTCAAAATGTTGAACTATGCAATAAACATTTAAGAATCTGCACATAGTGGTCTTTATTAAATTACTTTCTTTTTTAGAAAGTATTAGTTATCTTCTTGGCATGTGGGTTTGGTTTTGTTTAATGGAAAACTACTAAGATTTATAGGACCCTTTCAATCTTCCGTTGAGCCTTATTAGTTTCTCTTTCTTAGCATCTTCCGTAGTTAGTAAAATTAATCTTCTCCTTTACATTTGGGTTTTGAGAGGTGATCTAAAACAGTAACAGCAATTTAATTAAAAATTAGAATGTAACATACTGATGGAGAACTACATGTATAATGAGACACTCATCTCTGCTGTTGCTGTTATAGGCCACCCCCATGAAAATCCCCATGGCCTGGCCTCGTGCCCAAATGTTCTCAATACAAATACTCCCCTGAAGATGAAAATAATAATTTTTAGGTTTGCCGGTTCAATATATGGAATGCTTTTTGCATTGCAGGGCCCACTGCTGTGGAAAATCCTCAGTACTCAAGCTAGCTTTGGCAAATGATATTGATTTTCACAACAGAGCATTGTTGAGGTTTGCAGGATGAAGGTGCCTCTATCCAACTGATTGATGTTTTCAGGGAGAGGAAATAATGCAAATTTACTCTGATAAATGCTGCCAAGTAGTTACTAGCAGTTCTGAGGGCTGGGTATAGGTGTGGGAGAGCTGAGCTATTTTGGAGGTGAGCCTGAACAGGTAGAGGGAGAGTAGGAGTGTGGGCACTGCAGTCTCGGAGGAGCAGCAGCTAGGGCTGAAAGTAGAAATTAGAAGTAATTTTTAGCAGCTGGTTCAGGATGCTGTGAATTCAGATATGAGGCTACTGGGGCTTTTGATGCCCCCATTAATACCAGCTTGGGTAGCTGATCCTCACATCACAAAATTTATTCAAAGCTCCCTCTGCATAGTGCCCAGTCTCCTTTTAGCCAGGTCTCAACACAGTCCACAGCAAAAGCAGGAAGCAAAACAGTGGAAATGAATTTGTTCATCACTAGCTGCTAGTTTCTTCCCTGTCACTTTCAGCATCAGCATAGTCTACACTTTCTTTTGGCTCCTGTCTGCTCCCATCATGATAAGCTCTGCCTCAGCCATGGATTGAGACATGCTTGTGGAATCTCTAGGGAAAACTTGGAGCCCTTCAGCTTCCCATCCCTTTCTACCCCCAGGCTCCTGGAAGCCTTGTGAACAGCAAAAGCTTGTGGGAGCCAGGGTTGTGTGGTTTGACTGAAAGTTGATTTATCCTTATGCACATTTGTCTGCTAAAGAAGATCATCCAGACTATTTTAAATAAAACAAAGCCTTTTTTTCACCTAACAGACCTATTCTGCCAAGACTGTTTGATGTGAACCGTTTTCCCTGTGCTTTGATTTTACATGTTTTTCCATATTTTAATTAAAACACAAATTTTAAACTTTTTGTCCTTTGGAAGTTGTTCACATCCATCATAGCTAGTGCAAAATGAATTGTTCTTCCCGACTTAAGAGAACCTCCCTTACAGATTTTTGGGCTGTCATTTTTATGGTACTGGTAGGATTCTCCTTTAGAAGGACAGTGAAGACGACAATTCAGAGGTGCAGCCAGCTTTCTGATATTTGTATGCAGCCTGCTGTTCTGTCTCCCTCATGTATGTTCTCAGCACTGACACAAATCTACACCCTGGCAGTTCCAAATGCTTGTAAAGAGGTGGAGATATCTCCACACAGAGATTATTTTTTTCCAAAACACCTGTCATTTGGTGCAATCTGTTGCAACCTGAAGGCAAATAATAATAATAAAAGGAATACGTTTCTTTCATAAAATGCCTTACTGGCCTTTTTCACCTTCAGCATCTGTAATTTTTGCCTCTTTTGCTACCACAGCATATGCAGAATATGCTTGTATTTGCTTTCTTTATAGAAGCATGTAACCAGTCAAATTTAAACCAGCTTAGTCAAAAGATCTTTTTATTTGCTGCCATTATCCTTACATATAACTAAATAAGGAATTTTTCTCATATGCATTATTTAAAATTGCCACTCTGTATGCTTTCCTGCCTACTTTACAGTTCCAGGTTACAGCCCTGAAGAAGCCACCTAGATGATTACAAATTCTAGTCAAATACCTTGTGCCTTTTTATAGACTTTGTAATAAAAATTGGTCCAAGTTATTATGGAGATTCATCTGTTTGATGAATCCTATTAGCTGCTAGCTTCCTACAGCACAAAAACCTAGTGCAGAACTATTGCAGAACTCACTAATAAAGCCTATTCTTTCTTTTCTGTTGTGAACTCTGTGGTACAGATTGGAAGACCCATTGGAAATAGAGGAGTTAATCGGACGTTTCCGTGCCAACATTGTCATCAGTGCACCAGAGTCCTTTGAAGAAGAAGAGTGGGCTGAGATTTCAATAGGTACTCTGCGATTCCAGGTATGAACCTTGTCCTACAGGATGTTGTCCTCTAGCACAAAGCATTTTGAACTTGGAGACAGAGCAATTTTTATAAGGCTTTGACTGGGATATGGGAGGCACAGTGTGTGCAGATGCAATTTATGAAGTGTGTAAAAAAAACCAATGTGGTGTGACCTGTGAAAAACATGCTGCAATGTAATCAAGAGGTTTTGACATATTTCTCCACCCCTTTTTTATTTCATAATTCAGAAAATTTCCCACCTCCGTCCGAGGTGAAAAATAATCTGTTTTGTGGCTGAGTTTGCAGCAAATATTGAGCCAGCTTGTAATAAGAAAATACAAGCTGCTTTTAAGTATGATAGTCCAAATGCAGTCTCAGATTGCTGCACATTAAGAAAATGATTGCCAAAAGCCTGGACATGAATACCAGTGAATGATCACTGTCTATTGCTCTCTGGTGTATGCATTCTAATCTCCATTCAAGACGTGTTTCTAAGTCTAGCCTTAGATAGGGCTGTTTCATACGTTATTCTTCATATCATATCTAACAACATAATGTGCTTTGTACTGTAAGGAAAATGCTATCAAGTCAAAGTTTGTTGGCAAAGAAATTCTTTTTAGAACTTCAACAAAAGTTCCATGAAGAAGCAACACATGAAACCAAAGGAAAAGATTAATATATTCATTACGTGTTGTATTGGATTTGTCTGGTCCTTAGCTATGAAATGTGTATTTGTAAATGTATTGCCTAGGATGTGAAAGGGGTTTATTCATCGTTTGCTTAGGGATGATAGTGAAAGGTGTGAATAGAAGTGTTAATGTCATATCTAGAAGCCGTGATAGAAATCACTCCTAATTGTTTCTGGTCAGCATATCCTAAGAAATGGAAAGGCCATATTTTCAGTAAGGGTAGAAAATATGACCTGTCTTCTCTCTTCTTGAGCATATTTTGATCAGCAAGCTGTAATATGAGTTTAAAAAATGAGGAAAAATTGTTCAGGTAGGAGATAAGGAATACAGAAGACAAAACCTTGATGTATAGTTGGAGTACGGCGTTGCAGTAGGGAACTCAGCTCAGGTTCCAGTTATGGAATATACTGTAAAACTACAGTATATTCAGGATAAACCTTCTTTCCTGTTTCTGGCATTGAAATAACTTAGGAATGCAAGCCAAAAATAGAAAGGCTTATGCAACTTGCATTCTCTTTTCCAGTCTCTGCTATCCAGATATGGATGTAGTAACAGTAGAAATTATGTGAATGGTGCTTGATGCCAGGAAAACAATAGAAGATGCTGTTGAACAAAGAAAAGTAGGGGAAAATATTTCCTTTTTTTGTCTTGTTTTTCTTTTAATAAAATATTAAAGCAGTGGAAAGTCATCCTCTGAAAAAGCTGAGCCAAATATATGGTTTTGATGGTTACACTGAAGAGTTGTACGAACAGTTCTAGATGTACCTCAAAGAAATAAAATAGCTCTTCAGAATAGCGTACAGAAATATTTGCAGTGTAAGAATTATGTGACCTATTTGAAATTCTGACAAATTTTACAACAGTAGAAAGTTTATACCGAGACATTTTAAAGAAAAGTTATTTTGTAAAATGTAGAGTTTTGCTGAAGTGGGGGATGCCATAGCAAGCAAAACTGGAATTTATCTTCTTTCTTCATTTTAATGCTTTAAAAGGTAAGAAAAAATCCTAGCCTTTTTTTTCCTTTTTTTTTTTTTTTTTTTTTTTTTCTAAAAACACACCCTATTTCAAAGAAGAATTATCTTTAGGAACCTTGCTTTATGTTATATATGATGTTAAACTAGAGGATCTCATTATTCCTACTGTTTATATAGACTTGTGGAAATCCACATTTTACATTCTGATTATCTACAAGTGCCATGCCTATAAGAAAGAATGTGGGATACTGTATCTCACAGAAATTGCACAGAAAAAATGTTAACCAAAGCCTGTTAGTTTAGCTCCAAGAGAGTCCTCCTTTGGTTAAATCCTGAGGCCTTGGCTTAATTTTGTATTCAGTTCTCCTTTGAGCAAGTAGCCCTGCCAGACCACAGACAAAGTGAAGCCATCAGGAAATATAAATATGTAAATGCTTGGTATTTCTCATATTCCATCTCTGGGAAAGTTTTATTAAAAAATAAAAAATAAAAAAATGCAGTGATACTTTTGCAAGTGGATCCTTGGAAAATGTACCTACGTTAGGTGAACAGGACTGACCTCTTATACAATTAAAGCATTAAAGAACATAACAAAAGTATGTGGAAAACATATTTTTTATGATATTATGCTAGTCAGAAGCTTGTACTCTTCCATGTTGTACTTTTTGACATATAGCAGTGACCTTCTTTAACTGAAATTTCAGGTTGTGGGTCCGTGTAGCAGGTGTCAAATAATCTGCATTGATCAACAGTCTGGGGAACGAAACAAAGAAGTTCTACAGTCTCTGTCTGCTGCAAGAGGTAGAAAGGTCAGTAAGTTACTCAAAAATAGCTGTACAGAAAGATGTAGTGCATTGCATGCATAGAGAAATACCTGCTGAGAGAATATTTACAGTTACATTCTTATGCTAACCATTACCATTTGTTTTTTCAGTCAAAAGAGGATGCACTTACAACCCAGATATGATATCTTTTATTTCCATAAAATGTTTCAACATATTTTTAATTCAGAAATTGAATATTAATATGAATTATTTTTTTACTGTTCTTGTTCTTCAATATGTACCAGTTTACAATGTGTTTATTTTGGTCTTGACAAACATGAGCCAATGTGTTGTTGTAATTCAAGAAGATAAAAGTGCAGAAAAATCACAAAGTGTTTGTGATGATCCAATTAGCTCCTAAGACTCAGCCTTACTCTTGCTGAGAGAAACTACTTAGCAGGAAATGCAGAGCAGACATGAGTATAGACGAAGCTGAGAGTAATTGATTAGGAAAGTGACTGGGGAATAGGTTTGAAACACAGGCATTGCTGTGGAGTCTTTCTGCTTGCTCAGGTTGCATTACTTCTTGGAACTGACTACTCAGACGATGGCTAGACAGTTTGGCATCCCAAAAGCTTCACAAATCTCCTCAGAAGTATTTATTTAGCTAAAAATCCTTACACTGAATTCACTCTTTACTGTTAAGCTTTTCTTGTGAAAGTTCATTGGCCACTCTGGGCTCAGAAGCCTCGCCAATAACAGCCAAACACCAGAGACTGGGCACAGCACGGAGGCAGAGCAATAACAAACAGGTTGCAAATTGTTCACCCAAACAATGTACAACCAAGTTACAAATAATGCCCTCTTTGTTTAAAAAAAAAATAATAATAATAAATCAATTTGTCTCGGTGACTCATTAAGCAAACAAAGAGCTCCATTTCCAATTAGTGTTATCCTGGGGGAATAGCCCCACTGGCTGGCTCCATCTCGGAGCCAGCTGCCTGGTGCAGGGAGAGAGGCAAGCAGGCAGGGGCTGGCTGCCCAGGCACTACTTCCTGCTGACCTGAGATGACTTGGGGTTGGATGGCAGGCTCTGGCATCCAAATTGCTGCAGTGCATATGCAGTTGTGAGAGGAGCTCCTGGCCATGATGGGTAGCCTGAGGACAAGAGCCTTCTCCAGGTAACGGTGAGACACAGCTGGGACATCTGGGGCACTGCCAAGCATTTTCTGGGTAGGGGTGCTGCCCTGTTTCCATGTGGGGCATGTAGGGTTCTCTCTACACATAACCCACATGTATTTTGCTGGATTATGACTTAAAGCCTCTGCAGAGGGATAGCAATCTGTATTTGGGGACCTTCTCAGGTGGCAAGGACACATTCCCAGGGACACAGCTTCTCAGGAGAGGCAAAGCATCTCCTGCACACTTCCCACAGAAAATAAATAAATAAGTAAATAAAAATAAAATTAAAAAAAAAAAAATGGAGCTTCTATTTGGTTTTGATTAAACCTGGCAATGCAAAGACTTTCTTGATACAAACACTCCTAGGACCATGTGACTCATTCCTACAGAATGAAGGCAGAGAGAGCCATCCAGCCTCTTGAGAGCCTGGCGTCAGATAAAAGGAGCAGGGCAAGGCAAGGCGCTACAGAGCACAGTGCTGCTATTCACAGCAGGGGAGTGCTCTGCTCCCCTCAGCTGTGCAAAGATACTCATGCTGCAAAGAACAGGGCCTTCAGCTTTTTTATTTCTCCCAGCCTTCAGCCAAAGATGACTCTCAGCGTTGCTGGCAGAAGGAGCCTTGTGAGCATGCCCTGCTCTGCATAAGGCCAAGTCTTCTGGTAAGCTTGACAGCCAAAAGAAATAATTTGAACTGATAGTTTGCCTGAATCGGTCTGTGAAGACCTCGCAGCCCATCCCTCCTGCAAGTCATCTGTGGGGTGATGGTCACCAGCTGCTTATCAGTGAGCAGCACCTGAGGACTTTGGCATGTTCAGTGTGCTCAGCAGACCTGGCAGAGCACACTCATCCAAACCTTTCATAGCAGGGAGGGGGAAGCAACACTGGGCTCGTATGGCTGTGCTAAATTGCGGAGCTAATCCTTTGGTGACTCATGTCTGTAGCATGTGCTTTTCTGTTGAGGAGTCATCTAATAGACATCACTTTATTATTTTTATCGAATACAGATTCAGTGAAGGAATCTAGCTGTGTTTGTTCCCAGCTGTCAGTAACACAATTTGAAGTACAACAAATGCAGCAAATATGATTTAAGCTAATTTCCCAGTACAAGAGGAACTGATATTTTTGAAAGGTCATTGTATTTGCTCAATTTGCAAAATGTTAAAGACACCGCACATGTGAATGGCTAGCAAATCCTGCATACCAGATGTCAATATTTAACTTTTTTATTTTTATTTTTTTTCCAAGAATACCAACCCAGAAAAATACATTGTACTCTATCAAGCTGGTAGCCCTAACTAAACCACTGCCAATGAACTTCAGTAATGACTTAAATAAAGTAAGGCTTGTAAGAGGTGGTTCAATATTTATTTCTGAAATCATATTTTTCTCCATTCCTCCGAGACTCTGAGAACCTGGTGCTCCAAGCTGAAAGACTGAAGCTTTGAATACATGGATTACTACTGAAAGTCAGAGCCAGTTACTCTAATTAGCCACGCAAGCAATTTGCATGTTTCCGTATAAATGTACGGAAGGGTGATGAAGCCCAGCCAGCTACTTTTTATGAAACCTTTTTTCACATTGTTTGAAATAAAATGCAAACACCTCTACAAAGCAAACTTCAGTTCTACTGCCACAAGTTCAGAAAAAATACACATTAAGAATTCCTTCTGTAATTTTTAACTGAAAAGGAAAAAATGAGCTCTCCTTCTGTGACAGAGCTCTCTGTGTTACTGCAGGAGGCTACGAAGGACTAGATAACTACGTTAAGCAAATAGCATAAAAATAGCCACACGCTGTTCCACGTGCGTCACCACCTGATGCAAAAGGCGCACGGACAGCAAGGAGAGAACACTGAATGCTGGCCCATCTTCTGGGCTTTGCAGATGCAGTTTAACGCTAACAATAGCGGAAGCCCTGTGGTGGATTTGCAGCAGTGCTATGAGCTGGGACTTGCTGTCAAAGTAGCAAGGGGAATTGCATTAGCAGCCTGACCCAGCAGCCTGGATGTATGGAATGTATGGATAGCGGTACATCAAGGGAAATCCATTGTGTTTGCACATGCCCTTCTGCACTAAAAAGGGTTGTGTTTTTTTCCTGTGGGCTGTTGATCCTCTTTTATGTCTCTCATTGTGCCTGGGAGAGCTCCCTTTCCTGCGGAATTAGACGCCATGCCTTTGGACTGCTTACTGAAACGTTAGCAGGGATAGCAAATGACTTCTCTTATCTGATGCATCATTATCATCATTTTCATAGTAATGCATGGCTTTGCACTGTGCACTGCTTTTCATCCAAAGATCTGGAACAGTTGCAAACAGTGACTGGTGTAATTAATAGACCTCTGAAATAATACAGTTCTCCTTTCTTGTTCGTGGCTGAAGTGGGAAATGCATTTATTTAAGGTAGAGAGCAAGGGAAAATCGGTTCTTAATAAAACACTCTGCTGTCCAGACATTTTCAAAAACAATATGTTTGGGGCTTTTTGACATCAAGTTAAAACTTTTATTTCTTTCTGATATGAAAAATTAACATATCAAAAGCAAGTGCTTCCACTACCCTCTTCTCATAGAATCACAGAATCATTCAAGTTGAAAAAGCCCTCCAAGATCACCTGGTCCAACCATCCCCCTACCACCAATGTCACCCACTAAACCATGTCCCTAAGCACCACGTCCAACCTTTCCTCGAACACCCCCAGGGACGGTGACTCTACCACCTCCCCGGGCAACCCATTCCAACACCTGACCACTCTTTCTGAAAAGAAATGTCTCCTCATTTCCAACCTGAACCTCCCCTGGCGCAACTTGAGGCCATTCCTTCTAGTCCTATCGCTAGTTACCTGTGAGAAGAGGCCGACCCTGAACTCCCCACACCATCCTTTCAGGTAGTTGTAGAGAGCTTAATTGATTTATTTTGTAAGGCTTTACAGATACATTTTGGCACACTCAGAGCCAATAAAACATCCTTGCATTTAAAAAATCAAATAATCACTCAGCTTTAATAATTGCATCTTCCAAACCATTACATGGGAGGGAGGTTATGTTATAAGAATAAAGTGAGCAGCAGTGAGCAGGTGAATTTATCTGTTGATAGAAAGCAGCTGAGAGCTACATCCAGGGGCAAAATCCAGAGTTCCTCTATCCAAAGCTAAATGTTAGCATGCAGGATCCTTTGTGTGCTTGTTACACGTTCTAACAGGGCACTTTCCCTACCAAGTGCTAGTTTGAATTAATCATCTGTTTGGGAGCAGTATCTTAAAGGCCTCTCATCTCAGCCTTTGTTAGATGTAGCACCTCCCATTTCTGTCTAACAAAGGAGGTAGGGTACCCAGGATATTTCTCTGTCAGTAAATATCCAAGAAATGCATGCTGTTGTTGGTCTAGTAAAAGTATTTGAAACAAAATGCAAGAATGACAGCATTTTATAGCTCCTTCTTTCAGTGAGTGTGATGACTATCATGTGATTCACAGTTGGCAAGAGTAGGTACATTTTATCCATGTATCCCAGCAGTGAACATTGTACTTTTAGTGATCAAGAAGCTTTACATAAAGTTTGAGAGTGATAGGAAGAGTCCCTACTGCCACCTGTGTCACAATCCAGCTCTTTGCTCTGTTCTGGGTGTGCTCTGGAGAGTTTATATGCCAAATAAAATGCCCTTGAAGTTGGGAAAGGGTAGCAACAGCAGGAAGAGATTATGCAGTTCATTGTAATGACTCTGCATGTTGTAATCTCTGTGTCTGAAAGCCTCATTTTTCAACACTGAAATATGAGAAGGGACAATTTTCCACATTTTCTATTTCTCTTGAAACAGAGACAGAATGACAGGATGCGTGGCTTTTGTGGTTGTTTGGGGGTATTTTTGCTGAGTCAATATTTGTAATTACTAGAAAAGCAAGGAAATTTACTTAAAAGATACTAAATCCATTTCTGGTAATCACAAGCAAAATTCTGGTCATTCAGAAGAGCAAGATGTCAGCAGTGAAAGTGATTTTACAGAAAAACACTCATCCAAGCAGGCATTATTACTGCAATATGTATACCACCAGTATAATATCACCTTGAAAACTCCTTAGACATCATCCAGGATCAGAACTCAAAAAAATACTGAGACCTAGATGCCTAGTCAGAGTAGAGAAATAATGATGCATTAAAATAATATCTAAGAACTCCTGCAAATAAGATATTGTGGTTGTTTTACCGTGCTAGGCAGCTGAACACCACAACCGCTCTCTCACTCCCCCTCCTCAGATGAGGAGGGGAAGAAGTAAAGGAAAGAACAACTCACAGAGAGACCCAGACCCAGTACAGATATACTCACACACACCTTTTCTTAAGTAATCATGGAGTGTTTAAAGTGTTTTAAGAAAAAAAAAAAAAAAAAAAAAAGCGTGGCCGAATGATTGAGAGCAATAGAAATAAGGTAAATTAAGTTATCCATACTGAACAATCGAACAATCTGCCTAGATTTATATTAGTCTTTTTAAGGTAAGCCAAGTTGTCGATACAGTGAATATACATTAAAAGTTCTCACGTACCAAATTAGTTGACTAACACAGATGAGTTATAAAATTCCTTCCTGTGTGAAATGTGGGGTAGCGTGGACTAATATTCATTTTATAATAGCTGTTTTATGGTTGCCTGATTTTTTTAAAACAATTAAATTATGGCAACTATCATTTTTACATTAGGGTGCAGGAATTAAATGCAGGATATTAACTTCAAGGCTGAAAAAGACATTATTTATGCCACTAGAGAAACCACAGCTTGTCAACAAATAAGAGAAAAACAAGAACAGGGTATTAATATTATGTACTCTAATATTTTAAATGAAGCAGTTACTGACTTACCATTTTGCCATTATGGTTTATCCAATGCAGTCACTGTGCTAGTGGATTGGGATCCACTAGCTGTTTCATGTTACCTCGCTACTGCATTTTTATTTAATTATATAATGCAGGAATTTGAGAAAGCATCATGCATTTTAAGTGTATCAGACATGCTCCTTAACTTCAACCAATATATTTGATTATTTTTAATTTATTGCAATTCCTTTAGTATATTTTTCTAAACCTGCTGTAAATGTAATTCCCTCCGTTTCAGGATCATTGATCTGAACAATGGCAACAATGTCATCAGGAAATGGAGGAGCGCAGAGTTTTATTTAAAAAATGTGTTTGTTCAGACATACCAAATGAATTACATTTGCTTATTTATTTATATTACACTTCTGAATGACTGTTCATTTGTAGCCTACCAAAATCAAATACTTTTTATTGAAACCTGTAAAAAATTGACAAGAAAACTAATGGTGGCTTTCCAAGTGATTCGGTTTGAAGAGCAAAGACATTCTAAAGTCTACAATTCAGTTATCAATTTAACATGATCTTCAGTGTTTGTTTCTTTCTTTCTTATGTATTTTTTTTAGCTGTTTTCTAATTGCTTGGAAAATATTACCCTAAGGTTGCAAATCTGTTTCTTGCTGCACATTTCTATGTTCTCCACAGGTGCAAAATAAAACCACAGAAGTACACCAGTCTTTAATGTGACATTTCCACATCACACCCAGCTGTTCATAGCTGTAACTGTAATGCCTAATGTCCTTAAAATTAATACCACACATGGGAGTGCAGACACTCAGACCAGATTTTCAGTGCCTGTGAGCATTTATATAGTAGGTGAAGTGGTTATCCTCCTTCTTGTTTCTTTATTATCCAGTAATACAATGACACATCTAAGTATTTGTAATATTTACATAGGGTGGCTTCACAGCTTATGACAGATAACAAGCATTAATTGTACTAAAACTAACTTTCTGAATATTTTCTGTAAAATGTACTAAAATATTAAAAAAAACATATGAAGGGAAATTTACCAAGGCTAGACAGAACAAAGTTTTATTAAGAAAGCAAACAATTCATGGTAGAAGACACAAGACTTTTCCTCACTGCTTGAACATATATGCATTCTGGTGCTGCCCTTTATTTGTGAAAATACCCTTTATTTGTGAAAATGCATTAACTGTATTTGTCAGGAAGCCAGAAGAGTCATTAAATGACAAGACTGTGAGCGAATGTAAATTACATATATGATACTATGGAACTCATGATGAAATACTGTGTTATTTATCCACTTACTTAAGGTATTCTTCTTAAATAGCATAGGGTTAGCTCTTGTTTACCAGTCTATTATAGTTAATTAGTTAAAATGTTCTTAATTACATTGAGATCACACATACATCCTTATTCTTCAAGCAATATTGTTTTTCTAAGCATATCTGGGTTGTGAGATCCTCTATAGATCTGATTACTTTAGCATGAGTCGCATCTCAATGAATATTTTGCTGTTTTTTTTTCAGACAAACTTTGGCGTATACCTGATGAACCAGCCCTTGTGCTCATCCTTTCCAGATATGTTATCTGTTGGGTCTCAAGTACTTCCAGTGTTGAAGGAGAATACAGAAATTCAATGCCCAACATCCAGTGAAGAAAAATGTTCAGGATAGAAGATGAGACTTAGATGCAACCCTAGAGAGAAGTCAGTAGTCAGTTATTCAAAAAGAAAAAAATCTTCTGCTCATTTGCTTCTGCTTTGAGTTTTTTAATTTTCTGTTTGCAGTAAAAGTTATCAGATGGCAGTACCCTTGATAATTACACCTCACCTACATGTTTTTGCTTGTGATTAAGTTACAGCAGTCGTAACTCTTATTTTATTCAATTGCTTCAGGATGCAACAGGTTTGATCAAGTTTTACTAGTGGATGACTCCCAAAACAAGCCCAACGTTGTTGTCAGAAACCCACATCTCAATGAAGGAAAGTAAACATAACAATGAACTACTTCCTTATGCTGCTTTGTTAAAGCCACATTTGGAAGAGAGGATGCAGGATGTACTTTAGAAACAACATAGGTGGGAAGGGGATAGTGGAAGAGTGGCAATAGAGTTGCAGTCCTTTCAGCTTTTCAAAAGTGAAACTGCAGGTGATGTACACAGTCTGAAGCACAGAAGAAGAGTGAGTTGGCATTGGAAAATATGTGTCATCGTCTTGGGAAAAGGTGTCTGAGGATGCCAAAAAGGCGCAAAGATCAATGAAGATTCAGTATGCAATGTCTTTACAAAAAGGCATTCCTATGAAGCAATTTAATCCATTTGTTCTCAACATCTTTTTCTCATTCCCACTTGCCACTTTTCCATCTGATCCGTTTTATGTGATGACTTCCCACACGTGTTTCTGTATGTATTTGAGACTGTTGACATACTATTTCTAATTAGAGATTTCTCGACTAATCCAGTCATGATTTCTATACGAAGTTTGCTTATGCTCAGCAATCTCAAATGGCCAATATGTTGAAACATCCACTTGAGGGAATTCTTGAAAGTCTGAATGCTTCTCCATCCTGAAGAGGTCAAAGCATTCTCTTTTCTTACTCTTTGTGGTAGTTCCTGAGCATTTGATAATGTCCTTCTTGGAAGGCTTTTAAGTTCTTGACTGCCCTAAACGACTCATGAGTTCTGATTGTCTGAAACCTAGGACTTAACTGATACATGAATTCTTGCAAAAATAAGTAAATAAAAAAAGGCACACATTGAGAGAGAGAGGGAGGGAGGGACAGAGGGAAGAAGAAAGAAGAAGAAAGCTTGGGAGGTCAATATAAAACAAAATTGAATGTACTGTGGCCAGGTGTTTTATGACTGCCAACATGTGTTCAACCAGCCACAGGGCAATTTCATACTTCCAGGAAGTCCTCCTGGCAAAGGAAATTCTACTAGATTGGCTGCTTTATTGCCAATTGGGAAGGGAAATTTTGACCCCATTAAAAGCACTGTCTGAACTGTCATCCAGCATGATTTAGGCCTTCCTTGGAGTAGTTTTGGCTCAAACTGTGTGAAAGTGCTTCTGGCTGAATCAATGCTTAAGTCGTTTGAGCGTAGCCCTCGAGGGAAGCAGGCAGCTTTGTGAAAGAATTGGTCAAACAGTCGTTCTGAAAAGGGAGTGATTACCCCAGAGCAGCATACAGTGGGAAAAGGGAAGTGTGAATCAGAATTCAGTAGATAGGTAGTCTTTTCTTTCCTTTCTCTTTTTCTGTTCTTTTGAAGAACTGGTTTTACTCACTTCTGCTGGAACAGACTGTTATTAGTCTCTCAGCAGAGCTTTGTAATGGAAATAAGGAGAGACACTATCTGTTTCTTACAACCTGCCATAAAATATGTGGCTAGAGAGAGGTGTTTTATATGTATGTAAACTGAGGATCAGGTTTTTGAGGATTTTGTGAGTTGTATCTTCCACTTCAGAGCACAGGCAATGCTCCTTGATGTCTGCTTTGAAAGCCAGCAGTTTTATCTGTCTAATAGTCAATTATCTGATGTTGTAATGAGCAGCCTTTTTGGAAACTTGAAAAGCAGTTTCCTGGTTTCTAAATCTCTTTTGCTCTTTCACTCTTTGCCTTTCTGTTATGCAGAACATTGCTTTGTTGGATAGAAAGCCAGCACAGCTCTGCAAATTTAATATGAAGAGACCTGCTGTATGCTGACCTTCAGGTGATCTCTGGCACTTTATTCTGTCCTCTTCACCTCACCAGTATGTCATTTGTTTAAAATGGCACAGAAGTTAGAAGAGGAAATTGAAAGCAAACCTCAGCAAGCTCTGTTTTACTTGTTATTGGATTTACTGCCAAATAAGTCACTTTGGTACACAGTCGCTTGACAAATACTGTTTGTAAATAGCCTTAATGCAATGTATGATAACTAAGGATGAGAGGATTTGAACTTTAAAAATGTCATGCTTGGTCATTCTGACCTATTATTTACAGGCAATTACATTTTCTCTCTCCTGTGGCCTAGTAATATTGCATCAAAAATAATTTTCTCATTTTACAGGGGGGGGAAAACAGTTTCCCTGATGTATGAACATGCTCATTAGTATATTCTGTGCATTTCCCACAAGGAACATCTTTGTGCTGTAGTGATAGGAAATGTCACAATGCTTCAGATTGATGGGAGAAACACAAGGAATCTTTCATCTCAACAAAGAATAATATTTCGCTTATAGTAAGTAGAGTGTCACCACCAGTATTGAGATGTCTTCCCATCGGTGAAGACAGATTCTTCCCAATGCCGATACTTTGTGGAAAATCTTGAAGTAGGAGGATTCATGCTTAAACATCATGTACTGTACATTTTGTAGAAAGAACATCCTTCCCATAATATGATAAAAAATTCAAAGAATGAAGAAACTGAGAATAATACAAACTGAGGTATGGCATGAGTGAAAAGGACATAAAAACTTAAAAACACCATGTATATTGCGTAGAAAGATTAAGTGCTTTATAAAGGGGTCATTCTCAATGTTCGGAGTATATAGAAAAAATGCAATTTCGTATGAATGCAGACTCTTTCATCTAAGTACTGTCATTGCTGCAAAATTAAATCTTTGGACTAATTACAGATATATATTTACTTTCTGTGGATAAAAAATGTATTTAATACAGCATTTCCAGAGTGCTGTGTGTAGAAGGTCCTCTACATATTTGAAAACTAAGTCTGTATTTCCTTACGATAAATTATTCAGACACATTCCATTTTCTGTGGGACTTAACTCCTTCTCAAATCTCAAGGCAAAAATTATTATTACAAGCTCCAATAATAGCCAAGAGCCTGGAACCACAGAACATAAATCAGCATTTTTAGGAGAAGCCTCTGAACTGTGTTCACTGATATGACTAAGATAATTCAGACACATTGTGTTTATACATTTTCAATGGCATCTTTCAAAATGTGGTCAAAAATTTTGGTCATTGTTCTATCAAAATCATGTACAAATTGAAAGGAAAGACTGCATTATAACTTGAATGTTCATAAATTATGGAAACTAAGTTACGCATCTCTTCTTTAGTTTTAACTTTCTTGGAAATGAGAGCAATAAAATACATATTTTGCTTGACATGTCTAGTGGTGGTGTTTGCATTCTTGAACTTCAAGCTTGATAGATGCTAAGTTCTACTTCGAGGCATTGCCAGGCTCACTGGGCAAGCCTGTGGCTGACTGGTGGGATGTCTCATTGCTGCTAGGATTCACAGGTGAGGTGTTCCTCCAGCTGCCGTGCTGACATCTGCCTAGCCAGCATGCCAATCAGTTGCATACTCGGTTCAGGCCCTGCACAAAATGCAGTAATAATCGCTGGTTTCCTGTAAAATATTTCCAGGGGCACTCCTGTTGGAGCCACCTCTGCTATCCAGAGGTTAGAGGTTGGAGCCCTCACCACAGGTGTTGGAGAAGAGCAGGTTCATTTCCCTCTCCTTTGCCTGGCACCATCTTTCCCCCTGCATAAACCACGGGCAGTAGGCAAGACTGGGGACTTAACAGGGCTGGGTGTGTATGGGAATTGCAGGGAAGGCCTGTCACTCCCTTCTCACCAGGTTTGTGCGGAAATGATCTGTGATTCACCGGGCCAGAGAGAGAGGGACACGGGCACAATGAGGCAGGATCCTAGCATGACTCTGAACTGCCCATTCATGTTCTTTTGGACTTGCTGAGGATGGCAGGGGAAGAATGACTGTAACACAGCAGGTAGGTGGCTCCGATGGAGTTGAAAGATTTGCATATGTCCCTGTCCCTGTGATTACACAGCTGTCATGAGGCAGCTGCTCAGACAAAACATAGACATGGCCCCTGGAGACGGGAGGAGAAGGCAGGGCACTCCTCTGCCCTGCTTGGCGCGTGAGCCAGTGAGCTACAGAGGCTTGTGTCCTTCCTTCCTCGGGCTGTCAGCACTTCAGAGCAATGTGGAACTAAAACAAGACCAGATGGGAACGCCCCAAATGGGTTTTGGAATAGGCAACCACAGCAAATGTGAGCTGAGGCCTCTCAGACAGAAACAAGAAAGGAACCCATGTTTCAGACTGCCTGCTAGGTGCACCAGCCTGGAGGCCAAAGCAAAAAAGAAGAGAAAAAATGTGGGAGGGAAAGAAAAGCAGCATCCCCTAAGTCAAATTTTAAAAGAAAGTAGTAATAACGCATTTCTCCATCCATCACCGTTTGTAATTTTTTTTTTTTTTTTTTTTTTTTTTGTGAAAGAAAGGACTTAGGTATCCTCAGGCCTACAAATTGGATTTAGAGAACTCAGGATCAACAACAGAGAGGTGCCTCTTAAGCAAGGTGCCATTTAAGATGCCTTTGTTCCCTCCCTTTCATGTCAACTCAGTGTGATGGCTGTTGTGGGTCCCTCTTGGTGGAAAAGAAAATAGGCAGGTGCCCTGCGCTAGGACGTGACTCACTCAGGGCTGCAGAGAGAGATGTTAGGGAGGTTTGACGTGAGGCATCCATCCCTGAGCATCGCTGCCATGTGCAGAGGCACACTGAGAACCTCTGTGTAATAATCACAGCAATACATGTCACAGAGCTAGTTAGTCATTTTTCTGCTCTGGTATTAAGTCATCCTGGAAGAATGGTAATCAGGAGCTGTGATCGTAGGGAACAGACCATGGCAAAAGCAACATGGGGAAAGTGAACAAATGAAAAAAAGAAAAAAAAAAAAAAAAAAAGCATGTGGTGGCATTTGTGACCAAGAATTTTTCAGGGGTTTCTCAAATACCACCAAGTATGACACAATATGAGAAACAAGGGGAGTTTGATTTAGAAGGCACAAAAGAAGTGTCTGGTGCAGTGCTGCTGTCATTTTGTCATTGATGTGCGTCTTTTGAGTTTCTGCTTGCTAGCTAATGAATAAACAGATGAAAGTACTGGCAAGGGTTGTTCGTGTGATCTGAGTACAGCCACCTCATGACAAATTTGAAATTATGCTGAAAATGGAGAGCCACTTGCACACGCACGGTCTGTAATTAGGTGCATTTCTATGTTAATCCCAGTTTCTGGTGTGAGACAATCTATTCCAGACCTGCAACTAAAGATTGTCAGCACAGTGAAAATCTGGATGTCAACATCAGCTTATCCCAGATGACCAGTATATTCCATCTTTGAGCCTGTCTCATGCTTTCTGCTGCTTTTCAGAGGTAAGTGTCCCATCTGGATTCATGTACCCTGGCTAGAATTTGCAATGCAGAGGTGGCTTCTCAGCCCAGAAGTGATATCAGCTTTCAGTTTCTGAAAGGGCTGTGTTTTCCATAAGGATGTGTTTGAAATGCCAGCCATGATCTAATGTCAACTCTGTTGTTTTCTGGTACTTATAAGGGATGGATCAGATATGTTGTTGAAAGTTCACAAGTTACTATTTCCCAAAACAAAACAAATTTGGAGACTATAGAAGGCCCTGGACTGATGGGCCCTTCTCATTTCCACAAATGAAAAGGAGTCTTTGAGGTATCCATCATTGTTTTTATGGATGTAATTTCCTGTGGGTTGTGTATTAGATATTTGTAATTTCACTGATTTAGCCAAATGCTATGGACTGTGGCTTATCCTCAGAGCCTTTTTTTTAGTACAATACTAAATAAGTTTATTTTAGTGAACCCTTTAATAATGAAATTGAATTTGCCTCGCATCAGGTGTTTGCTTTTTTTCTGTTTTAAGGAACCAGAATGCACAATTTCTGTATTTGACTTGATAGCCAAAGCTCAATATAATGATTTAACGCACTTGAAAAGAAAAAGCTCTCATCTGTGTTGGTTTATTTGTCAGTCTGTACTTGTAAGAAGCTGTGATGTTCTTCAGTAATTCACCACAGCTCTCTAGCAAATCAGAAAAAAAAAAAAGAGCTAAGCTACAGGAGTGAGGCACAGCTTGCGAACACTCATGTTCTGGGAGAGTTTACGCTGCTCATCTATCTATTTTCAAGCACAAGAAGCAGAACAGTCTAAAACATTTTATTTTTAGTCTTGGAAAGTCACCTCTGAAAAAAAGCACGCACATTTTTCCAAGGGAGCACAGAATGTGGCAGGCCATGGTTTGCATCGGACCCACACTGAGGCCTCTAGCCAAGCAAAATGGCTGCAGTCTGTGCAGGCAGGAGTCCTCAGACATGTAACACTGCAGAATAAAGTTCTGTAATGCAGATTTATACCCTCTCTTTTTCATCATACACCATGGAAGAGCTTACAGTAAATAGCTGGTTGAAAACTGAGTATCTCAAGCCCCAGGACCAGGGACCCATGTCCCACTCCAGACACCACCTGACCCACTATGCCCCACTCAGAATTTGTCCCAAAAACATGGTCTGAAAACAGCCACTGCCAGCTCCTGCTGCCGCACCTGGGTTGTATGTCGTGGCCAGAGACAATTAGGGCAATTAAAAGCCAGTAGACATTGCTAATTTAGCTTGCTAAGCGCAGAAGGTTTCTAGTTAGCTAGTTGTGCATGATTTTATGTTAGGGAAGTACTTTGTCAAGTTAACGTGCTATTTTATGTCTTGTAGTGGTGTAATGGATTCATTTGGTATTCTTTCAATCTCACATACCTTTCCGTCTGCCACAGCGTGGTGATTTGGAACTGTTTACGGGCAAAGTGAGGAATATGTCGAGGAAGAGAGAACCTGACATTTCATTGAGTGGGTAACCTGAAATGATTGGTTGCATTAGCCAAGCAAGACTGCAGGTTGTGTGCATCAGCAGCTTGCCTGAAATGCTATGAAAAATGCAAGTAGATTCCTACTAGGCCTTTGTTTCAAAGTGTAAAAACAATACAGGTGAGCAACCATGTATTTAAGAAGTGATGTATCATTTTAATGAGATCATCAGGTATTACAATTAGCATATTTATCTGCACTTATATTAGAGAAATGTTATTCAAATAAGAACAGTTGGACTGGGAGGGTCATTCTATAGCCTGTTGTATTTCTTCTATTTTCTTCCTGTTATGAGCCCCAAAATACTGATAGACAAAATATTTTCTTAAATTATAATTCTTACTTTGTAAGAGGAATTTTGCTTTGAAAAGGCCAAAACAATACACAGCTTTCTGAGTTTAAAGACTACAAGTTACCTGTATAGTGGTATTACACAATCAATAATTTGGAAAAATGTCTGTGACATTAGTCAAACAGTAGAAAATCAAGAGTGATTCAGAAGTTAGAGGGTGATGTATAGTCATTAGGTTATCTGTGGAGAGGAATGCTTGCTGGAAAGCAATTCCCTTAACACACACACACAAACTGCCCATATTAGGAAATTTTCCTATGTTTGTATGGCTATTTTCTGAGGTCTCCGATTATGAGTTTCATGTCACAAGGAACAGGTAGAGATAGAAAAGCAAAGCAGCATCAGACAGCAAGTTTTACTGGAACACAGTAAAATAATGGATTTTTTTTTTTTTTTTTATTCTGCCCCCTACATTCTCTGTAGGTAAAAACCATCAAAATTGGGTTTAGAAAGAATATCAAAAATACAAGTGAATAACAAAACTATATAAGTATGGTGCAATGCATTAACATAAACAAAAACAACTTGTAGGCTTATGAAGCTTCTTATCATAGTTCATCCTACCAATTCTTGTTATTGCAGCCCACTAATTACTGGAGCCTGGATAAAGGTCACTGAAATCATGTTAGTTATTGTCAGCTAATTCTTGAAAAGTTACTCATAGCCTACAGCTTCCTCATGAGGGGAGTGGAGGGGCCTGAGCTCTGCTCTCTGGGGACAACAGGACCTGAGGGAACGGCATGGAGCTGGGCCAGGGAAAGGTGAGGCTGGGAATCATTCTAGGATTCTGTGGATATTGACGTGGTGATATAGCTACTGATCAAAGCAGTTACACAACAAACTAAAGTTTAAAATCATAGGCTTTAAAATCATTTCTGGATACAAGATTGGGACAGGGAGATCTTATGAAGTGAAACACTTTTTCTCAGGAAAAAAAAAAAAAGAAAAAAGAAAAAAAAGAAAACTTCTGGCTCTTAATCTTGCAATGAAAAGCTGAAAAGCTTTTCAGCTGTATCAAGAGTTGCTGGTTCAGAAATATCATGATTTTTGACCTCTTGATGTTGGTGTTATTTTGATATATACTCAGCCTATCTTAACCTGGATTTTCCAGTGGAAGTAATAACTGTGGCTCTCAGAAAGAGGATAAGTGATCCTGAATGGCAGAGAAGATGAATCCTCTTAAAAAAATCTGTCAGTAGAACAAGAGATTGTGACTCTCTGGTGCCCTTAGGGCAATAGAAGCCATGAGCTGAGGAATCCAGCTGGAAATGCAGCTACAAAGTCATGAATGAACTCAGGTAATGGGAGATGCTGCCTTAGTAAGTGAGGTCTTCCCTCCAACTTTCAGCTATTTCTCATTTATCTCTGAAATTAAAGCTGCATGAACACAAGTCTTGCCATGCAACACTGATGGGGACTTCACTGAGATTCCCTTTACATTACTGATTGGGTTTTTTTCAGCTAATGAGCCCCAAAGTACACTGTAATACAATAACTACTTGGCAAAATTAAAATTTAGTATGGTGGTATTTATGTAAATTCATTCGTATGAAGCTGTTTTCAGTGCTATTAATGTTGAAAAACTTCTAATTAGTCTCCTGGTTATCAAATTTCCAGTGTCACAGGCTGTTTGAAGGGACTTCTGAAGGTTACCAGTTCAGCATACTGCTCCAAGCCTTAGGGCTAGATCGGGTTGCTCAAGGCTGTGTGCAATCAAGTTTTAAGCATCTCCAGCAACCTCACTAGGCAACCTCTTCCTGTGCTTTTCCTCCCTCCTGGTAAATATTTTTTTCCTAGATCCTCTCAGAAATTCAACTTCTGACAGTTGCTGTTATCCTTTTGCTGTGTACCCCAGTTCAGTATTCATCCCCCCAGTTCAGTATGCATCCACCTAGAGGCAAATGTGTCCCTTGCCTTAGCTTTCTCTTCTCCAGGCTGAAGAAACACAACTCCCTCATTCTCTCTTCCTGTGCTGTGAGCTACAATCCCCAAATCTTTCTTTCCAATTAAAAGTATATTGAGTGATTTCAAAAATCCTTTGCTAAAAACAGGAATATTTGAAACAGAATAAAAATCACCTGCTGACCAACAGCACTGAATCATGTTCTCCATAGGTTCTTGTGGTGAATTTGTGATAAACACCAGTTCATGCAGGTGCCATTTCCCTGGCAAGTGGGGTCAAAATGTTATATTATTATAAGAACGGATTTAGAGACCAGGCTGTAATACCTCCACTTCTGCTCCTCAAATACTCTGAAGTTAGTTTTAAATGAAATGTTACACTTATTTCAGGGTAGGAACCTATAACCACTGACTCACTGGTTGATTCCCCTTTTGACTCAATCTAGCCAAAGATTGCTTTTCTGTTCTTTGTTTGCTGTTATCACATTGTTGATGTTTTTAATACATTCTTCACAAAGCTAGAATCTGGTTGAAGTCTTGGGCCTAACAAAGTCAGCAGTACAATTAAACTCTTC
Source organism: Nettapus auritus (assembly GCA_011076525.1). NCBI lineage: Eukaryota > Metazoa > Chordata > Aves > Anseriformes > Anatidae > Nettapus > Nettapus auritus. The sequence continues at coordinate 90,270,951 of CM021766.1, read as the reverse complement.
TCTGCTGGGTAAACTCCAGTCTCTTCTAGAATGTTGGAGGTAATCATGTTTGCTTTCCTAGTATGGTCTAAATGGATCTTCAGAATCCATTTCTAGAGAAAGCTTCTGTGTGACTGAAGCATCTTGATTTCTGTACACCCAGTTTGGGATATTTAACAAATCTGATTTTCCAGAAGTGTGAGATGAACGGTCAATAAAATCTGGGTTCATTAAACAGCACAACCAAATAACCACGCAGCCCATGTACTCTTGAAAGTTTAGGCAAAGGTGTACCCTTTCCTAATTTAATAAATTAGCTCCATTCAAAAGCAGTTAATCACCTTTTTCATTGCCAGCAGGCAAAAGGAAGTTGACAGCTGTTGACAACTGTATCTTTGTGCTTTTCTTTTTAACATATACAATGCAAAAAGTGTGAATCAGGTAGAATAGGTCAATGAGATTTTCAGACAACTGTGGGAATGAAATAATGGCTGAACAGTTGAGCAACCTCATTTTTCTTTTTCTTGCACCTGGCATATTTGTTTGTCACAGTGCAACCTGTGTACGAAAACCATAATCACATGGGAGCAGAAAATGCTCCCTCAGTAGCCTGCTGAAATCCCCTTGCTCAGGTGATAAATAACCTTCATGAATTTCAAGGTGATGAAGAATCAGAATTAATAAGATGGTTTATTTGAGAAGAGCTAAAAATCTTTGTCTGCTGAGACTGCACAGCCAGAAATTTCCAAGGGTTTGGGATTTTTGGTGTTGGTTTGTTCTTTGTTTTTGTTGTTTTGTTTTGAGTTGTGAGATATTACAAGGGATAGGTTAATGCTGCTGGCATAGCAGCTGAGGCTGGTGAATTTGAAAACTTGAGCAATTATCCTTGCGGTCAAGGGTTTTACAACTTTTAGAGGATGTTAACTCATCAGTCAACATTCTGGCTTTTATGGGTTCTTCTTCCTTTGGGTGCAATATCCTTATATGCATATTAGCTAGCTGAACTACAGAGGAGCTGCATAACCTGGGCTCCTCCAGCAGACAACTTGGAAGACTCCCAAGAATTTGGTGTTTGTGGTGAAAGACAATTGATCTTGATGATGAACGTGAGGCCAGTACATGCAAGAAAGATAGCAAAATGGAGGGAGGGAAGTCCTTGAGAGGCTATTGAGTCAGTCCATGAGCCCTACTCCAGACCAGGTATATCTGCATAACTCCTGACAAGTGCTCATGCAACCTGACAAAAAAAGGATCCCTAATGTATTATGGAGACTTTTTAGCTTTTTTAATCTGACATTTATTTTCATGTATTTCCTGGATGAGCGAGGCTCAGGGTCTGGCCAGGCAGGAGGCTGAGGGGGCAGCTGAGGCCTGCTGATGGGCCTGAACCCAGGGAGAATTGTTAAGATACACATTCCTCTATGTGACAGTCACCATCATTTTCCACCTGGGCCAGAGAGCAGCACGACCTGCTTTGATTTAAGGACCCCAGCAGTCACTTTCCTTCTGCACAAGCATGAATGTTGAGGCCACAATTAGTCAGCTTTGGGGCTTTTCCCTGTGTTTTTGTGTCTGCAAAGCAGCTGCTATGCCCTGGGGTGGGCCAAGGGCTCAGGTAATTGCTCCTTTCTTGCTCTTTCACTAAATAGCTGAAAATGGGAACTTTTGCCTTCCTTGGGCTGACACTGCCACCCACTCAAGCTGCTGCGGACTGCCCGAACCACTCTGTGCCCAGAGGCTTGCACACATGAAGGCTAACTGCAAAGGGCAGCTCTTGATGAAGAGGTTTTGCCAGCCCAGCCAACTAGGCCTTATAATCACACCAAGCTGTCAGAGATCTGAGAGATTTCTATTGCCATGCTCTCTGTGCTTGTTATTTCTCATCCTTGTTTTGCTCATCCTTTAGCAGCAGAGCTTCAGCTGTTCTTAAAATTTCCAAGGTGGCATATAAAAAGGAAAATTCTTGTCTAACTGAAGTTTACCACCACTGGTCATTGTTTTTCCAAGAGATAATGTCACCAGAAGAGGATCAATTAGAAGCATTTCTCTTTCTTTCATCATAAATCTCATTGAAGCAGGAAATAGTATGAAACTTGAAAGAAAGATAAACGAGTCTCATTAGGAGGAGCGAGGTATGATTAAACAATAGGGTACAGCAGGGTGGGTGACAGATCAGGCCAGCACTGAACTGGGGACAACTCATCTAATTGTCACCAGCCTCCCAGCCCAAAGGAGGGGTAATTCAGAAGTTAAACATAGGTCGCGAGTTATGGCATCGCAGTGGTAAAAATTAGGCTTCGGAGCATTGACCACACTGATCCCTATAAGTGAACTCAGAAGAACCCCTGAACTGAAGAGCTTGTAATTAGCCTGACGGATGACAGCTCACAGTCGGTGTGTTTGCCTCTGGTGTAAGCTGCCTGCATCTTGCTAAATTCCACAGAGACGTGACCCCTCTGATATCAGGGTGCCCATCAAAAGGCAGAAGCACAGTGAAGACTTTTCTATTTTTAATTTCCACAAATGACAAAAGTCCTTTTGATTTCAAAAGAAGCAGGACAGAGCTATTTGTTTAATTATATTAAGTCCTGCTCACTGAAATGAAATGGAAATTAATGTGAAGCTCTGTTTACAGTTTTACCCTGCTGTGCCTGAAGCTGGAAAGAGATATTACTTTCCATACAGTGAAACAAGAGCAGTGCTCATTCTTCTCATAATCTCTTCAAAGCATCTGCACTCGAGGCGGAAGCTAAGGTCTGAAATTGAGGCATTTTAACAAACAGTGTCAACAACCTTGCGCCTAGCACCACGCCAAGACAAAAAATTGCACCACCGTGCTGTGTCCTGCTGATTACCTAATGCACTCTGATGCAAGAGAAAGTATCTGGGAGTTTCTCTGCATGTTTGACAAGGGTGAGTGGCACAGCAGCCTCAACTGAATTGCATACAGCCAGGGCAGCTTTCTTCTACCTGAAGGCCAGGAGACCCAATTTTCCATGGCCTTGCTGCCTGGGCACATCCACACATGCCCTCCACCATCACATTTTTTCTGCTCTGTCCCACGTGCACTGCTGCAGGAAAGCAAAGCCATCAGCTTTACTGTCTGTGCCACTCCCACCACAGGTGTGTGTCCTAACTAGGGACAGCACAGTGCATGTGAAATTTTACCCGAGCACAGCTGTACCATCTTACCCCTGCTTTATTAGCTGCATTTTTCAGGAAGCTTCAGTACCTTGTGGCTTAGATCCCTTTCTGCTTCTATGCTCCAGGTTGAACTAATCAACCTGTCATATGATTGGTTCAACCTGAATCAATCATAACCTGTCGTTTTATCTGCAGCTCTTATTTGCTGGTCTCTGCCCTTTCCACCGATGTGCAGAGTTTTGTCAGAGTCTTCTGTGCTGACGCCTGAGGCTCACCTGCTTGCAGCTCCTCTTGGCAGTGAGTAGGATGCTACAGCTGGTGAGAGAAGGCAGTCAGGACCATGGAAAGTGTGCTGGGATGTGCAGCTGAACACATCACAGCCCCGTTCTCCACCAAGTAACCTGCTTCAGAGGGTTGGTTACTGGGAGCTGAGGTCTTGGGAGTTAAGAGCTTGGCTAAGATCTATAAGCTCCGTGTGGTATAGGACTCATCTTATTCCAGATCTGTCTCTGAAGGCTGCTTATATGTTTTCATGTTTTGTTTGTTTGTTTTGTTTTTTTACTCTGCTTTTGGAGCATTTGTAGTGGCAAGCTCTGGATAAGAGGAGCTGCTAGTGTTGCTTGTATAAGAAACATCTGCAGGGCTCCATGGGATAACTTAGGCTGGAAGAGACCTCTACAGGGGGCATCTCCTCCATTGTCCAGATACCACCTCACCTAAAGGACAGGAAGAGGCCACCTCACTGCTGCCCATTCTTGTCATTGCACAGAAAGCAGTATGACCTGGACCTTGCGGTGGAATATGTGGAGGGGCAAGATGGAGACGGGTACCTTTGCAGCTTGGGAGAAGAGGAAAACGTTGAATGGCAGAAAGAGCAAACTGAAATCAGGTCTCCCAAACAGCTTGTTAAATGTCTTCGGTTGAGCAGTTACAATCAGTACAAAAACACGTTTCTTGCTTTAGTTGGCCTGCTCATGCTCACATGAGTAACTGCAAGAACAGATTAAGTAGGAAAGAAAAGTGGATTTCTGTACGGTTCCTCTAGATGGCAAACTTTATCTGTTCTATTTATCTTATCTTTTCAAAAGCAAATATATTCAACACTGGAAAAAAACACCCTACATTACTGGGACCATTCAGTCATTTCTGGAATATCAGTTCCTAGAGTCCTAAGCAAATTGCTGTAGGGAAAAGAAAATGTGGATCATATATCAAGACAGTGAGAAATGTGTTTATTGGTGGAGTATGTTGGAAAGTATAATAATGAAACTTTTTTGATAGGCAATATATTCTGCAAACCTCCTTACTGCTCCTGATGATGAAGATGGTGTCTGCTTTACTGCCAGAGGGATTTTGTTGTAAATATGAGGGAAGTCTCTCTTTCTGCCTCAACTTTTCTAGGTATTTATGCTGATCATTGCTTTCACTGTGGCTATACCAGTAAGGAACAAATGTTAGGAATCTGAAATAGAATGAGGAAATCAATAACATTGCCTGAGAGCCAATCCTGATCTAACTCCTGTGTAATTAGTGACGACTCCAATGGACTTCCTGGCATAAAATTATTGTAAGATGTCTTTAGATGCACTCAATATTTGCATCTTAGATAAGAACAAAATAGATATCAGCTATTTTGAGGCCTATGCTGTCTTTTGAATTTCTATAAAGTAACCATGATGGTAGTGTTGGGACATACATAGAACTGTATTACCGAATTCATGGTAGTAAATGATTTACTGGGAAGCAAGACAGCAAAAAATCAAACCCATGTCTCTGTCTGGAAATCGGAGTACATCCTCAGGCCTATGCTTCATGCAACAGAAGAGAAACTTTAAAAACTCTCTTGGTAATTGCAAAAACTCCACTCTAGCAATATATCACCGTTGTAATGGGGGTTTTATATGACAATAGTTGCCATTCTGCACTTTCTGTGGACAAATTATATGACGTCTGCAAAGACTGACATTTGTGTCCAGTCCTCTGATGTTTCCATCTGTTCTGTGTGGTCCTTGCTGAGACTCCAACTGTTTTCCTTCATCTACATGAAACAGTTTGTGAACTCCACCAGGGAGAGATCACCTCATTCATTTCCCAGCTGTACATAGCATTATACCAAGGTGTGATGAAGGGAATATTTGATCAATTCTCTTGGGAGATTCTTCCGTGACCCTGTTGTGGTTTAACCCCTGGCAGGTAGCTAAACACCACACAGCTGTTCCTTCACTCTCCCCAGTGGGATGTGAGAGAGAACCAGAAAAAGGTAAAACTCAAGGGTTGAGATAAAGACAGTTTAATAGGACAGAAAAGGAAGGGATAATAATATTAATTAATATTAAAATAATGTTCAAAGCAAGTGATTCCCAATGCATTTGCTCACCTCCTGCTGACTGATGCCCAGCCAAACCCCAAGCAGCAGCCCACCTCCCTGGCCAATTCCCCCCACATTTATTGCTCAGCACAGTGCCATATGGTCTGGAATATCCCTTTGGCCAGGCTGGGTCAACAGTCCGGGGTCTGTCCCCTCCCAGCTCCTGCTGCACACCCAGCCTCCTCGCTGGCAGGGCAGAACAAGAAGCCAAAAAGCCCTGGGCTCTGGGTATGTGCTTCTCTGCCACAACTAAACCATTGGGGTTTGATCAGCAATATTGTCACCCCAAATCCAAAACACAGCACTGCACCAGCCAGTGTGAAGAAAATTACCTCTATCCCAGCCAAAAGCAGGACAGATTGTAATGATCTATTTGAAATTTAATGGTCAGTTTAAGCTTGTGCTGCCCTAGTTACAACCCATTACATACTATTACATCCCTCAATCTCCCACTCCCCGTTCAAGTTATGTGCACTGTCATGTGCATGTCAGAATGTAAGGGTCTCAAACTATGGACTTTTATTTGGCCTATAAAATTTCTGAGCAATCTCTAAGCACTGTACATACACACAATGATCCTAGCCATAGGATTTGTTGTTCTGCCTTAAGTGATTTGTCAGTTCTTTCTCTTTCCATCCTTCACATATTTAGCAATTACCTAGCCTACCCACGCTGTCTTAACTTTCTTCAAATCAGTCTTCCCAGCCTGCAGATCATTGCTGGTACCATTTGACCTCCCTCTGACTCAGGATTTGCTTTCTAGCAGAGGGATTCCCAGACCTCCGTGCACTTTTGCTGATCACAGCTCAGCCGAGTCACCTCGAGAGAGTTTCTTATCTCACCTCCCTGATGAGATGTCTCCTCCGTCAGCTTCCTGCTGCATTGTGTTGTATGCTCTGTCCCTGACAGTGCCTCGTCTTCTTGCTTTGAGCTTCCCACCTTTCACTTCCCTGGTGACTTTGTCTGCCCTAGGCAATGAAGTCACTCTTGCATAATTGGTCAGGGAGCCTGTTTTCTTGATTTCTTTCACTTAGAGTCACCATACGCCTCTGAATACTTTGCTTGTCCTTAGACATGAGCTGTCCCCAGAACAGCAGGGGAAGTGGATGAACCAAATTCCTCTGGCTTTTACTGAATCATAGGGTTGACTGGTAATAGAAAGGAGAATGTCCTTATGTCAACACATAAAATGTATGAAAATATAGTTTTGGACATCATGATCTATAAACATGACTGAAGTCTTGTGTTGTCCAGAACAACCTTTATCGCCCTGTTTTGACAAGAAACCTGGCTTAGCTCAGCCAACAAATCTACTTTTCTCCTGATTTTTTTTTCTCCTTTTTTTTTTTTTTCCTCACAATAGATTCTCCCGAATCTGTTTTTTTCTCTTGACATCTGAGCTGCCTCTTTTAGAGCAGCAGGTGTTTCTTTCACCCTAATTAAAAGATGTCCATGGCTAATAGATAGGTGCAGGTAGATCTTCTCTTTCAAGGTCAGGGTGTCTCAAAGCATCATGATGAATACCAGGAAATCTTTCAGTGTTATGCATGTAACTGCTGAGGAAAAAAAAATGATGATGACGTTATTGACTCTTATGCTGAATAAGCAGTGAAGGAAATGGTGGCCTTGGACAACATGCCAGCTAGAGAATTTGAGAGGATAATATATTTCCTCCCAGACTGAATGTTAAAAATGCTGTGGTTGCTGGGCACTGCAGCTGAGCATTACTCAAGTTTACTTATTCTTTTCTTTCCATGTTTTTAATACCTTGGATACATGTGTAACCACCCCCCCACCACCACCACCACCACACACACACACACTTTTTAGGTACTTTTACGTTCTTTCTTGCTCGCATTATTTGGAAGAAGATCTGTCAATGTTGCTTGAATATTTATATTTTTTGTATTGTATTTCTACAGCATCTTCAAGTAAAAATCAATGGAAAGACCCTGAGGAAATTATTTCCGGCCTATATTTCTAATCACAAAGGAGTACATCATGCAAACTAAACACATCCCTACTTCCTTTGCTCCAGGCTATTCCCCTGGCCTGGAGTAGACCCAGAGGGCAGGATGTCTCACAGGGAGCTTAGTGCTTGGAGGCTACACTATCCTTTTGTGGGGTGCAAAAACAATTGCATAGGTATGTTTTTCTGCTTGATGAGAAGCAGGAGGAAGGAAATGGGCAGGCAGGTTACAATCTGCTTCTTCCTCTTACATTGGGCACTGAGTCTGAAAATTTTGGTTCTCATCTGCCTTGCTTTGCTCTAAATGAGCAGTAGCTTAAGCATTTGTGAAAACTGAGCTCAGGTTCTGCTGTCTCCTTTATTAAATGTGCAGTAGTGTGAAGGAGTACAGCTCTTCATGAGCTGAGTCCATCACCATTTTTTTTTTTTTTTGTGAGGCCTGTTTTAAGAACATTATGTAAATACGTGTGTATAGATATATTATGAGTGTATAGATATATTATGAGACTTCTTACAAATCAGAAGTGTCTCGTAATGATTATAAAATGGTGCTTTGGAATAAAGAATTTCTTTACCTACCACAATAAGAAATGAGTTGGATATCTTACCCTATGTTACACTGACGTATACATTGATGACTGTGTATCATACTTCTAAATGAGCAATGAAGACAAGCTAACAAATTCTGTGCCTCTGGACAAGCCATGCTTTACAAGTCGAGCCTATACATAATTTTATACATAAGCTGCACTCATGCTGATAGCCAATACTACATATATTTTATGATGAAGAGAATGGCTGCTGGCTCTATGGCATTTGCAAACAATCCATCCCTAATTTGCTCTTCAGTGCACAACCTACATCTTGTTGCTATCATTCCGCTTTCCTTTGAATGATTAACTCTCAGCTCATGAGGCTTTTCTAAGCAGGACTCATCCTTCAGGGTGCCTAGTAAGTACCAAGTGCTTTTGGCTGCTTTCATTCGGCTTCCTGTTTCCTGGAGCAGAACCATTACAGATCTTCCAAAAACCAATGTCATAAGCATTAAACAGATGCCCCACAGACCTGGTACGTTACTTTATCAGAAAGCCAGCAGTCCGGGCACTACCATGGTCATACATTTTCTTATACACAGGAATAGGCTGGGATCACAGAGAGGAGATGGTATCTGAAGGCCAGCACAGTATTCAGGACAAAGCCAAAGCTGCCAAGTATCACCAGAGCTGTGAAGAGGAGAAATCACTACCGAATGGCTAACCAGTGGTCATGACCCAGCCTCAGATTCCTTTGTAAAGAACTTTTCTAATGTAAATAGCGCTCTTTGGGCTTCAAGGAAGATGACTGTGAGAATGACTGGCCCTACAAAGGACTGCTGTTGTTACTTGACCTGTTGGCTCACTCAGCATCTTACATGTCCTCACTGCCTCTTGGTCAGAGTCATGTCATTATGTGTATATAATTGTGTATTTAGTTAGTAGCTCCGCTGTTAAGACTACAATTTAAAATAATGAAGGAGTTTAATTTGTATCAGTGATGCTCCCCACATGAGCTCAACGCAAGGCTATAATGAGCTGATTTATAAATGACACATACTTCCCTCAAACCCAGCCAAAAAGAAAAATATAAAAGTGAGGAGGACTGACTGGTTCTGTGCTCATAAGAGCTCATTCCAAAAATAGGATTGAGCTGGTTAAAAATGCATTTGCTGAGGCGTATGAGCAACTTGAAAGTTTCTTCATAGTTTTCGCAGGCAAAATTAGACCAATTCAAGGATAACTGAGTCACGGGGCATTTTGATTGGCCGTTTCTTAGCAAGAATTAGAAGGAACATGTGCTTCGTGCACAGTGTTGGCAAACATTTTAATGGTTTGTAATTTGATTTTTGAGAACTAGTCAAGCTGAGGGTTAAGAAGAGGCTCTTAGACATGGGAAAATTTCCAAAGCAATCTGAGACTCCATTCATTAATTGAAGTCAGTGTCAGGAAGCACGTTTTAACATGACCTTCAGGAAGCTCTTTAATTTGTTGTTAATATATTAATCTTCTCTTTTCCCTCTAGTATATTAAGCAGTTTTATACATTTTTTTTTTTTTTTTTTTTTTTTTTTCAAACTCCGTGCCCCAGCAAAGGCAGGAGAAGTAGCTGCTGACACTAAGGAAAAAAGAAAGGCGGTCACTCCTGAAGATACCTCTCTCTCCCTGAGAGACTGACACAGCGAGGTGGCTGCCCACAGATTAGGAAACTGTTTCCGAGGCCCATCCTTGCCCAGGTGAGGCGGCTGCCTTTGGGTTACCCAAACGGCCACGGCAGGCCAGCCCTGGCACTTCCACCCCTGCTGACCAGGAGCCTGAGTCAGGCTCTCCCAGCTCCGGTCACACCATTGTGTCTCATGCATTCATGAGAGTGAGTTGCCAGTGATGCTCTGTGAGATACTCAGTGAGTTTCAGTGATGCTCTAGTCCTGAGAGGATTTTCCCCCTCTGGTCCTTGCTCCCTGGTCCCTTGCTTAGCTGGAGGTCAAATGCAAAGCCCGTTTCCCCACTCAGGCTGCCTCACAAAATTTTGCAAAACCTTGCACAGAGATTTTTGTGCCAAGAAGGCTATTTAACTGGTTTTATAAGTACAAATGCAATTGTTTATGCTGTTATTTGCACATGCTAAAAAAAAATGCATTATAGAATCTATCTTTTCCTTTATGGTAATAGTAGTACCAGGACTAAAAAATAAATAAAAAATCTTCCACATTAAAAGTGGTGCAACCCCTATACATTAGAAACTGTAAGTCTTTCCACATCATTGGTAAAACAAGTAATAGGTGATTTCTGTGCTCACCAAGATTCACACACTTTCGCATTAGTGTTTTTAATGCCACCACTCTCAGGTTGGGAAGAGAAACAACATTCTTTTTTGACCTTGGGAGGAGCCCAAATACTTTCAGGGCATCAGGTGAGGGAAGGAAGGGAGTATTGGCTCTTCTGCATGTTCAGCGATACGCTTCCTTGGAAGGGGCAGCACCTGGCACCACTAAAAAGAAATTTGCATTATTTTGACTCTGCAAATACACAAAGCTTCATGAATACAGAGCAATAGATCATTTGCTCTAGGAGAACCAGCTAACAGGAGCAAAGGTGAGGCTCCTCAGATATTTACCACAAATTCGGATGTACATCTTAATTTCCTGCTGACTTTTCCTGGAAAATAAAAACTCACAACAGACTGAAGGATTTCTAGGTAGCAGCAGCTGCTGAAATGAATTGAACCATGTAGTTTTGTTATGAAACCTGCACTAGGCCATATCTGGAATACCAGTGCCAGTTCAGCAACAGTTTAAGAGCAGGGCTTTCTGGAAAATGGAATTTAGTCACACAAGAAATTCCAATATTGCAAAATATTATGTTTTACTGTAGCAGTAGATCTACAGAGCATTCATATACTTTGTCTCAGGATTTTTTTATTCTGTGGACAAAATGCATATTTGTACTGGAGCTGGATGCAATTCACACTCTCTTAGATCAAACCAAAGCACAGGATCTGGGAGAGTCACCAGCGAACCCTCCTGACCTGGACCAAGGTGCTAATGCCAATGCATCCCAAATATGAAACACACAACAGCAATAAGTGCCATCTGTTTACATTAGTAGTTGTTGAATGACATTATAGGCTGAGGTACTCCTGACTACTGAGTTAGGTTTCCAAGGCATCCTATAATTTTTTTTATTATTATTTTTATTTTTTTCATTAATGGATCTTTGGTCAAACACAATATATCATCTGTGTTCTCTATGATTTTTATGTCTGGTTGTGTATTGTTCTGCAGAAACTTTTAATGGAACAAACATTACCTTGAAGTAAATCACTGAGCAGAACATCTGGGCTTTGAAGCAGAAACACAAAAAAGACAGTGGTAGATAAGACTTTTTTCTAATGCCCTTGCTATATAGCACTGGGCTGAGACTGGAGACTCTTGGTAATCACTGTTATTTATTTCCAGCAGTGAACACAGTAGAAGATCTCTTTTTCTCAGGGCATATAATAAATGTTAAATAAGAATAGGGTCGATTTTCCTATTGATTACTTCATCTCATTCATTTACTCAGCACCAGTGGACCATCATTTCACTTGTGTTTTTCAGACTCAATTAAAAACTCTACCTGGTCCTTAAGGGCATATCAGAAAAGGTTGAGCTGAGAAGCATAAATGATTTGTTTAAACAAAACAAAACAAAATGAAACAATAGATAGTCAGCATTGTCACTGTAAGAACAAGGAGGTGAAAGTTATCAAAGTGAGAGTAATGAAACACGTCCGACAGTTCACAGATTAACCTGCATTATCAGCTATTTTAGTTAGAATTCAGGACTTAATGATTTTCTGGCTTGAGTATAATAAATTCTTTTTATTATGAGTAATTATACTGTTAACACTACACTTTAAAACAAAAAACCCAACCCCCCTTGCTTTTATAGGCAAGTGATGTTCTTCTGAGTTTCCTTACCCTCGTAGTCTATTTTGGTTACACTTATGAAAGGACAAAAACATCTGCCCTCATCATGTTATGGTAATGCCTCATGCTGCATTCGTCTTTGGTTGGATCACTTACTGGTTTTGAGTCGAGTGTTTACACTTCGTGCTTAAAACCAGACAATTTTGTGTGAGGAGTAGGCCAGTCTTATACGTCTGTCTCAAAACTGAAGTCTGTTTTTTAACTCCTGGTAACTCTTACAAAAGCAGTATAGCAAACTAGAGTAAAATCTTATTTTTTCATTTATATGCCGGCAGAAGTAATGAAAATGAAGGCACTTCAATGACGATTAAAGCACTACGAAGTCACAAAAAAACATGTTGTTGCAAAGAAGTAACAGACAGCATCACTCGGGGCATAGCACACCCACTCTGGGAAATTTCCCGAAGTTTCAAATCTTGAGGAAAATTTGCAACACTAACAGAACAAACACTTTTAAGCTGATGAGCACATTCCAAGGAAGCACCTTAAGACAATGTATTCCAAATGCTTCAGTACTGTATATGTGATTACTTTTTGAGGCAGTCTCTTCGAAGTCCGGAGGTATCCTTGTACAGACAATAAGCAAGTTTGAATTGCTTTCCAGAAAGATTTTAAATCATGCCATCGGTGTAGATTTATAATATCTGGGTAATTAATGGCAGAAATACTGAGTGGTATATGTTGGCAGTATATCACAGACCTCCTTTATAAGCCATGAAGTGCTGAATTGTATTTGGTAAAACAAGGCATAATATTAGAACTACAAAAATTCATAAAGTAGCATAAAAAATAGAACTGTAGCTCTTGTTAGATGCCTTGGATTGCAATCAGGATAAATTAAGACTCTTGTTAGATGTCTTGGATCAGGATAAATTAAGAAATATTAATGGTTATTTTATTTGGTAGAATCAGAAGAAGTCACCATAAAACCAGTAGGATAATTCTAAGAAACTGAATTGGAATTATTTTGTTAGCTTAGCTGAATATCTTTGTGAATAAGTAGTTCACCTTTTGAAAGTTAATGTCAACTCAAACATTAAAAAATTCTCTTTTAAACAGTCATATTTACTTAATAGTCTAGGACACCTTCTAGAACAACCTCTCCTTTTTTACAGAATATTGAACTTTTACTTCTAAGTTACCTGAACGAAGACAAAAAAAGTTGAACATAGACTGTATTTTTTATTTACATCTTTGATCAAATCTCTTGATTCCCGGAAAGCAAAGCATAGATGCCAAAGAAATCAGTAGCAGAGTGGATGATAAGGTAGAAGTCATTCCCTATCACAGAACACTTGGAAATATAAAAGAATTCTTAAATTCACAGGTCTGTGGCTAGCTGCAAAGACATCAATGGATGCACCACTTCAAAGCGCTGAGTTATAAAGCATATCACACATCTGTGATAAAGCTGAAGAGCCTTGTGTGTAAGATGAAGCATCATCTATACGTAGTTAATAAAATAAGTGAAGACTGATTAAACTCAGCAAACATATCTCTAGTATCTCAAAGAAAATTACATTCTTGAAATACTGGCCCTATGCAACTTTTCAAATAGTTTCTTACTATCCCTCTCTAAGCTAATTTGTACCCAGCAAGTCACTTCCTTTCATCTAAGTGTAACAAATATCTAACTGAAGGAAGAGGCAAAACTTATTTGCTTTTTGATGCCACACTAACACTTTGTGCAGGTCTCAGTGAGAGAATTAAGTGGCCAATGCCCTATTCTCTTGCTGTCTGAGGAGTGAAGGATTTATTTGCTAGCCTGAGTGGAGACATTTGGCTTTCTAGCCCAGGACAAAAATGCACAATGGCATTTCTAGCTCCTTCCTTAAGTGTAATGCTCAGTGCATTTGGATCTTTGCAGGCAAATAGTCTCATAGGGTAAAGACTTAACTAAAGTCTGCCTAAATGTGGGTTGTCTCTGTCGGGCCTTTTCTCTGTTCTGGTGCCCATCTTCTTCTGCACTGGGTCTTAAAATTTGAAGATATAGCAAACAGGGTCAGCCTGCCTTGTAGTGGGTTTGAAAGAGTCATGCTTGTGAAAATGAGCATCCAGAAAAAGAAATTATGGTATTCAAATCTAAGCTGTGAAGGAGTCATTCTTCTAAGGCTTGTGCCCATGGAAAAGAGAGAAGCACAACTCCATGTCATTAGGATGTCACAGGAACTTGTCAGTAGCAAAGCCCTTTCTTGTTGACATTCTGTGTGATGATAACATTATGGCAATGATAAATCACCATTTTGCTGCATGAAACCATGTGGCTGTCATTTGGAATTCATCTACCCTAAGGTATTTACTAAATACAGTGAAGCTTACACATATCCTCTGGTCAGCACATTGAAAAGAAGTCAAGAAGCTTACTCACTCAAGAAACGCTGTGTAATTAAACCCTCCAACTAACTCTGAGCAACCTCCTACACCATAAATGATCATTTTTATGATTGTTTAAAAAATAAGCTTTTTTATTTATTTTTTGTCTTTTTTTTGGTAATATCTCCTTTTTTCACTTCATATATATAATCACACTAGTAGTGATCTCCTGTATATTTCACACACCCAGATGTGTCCCCCAGTTTTAACCTATCAGCAGCAGCAAAGATTAGCATTATCTAATCTATTTATACTTAATTACTGTTTTCTAAAGAACTTGGCTGCATGCATGAGCAATAGACAAGACTATTCTCTTCCTCTTGTTATTATAACTTTCTGGTTTTTTTATTCTCAACAAAAATAATTTCCAGCACTAAGGGTGAAGAAGTGCCAGTTTATGTTGATGGTAGTTAACTTTCAGATGAAAATCTAGACCTTTACACAAGATGGTAAGCAATGAGAGTGGGACATGTACCCATAACCCAGCACTGCTCAAAGCATCTTCTGACCCCTGATGTACACTTATATGCTTTAAATTGTCGGAGCAGCTGTAAATGGGATCTGAGTAGCCAACCTAACTGAGGGTTTCCATGGCCAAAGGAACCATCCATGCCCTCTGTTCTATGAATTAAATTAATTGGGCTTCACAAATCCTTTGTTCTAGGGTGATCCACGAAATAAACTGGAAAATAGTCCCCGCACAACCAGTGGTGGAAACCTTGTTCTCTATCAATGCATTTTGAATGAAAGCAACTGTGGCCTTTCCTTTTTCTGTTTCATGTAGGGAAAAATGAAAATGAACATATGTATTGACTTATTTGTTAATATAGAGTCCCATTGCTAACACTTGGATATCTACCTTTCCCTAGGTTTTGCAGCAAGAAAAATCTTGACCTGGAGAGTTTGATATTCTGACTTCAGCTTGGATCTTTTGCAGTTTATGTCTGTCTTTCTTTTGCCCATCTGGGACTAGTAGAATTCACTACAAGCAAAGCAAACAGCTACAGAGCTGAGGGATGTTGGCCCACCAGGCATCTCAGCATACCTTCCTTTGTGATGGCTGGATGAACCCTGGGATATCCTGAGGCTGGGTTCAAAGCTGCAAGTAACGAAGCCAGACAGGAGAGCTCCAAGGAAACCTGCTGCAAACGTGAGAGCATAAATGAGCAGAGTCACGGGGCATCAGCCCTCTTGGTTCACCAGCCCATTGATTGGAAATTCATACCACATTTGGAGAGAAAACAAGTTTGAAAGAGAACCTAATACTTAAAAACAATCCTCCAGATGGTGCCCCCACTGACAGGCAGGATTAGACAGTGGAACAGCATGCAGAGTTAACTGGAAATCTGCGGGTGCTGGCAACAATTTATTAGTGAGTTCATTATTCTGCACTGTTTTGCCATTGCAATTACGGCACCCGCCTCCTTTTTGCCTTATGCAGTCTTTTTGTTTGCCTGGTTTTTAAGTCTGAGGTTTGAATCCATTCATATCTTCTTTGTTTAAACACATCCTTCATGCCTTCAGGTGTGTTTGCTGATCCCTTGAACTGAAGCTAGGAAAAGAAAAAAAAAAAAAAAAAAAAAGAAACACTTCTGGATTAACATCACATTGCATCACCTTCAAAGAGGGTGGGAAAGCACATCTCTTCCTCATAGCCTTTTGTCCCCAGATCCCTTCAGCTTTCTGCAGCAACTCAGCAGGATGATTTCATTCCCATGGCCTTTCCAGCATGGGAGGTTTTTCTGTTCATTAATCTAAAGCAATTGGCATTTTAGGAGGAAAAACTTTGATAGTAGTGTTTAATGGGCAAGAATTTAAAGCTGAATTCATTGAAATGTTCCAGATTAAGTAGACAATGAGCCAAGTGTCCTACTGCAGTTTGCAGAAATCTGTACTGTGTCTAACAGCAGATATGTGTCACCAAGAAATTATCATGTCAATGGATGTTTGAATTAGATTTTGCCTAAAAATACATGATGGCATTTGTGATCTTGAGAAAACAAGATGTTGAGATGCTGTGCAGTTTAAAAAAAAAAAAAAATCACAAACATGATATTATTTTACATCATCTTCAGGAACTCTTGCCCTAGGAAGAATTTCAAATGTTTCACACATGATGTCTAGGTTTGCTTCCAGGCGGTACCATGTTCAGCAGTGGTATTGCCACATATTGCCCTGTTAAGCCTTCTTGATTTTTAGAGTCCAAGTAGTAGGTCTTGGGAAGATGATGTCCCAGGGTCATCCTGGATTCCACAGAGCACAACTTAGTAGAAACTGTTCACTTCTTACCTGAGAAACAGAACAGAAAAGTGTGGCTTGAAGGATAAGTGCAACCTATTTGACTTTGTGCCATGTCTGAAGAGCAGAATGCATCTCAGTAAATGTAGAGGTTCACCACAGGGATGGTCCCAGTAGGTCCAATTTACAGAGAATGGAGAGCAGGTCTAACACACAGAAGGGCATATGGCATGGCTCTCCTCCTCAAAGAGATGCCTGGTGCAGCTCAGGTGACTGACATCCTCAGCGAGCCTATTTCTCTCCACTGACTAAGTATACAGCCTAGGCTGACCACCTCACACCTGAGGATCTGCACTGTAGGTGTTCCAGTGCTCATTGCCATGAAGCCACTCTTACTATTCTGGCTAATTTAGCATTTTAGGGTCCTTAAGTTAGAAAGGCAAAGCAAAGATTGCCCACGTGGTCTGGCTGACACTATCACACACCTCTCTGGACCAATATATTCAGATTTCACCTTGTTTCCATTGCGCTGGGTAAGAGAGCTATTACCTGAAGCGGGAAACCCACGCTGTTTAAAGAAACAATTGGTTAAATCTGCTTAATTTGCTGCCAGTTAGGGTCCGCCCTCCAGCTTTTGGCACATTCCCAAATCAGCCTTGAATTGGACAACCTTTGATCAGTTCTACAGAAATCTAATGACACGTAATTGTAGGTTAGGGCCAGATATCGGGGCGAGGACAAATGGAGTATTATAAGGAAGCAGATGTGAACACGGCTTGGTTATTTTGTCACTTCAGTGACAGAAGTGGAGACAAGCATCAATTGCACAGTTACTGTAACCCTATATTGTTTTTTTAGACAATGATTATAATTATAGATACGAGCTTCTTGGAGGATAAAGCACTACAATTATGGGATGTTTGTCATTTCAGCTCTCTTCACAAATAACTCACATACAAATATATGCATCAGTTCGAATGCTTGGAGTCTGTCCAAAGATATAAATGGCTGCTATCACTTCATACTTTAATTTCATGATTGCAACAGAATCATCTTGTATGTAAACTTAACTCTTCCTAGTGTTTTGCTGCAGTTGACAGTTCAGCTTCACTTAGCTCATTAGATGGTTTTCAGATTCTTAGGATTTGGTTTAAATGCATTTGTTCATCCAAACATTATCTCAGGCACCAACAAGACTTAATTTCACGTGTTATTTTTCACTTTGCTGAAAATGTTGCAGTCAGCTCCCACTGTGCCTTCCATTTCCAAAGGCAGGGTAACAGCTTTAATTCCTGACCCGTTTCATCCACAGGCAGAACGGCAGCACAAAACAGAAAGAGAAAAAAATGTGTTTAAAGTATTTTTTAATCATTTTTATAATATCTCTCTACAATAAGCCTCTATTTTTTCATAACAGTCCTTTCCACCAAAATTCAAAGCAGAATATGATAATATGATACTCGGTATGTTTGCAAATGTTGTAAGAATTTGTCTTTTGAGAAGTTGCCTACTGCAACTGTATGCATTCAGACAATGCAAATAAATGCACACTCTTCTGCAAATGCAGTTCCAAGGGCTTCTGAGCTTGCAGCTCTACATGATTCAGTTCTTACTACAAATTGTCAGTGTAGTTACCTTAGGACATCTCAGAACATGGCTCTGAAGTTAATGGATTATGGAGTAAGAAGCGAGTAGGTTATACATTTACAAATCTCCTGGTCTGTAATAAACCCGGCTGGCTGTGTTAAGTCATGTAGAGAATTATGTTTCAAGACTTAGGTAAGCTTTCAGAGTGTGCTAGCATTAACTTGCAAGCAAGGGGCATTTCACAAAAAGCTACTTCGCCACAGCCATTTATCTTCAATTCAGCATTCCCCAGTTTAATTTCTGAGCTATCTCCCACATTAAGAATTACACAGGATTTTAGTTTAGGAGACTGAAGAAAACTAGCAGGAGACTAGATAAGCAAATTTCTGTTGAGAATACTGCTACAGGAGAAGGATGCAACATCCCCATTGAGGAGAGGCCCTCAATGAGCAACGCTATAGAAGTGAGGTGAATACAAGCATCCCTCTTGTTTTGTTTGCTGAAGCATTAAAACAAGTACAGGGCTCCCATGGCTTTAAGCTAAAACAGGGTAGGTTTAGATTAGATATAAGGAGGATATTCTTTACTGTGAGGGTGGTGAGGCACTGGAACAGGCTGCCCAGAGAAGCTGTGGATGCCCCATCGCTGGTGGCTTTCAAGGCCAGGCTGGATGGGGCTTTGGGCAACCTGGTCTGGTGGGAGGTGTCCCTGTCCCTGTCTGAGGGAGGTTGGAATGAGATGATCTTTAAGGTCCCTTCCAAAACCCTATGATTCTATGATTCTATGTAAGTGAATTCAGCCACTGAAAAATGCAACTTTTCATCAATCTGTCTGAGTCTATTTGCAATGAAAAAAAATAAAATAAAATAAATAAATAAATCTTGGTGATCTTTGTTGGGTTTTATCTTTTAAAGAGAGAGAAAGAAAAAGGGAGTGAGTATTTAGACCTATTGAGTGTTATGTAAACACTCACAGGCTGCAAAATGAGAGATATTATTTACCCAGGTGAGAGAAAAGCAGGAAATAGCCATATTACATCATTTTCCACCAAAGAACCTCTGGTGAACTTGCTGTTTCCAAGAGGGCGTAACGTTCCTAGAAGTGA
The DNA here is from genome assembly GCA_011076525.1 of Nettapus auritus. Taxonomy (NCBI): domain Eukaryota; kingdom Metazoa; phylum Chordata; class Aves; order Anseriformes; family Anatidae; genus Nettapus; species Nettapus auritus. The sequence goes on along the minus strand of CM021766.1, from coordinate 90,251,687 downwards.
GAATTGATTTAGGTTTTTCTCTCAGCACTCCACTGTGAAAACAGAAACTGGATTTGTGCCAAATTCTGTAAATTATTATTACTTTTTTAAGCATAGTAATAAGGTCATGACAATAAGGTCATGCTCCTCTTGCTACACAACACTTCGCATGCACGAAATCTCAAACGCTCACTGCTTATTGTCTGCCTCATCTCAATATTTAACAAGTGTGCAATAATGGTAACTTCCTCTTTCATGCTGCATTTTGTACACAGATTTCAAAGCGTTTTCCAAAGAAAGGGAACTATAATTATCCATGTTAGAGATGGAGAAACAGAAGCACAGAGAGCTAAAGCAATTTGCCCAAGGTGACAGGACAAATTAGAGGCAGAGTCAGGTGTAAATCCCGTGTCTCCTTTCTGGTTCCTTGCTAACACTTGACAATGGTACCACCAGCTTGTGGGAGCAACAGTGGTAGGAAACTGCTATGGGGATACTACTCAATGTGCCCTGGTGTGAAATTAGCACAGGGCCTAGCCAGGGCCCAGCTACAATCACTCTTGGCCATGGGGTCAGCAGATAAGTGGTACCCAAACCGCAAGGGGGTTTCAAGGCAGTGCTGGGGCCCCTCGCTGAGCCCCAGACGGGGGCTGCTGAAAGGCAGGGAGACCTCTGTGGCTGCTGTGTGGAGAAGGCATCTCTGCAGGCACTGAAACACCATTAGCCTTGCGTTCCCCAGGATGCGTTTCTCAGAAATCAGGCCCATGCAGTTTGTTCACATCAGCAGCAATCAGAGTTGCTGTTCAGAGACACAGCGATCTCTATGGCAGAGGCATGGAGCTGTTTTGTCCCACCAGAAGTTGTGCCCCGGGGAGATGCAGAGGCAGCCCTTGCCACCTTGGTACACAGCGAAAGGATAGCTGCTCTCCCACGGTGCAGGATCATCCGAATTATACCGCTAGCTGTGGTTTATTTGGCACTTAAGACTGATTTTAAATTATTTCCTGCATATTCTCAGAGCAGTTTCCCTTTAAAGTGCAGCAGCTGTGACATATTTTAGGTTCTGTAATTTCAAATGAGGCGCTAAGAGACTACTCCTTTCAACATTTTTTTTTTTTTTTTTTTTTTGATGAGGGTGGGTACCTGTTGCAATGAATCAATTAAAACTCTTCTGACACACAAGATGAGTGTTGCCAGACCTGTTTCACAGGGTCCTCTGGAGGGAGGATAACATGTGACAGCACACAGAAGCCAAGAGGACTGGGGAAGATCAGAAGCCTGCATGAGCGAGCTTAGGTTTCCAAAATATTTCCTTGAAACGCTATTCAGGAGACCACTGAACTCTCTGACAGACGGCGCCATGGTGGAGCAAGAGATGCTGCTGTCGTGTGCCTATCCTCAGGAAAAGTGTAAGTGACCAAATGTGATTTTGTATAAGGAATGAAACCAGGACACTGGAGAAAGGAAATGAAAGAAACAATCTAGCCATTATAATTGAAAAGACTGAGGGAGTAGAGGGGAAATGCTAAAATGAGGAAATAAGGAAGCTATTAACTTTATATTGTAGGCATGCAATTGAAATACGATTAGCGTACTTGCAAGCAAAAGAAAGGATGCTTGTATGAAGAACTCTGATATACAAGCATCTTGAGGAAACTTATTTTAATCTTTGACTTTCTGCCTGTATTAGCAAAGTGTTGTGGTATAGGGCTGCTTGTGTGGTGGAGAATGTGGACAATGGGCTTTGATTACCTCTGAGTAACTGGAGACACAGACTGGGGTGCTGGGAAATCATTTTTTAGAAACATAAATTAAAAAAAAAAAAAAAAAAAAAAAAAAAAGTAGATATGAATAATAACAACAGAACTTATTTATTTATTTATTTATTTATTTATTTTTAATGAGACAAGCTGCCCAGAACTTTACCCAAATGTCAGCTAAGACTTACGGTACGGTGCAAAGATTCCCAAATCCATCCCTCCGTCCCAAAGGAAGCTGTAGCAGAATTTATTTGGGAATGAGAAATATTATTTCTCTTACTAGAAAACGTAACACAGGCTAGAAGGAACAAAAGAACAAAATCTGTATATTCTGGTCTTTAAAATGCTATAAGACTTTGGGAGACCAGTTCCCAAGGTGCCAGCGAAGAGTGCGCCAGGCAGGCAGGAGCGCCGAGCCTGGGCTGGGCCTGCCTCAACAAAACGCTAAGCGAAGGTAGGAGCGGAACTGGTATGTCCTGAAGCCACTTCGGTGTGCTGCCAGGGCAAAGTTCAGCACAAAGAAAAACTTCTCTCTTTGAACTCCAGATACTTTGCCTTTCGAATGGGAAGGCTGGTTTTGGCAACGCAAAGAGGATGTTATTTAGAGCTTACTCCAGATGGAAGGATCGGCTTTGTTCTGGATGTAAAAATTCTCAGTGCAGGGCTTTACGTTGGTTATCAAGAGCAGGGTAGGGCAGGGATGTCAGCAAAGATGCAGTCTGCCTGTGGAGAGATGATTTCTCCTCCCAACAAAGCCCCATATGCAGAAGGTGACAGACGGTTAAAATCCTTCCTTGCATGCAGCATCCTGCTGAGACGAGCTAGGAACCAGCCCTCTTGGAGCTAGATGACTCCAACAGGGCTTAAGCTGAACCAGGAGCTGTGATATCTGCACTATAAAAAGGCAGCGATTCTTCCTTTCCTGCTGACTAGTTGCTATTAGAGGTTTTTATAAAGCTCTGTATATGCAGGATATCAGTGATCTATGTTTAGCCTTGCTGTAACCTAAACATCACAAGTGGGTGTTTTTCTCTTTCCTTTTTTTTCTTTCCCTTGCCTGTTGTTCACTTTCATGTTAAAAAAAAATAAAAATAAAAAATCTAGAGCCATACTGGGTTAAAAACATTCATTTGCCTTCTACAGAAGACAGAAGGTGACTGGAGCTCTCAGACTGCTCAATTTTGTATATCATATACAACTTCATACTGCATGCCATTGTTTTTGCATGTGTGTAAAAGAGAAAGATTTCTCAATCTTTCTGGCTCTTGGGGGTCACAGGAATGTGCCAGCTGCCACACATGCAGCACTGTACAGTCTGAAAAATAGGCATGGAAATATCTAATCAAATGCAAAGGAAATAAATACATAGGAGGAAGGAAACCGTGTAATACTTCGGGATGGACAAGCTGGGCCCTCTAATTACACCTTCTGGTGGTGTGAGTCAGCAGTGCCCCCCCCCCCCCCCGAAGCCAATGGAGCTGCTCCATGAGTTGAAGAAAGGACTGCGTGGAGGAGCAGCCTCGTTACATTTATGGCATTAAGCACTTGCCAGGGATAGGTAGTGCATGTTTTTGACACAATAAAAACACACATTGAGCACTGAATGGGTCAATTCCAGCCATAAAAGGTCAAAATGTCCCCAGTGGGCATTTTGCTGCATTTCAGCTCAATGCTACGTGCTTTTGTGGACTAATCCAAAACGTCAGCCCGTTGAAGAGCTTAGCTTTTAAGGCAAAACTCATCCTTAAAAGAAATCCTTTCTGCTGTAGCATGATGGGCATGGTACATCTTTGGGAGTACATCTGGTACATCTTTAGGCTGCATATCTGTTGCTATGTGAAGTTAACAAGAAACTTGAACCTTCATACCTGAACTGTGGTGTCTAGCTATCGATGACAGCATACTTCCATGCAGGTTCTACTCATTGTTATTTGTCTCCCTAAATGTCTTTCAAGAGAAAAAAAAAAAAAAAAAAAAAAAAAAAAAAAAAAAAAAAAA
>CM021766.1:90219846-90247850 GCA_011076525.1 Nettapus auritus | reverse complement strand
AAAAAAAAAAAAAAAAAAAAAAAAAAAAAAAAAAAAAAGACATGTATGGTGTGGTTTTGGTTGGTTGGTTGGTTTGGTTGGTTTGTATTTTTGTTTTTGGTCCTCCAAGACAAACCAGGATGGTTACAAGACTGAAAGATTAGGCCGTAGTTAGTCATAGGGCATGTTTTCCATATGTCCATATAGGTACAATTCTGTAGTGCCAGGGTATTCACTCCACAGCTGGACACTACTCTTTCCTGTGAACAGGAGCTGAGGTCTTCTGGGGCCTGTCACTCTGTTTCATGTCACACAGGCAGATGGAGAAGACTACTGACTACTTACTTTGGTCACTCAGCAGGCTTGTCTCATAATAGATGCGACAAGAACAGGAAGATAAAATGTCCTGAAACAGCAGGACACAGGCTAAAATGTCACCAGGTCTTGCTACTTTTTTTTTTTTTTTTTTTTTTCTGTCTCTGAAATTATCAATTGCCAAAACAATGTTGTTTGTGCACATACCATGTGTAGGCACAGCCGCCTAACTAGGCTCAACCCGACACTTTCCTCATCAATCTCTTCAAAGCCCTTCTCCTAGGCCTTCTTGACAGAGATGATTTCCAAAGGCAAATACCCCAGTTAGTCATTGAAATGGCTTTTACACCACTTAAGAAGCAAAATGTATGCAATAAATGCAGCTTCTTCTGGAGCAGGGATAAACAAACTTCTCAAGTATATGACATAGTCCTAGATATTCCTAAATAGCTGTTTGCAAACATAAATTTTAAAGGAAAATAATAGAAGCTATTTTTTTTATTATTTCTCCCTGTCTTAATGTTTATTTTTGTTTCAGTTTTTTTTTTCTCATGCACAGCCTTTTTGTAAAACAAAACAAGAATTCTAAATAACGACAAGCTTACCACAATACAGATAACTTTTCTGATATTTTATTTGCCTGATAGATGAGAAATTGAATCTTGTTCCACTTTTACCTTCTGAATATTTGCTTTTCAGATTAAAGCACACTATCAGACCATGTTTCCAGTGTGTCAAGCACCTTTGCACAATTTCTAAATCACTTCTTTCTGTTCTTTCCAAAAAGGCCATGTGGGTTGAGCACCCTAAATTTCATTTGGTAATGCTGACCTCTGATCTTTGGATCAATTCTTGGCCCTCCTTTGTAGCCTGATCAAGATTTCCACATTAGTTGACCAAACTTTTCTTCTTTTTTTTTTTTTTTTTTTTTTTTGCTCAGGAAGTGGCAAGTGTCTAGGAGGAGTCTTTAAAATGTTCTGCTCTGGAACAGCTTTACCAGATGTTTGCTTATCCTCACTTCACTAATTTCAAATATAAAATCTCGTTTGATTGTATCAGTATACACTTTGACCATTTAAATGAATGATCACCCTCAATGCAGGAGTGATTCCCTATTAACTACCCCACTGTTTTTTTTGAATCACCTAACAAATTTGCTGGGTAAGGCATTCATTTTTTGTTGTTGTTGTTTGGATTGTGGACTGTAATATCAAATCATATTTCAGCGTAAGAACTGGTCCCTGGTGAACTATGAGAGAAACAGCCCCAGTTATCTTCTCATGGACCTCTTGAAGATCTGCCAGTGAATCAATTTGTAAGACATCTAACACATACCCTGTAGGTTCCTGTGCACAAACATTTTGAATCAAAACGCCATGGACTGTCTTGGAAAAAACAAAATATACCGGCCTGATACAGTAACTGTTCTTGACTAGACCTGTCAAATTGTCAAAACAAAAGGTTTATTTAAGTAGTTAAGTTCCTTATTTTCCAGGAAACCATGGTGCCTGACCATCAGACTTTTTGGATCTCATTTTTGATAACTTGCCAAATTAACACATCAGTGTATGTCAACCCGATCTTTAACTGTAGTCAGCTAATAAGAAATTAAGTTGATTTAATTCCTTACTTTTTATATGTCCAAAGGAATAAAAAATATACCAAAAACAAGGCATAAGTAATACACATGCTCTTCATATGTTCCTCATCTGAAAGCCATGTGGAAAGAGATATTTCCATGTGAATTCCTCTCTGTTGACTTATTTCTGGAAGAAAGGCTTATGCAACGCATGGGTGGAGCCCAGGTAAAAATGTAAGCACAACTGTGCTGCTCAAAGGTGACTGAGAAGTGTATTTGGGAAAACTGTTTATGTTTGCCCTGCAGAGACTGGCCACTAAAATGCTCCTCTGAAAAACACATATAACAGGTATAACTAGCACTAGCTACTCATTCTGCACACAGATGGTGCTAGTTGTCCCAGAATTGTGCCAGACTCAGTTAGAAAAGGACCTGGAGCAAGCACCCGAGATGTGCAGGGGCTTGGCAGATGCATCAGGGCTGCTCAAGAACCCGGAGGATTCAGGGACTTTGCCCACGCAGTGTCCTCATGTTTAATGTTTTGCTGTTCCTGCTGCTGTGGTAACGTGGGTGGGAATGCAAGCAGAGGAAAGCTACCAGCAGCTGGATGCATTCAGCTCCCCATGCAGGAGGACAGGCTCTGAGGGACAGTGAGCTTTGCAACGGGGGGTGGGGGGAAGCTCAAGGAAGAAAACATCAGATAGAAATTAAAAATGGGCCTGGAATATGTTTGCCATACCACTCAGCATATACTTGGGGTCTCAAAGGCACATCCATCTACATCCTGCTTAGCTTCTGGGTCTGGAAGGCTTTCTGACTATTTGGAGTGATTTTCTTCATCACATCTGTGAGGTTTATGCTACCCTGGAGATTTCCAGGGGACACGGGCTCCGCTGCAGTGGACACGTGGGCTGTTGCTAGTGGCAGGGTCTGCTTACCTGCATTCGTCCTCACCATAGCATGGCCTTGCCTCAAAAACAACAACAACAACAACAATGAAAAAAAAAAGAACACACTTCTGCTATTGTATTTTTGGCCTAGTTATGCTATCAGCTACAACACCACCAACTCAAAGTTGTGACGGGGTAACTGGGAGCAAAGTTTTGCATGGGATTTCCTTCCAGAGAGAGGATCCAGTCTGCAGGAGACTCTATCCTCTCTCCTCATGAAGGAAGGAACTAGGAGTCAAATCCATAACAGATTTTTGGATCTGGCACTTGATCCAACTGAGATTCTTAAGACTAAAATTCCAACAAAGCCGGTGGAGATTTTAGTTCAAGAATTTATTCACTGTTTGTCTCTTCCATTCAATGGGAGCCTCGAGCTGCACTTCTGTGCATGTCCTGAGTTGTCTCAATCCTGGTGGAGCCACGTGAGCTACTCGAGCCTTAATTTGTATGTATGTGATTGAGGTGCACCTCCTGGAGGGACAGCCAGTGCCACAGCAGACCTCAGAGCTTGCCCAACTTTCAGGGCCCATTGCTCACCTTATCAGACACTGCAGCTGTTGCTGTTTGCTGCTGCAATGCAAAGCACATGTGGTTCCTCTCCTCCACCCTAGCAGTACAGTCTGGCCTGATTATTTATGTAGAGGACATGGAAATTGTCATTCCCTACTTGAACAGGTACAAATCTACTCAGCCTCTAGAGAGAAAGCCTGCCCAGCGGAACTGAGGCCTTGCTGACACCGGGCAGCCCTGTCCTAGCCCTGCCAGAGCTCCCTCAGGGCAGGCCTTGGTTTCCGTTCCCTGCCTGGGACCTCCTTTTTTTTTTTTTTTTTTTGTAGTTCAGATAAAACAGCCACTGGTTAAATTACAGAAAATCAAGTGCAGACAAGGGCCAGAAAGCTGGATGCCCTCATGCCAGGTGAGTGTCCTAGACATGAGGAAACATGACTAGGTTGCTTAATGTGCTCTTTCTCTTTATGGACTAATGAATCTTGAATTGTGCTGTGCACAGTTGCAGCTGGAGGATGAGGAGAGTATCCCTCCAGCCCACTCACCCTGACCTACTTTAGAGCTGCTAATTGCATAATCCCTGGGGGGTGGGGGGATTGAAGTTCCCTTTTTTTTATTTTTTATTTTTAGTAAATAAATAAATAAAAGTCGATGAGGCTGTGTTCGGAAGGGATCCAGCCTGTGGATCCAGATTGAAAGGTCTTCCAGGTGGGTTTTCAGGTCGGTCCCCATGCCAGGCCACCATTATCGACCAGGTCCAAGCATCTGCCGGCTGGGCTGCTCAGGGCTGTTATTGCAGGCACTTAACGCTCTTTGTGCACTTTATAGATCTGCTGCTCCGGATTCAGGCTCTGCTCAAAGGCCTGCGATCTTAAGTACGGGGTATTACAACAACTTGTGCTTAGTCACCTAAGCCCTTTATTGAATCTGGCCCCAGTGCATTTTTAAGGCTTATTTACCGAGCAGCAGGTATTATTACCAGCAGTAACTGGGTTAATAACAGGGCCTCTAAGAGAGAAAGCAATTTGTAACACCTGTGATGCTTTGACTGAAACACGTTCATTATCCCAGTTATGTAATAAGAAGAACAATAAAAAAATGACTTCTCTTCGCAGAGATCTCGGCGGTGCCTGTTGCCTGTATATGGCCACTGCATCCTGTTTGCTCAGTACTTGCACAGTTACATTTGCCAGGAATGTCCTCAGCATAATGCCCCTTGAGTCTTAGTAACTAGGCATGTATTAAAGAGATAAATACAGCAAATGCCAAATAATAATAATAAAAAAAGACATTTATCTTTGCTGTGGACAGACAGTTGTTGTTGCACATGAAGCCTGACAGATGTGGTTTGCTGGCAAGTGGGTGAGAAAAAAGGAATATCTTAATTTGTGGTGGGAGGGGTGTCAGGGTTTTCTTCAGTTCAAGACAAAAAGGTCTGAAAACTTTCAAAGTTGTTCTTAGCAGCTCCATATACAACATATGGTCTTTCCTGAGCTATTGACCATTCCCAACGTGGGACTCTGCCAAGTGAAAGCTAAACAAAAGTTACCCTTACAAAAATATTTAGGAAGCCCTGTTTTAAAGGCGAGTGCACATGTTGGCTGTGACTCAGAGCACACCCACACACTGGGTAGACAGATTAGCATCTAAACCACTAGGCAAGTTCCAGTTCTCACTCAGAAGGTCAAAAAAGCCTGGGAAATGGCCACTGCTCCTTTTCTTCTCAGAACAATTAGCCTGGGAAATGGCCACTGCTCCTTTTCTTCTCAGAACAATTATTTTTTTCCAGATTACAAAGTCATTTTGGATGGCACAGCAGCAGTGAAGTCAACTGATTGTCATAAACAATTGTGTTCTATGTTGGGAACCAAATCTGTCATTTCTGGACAAAGAAATAAAGAGGGGGATAAAAACAAACCCACTAAACCTCAAACCTTTTCCTTTGGATGTGTTTGTTTTAACATTTGTTTCTGCTTCACGGAAACCACTGGGATCTGTAAAACGTTTACTAGGAAGGCACGTATTAGATGGAAGAGAGATGAAAGCCACCCCCGCCTTGATAATATGCTTGTTTTGTCCAGAACTGGGGAAGGTCAAATTGGACGTCTTTGTTTGTTTGCTTCATTTGGTGTCATATTATCAGCACAAAACAGCTCAAAAGAGCAAGACTGCCTTATGCATTTCTCTTGATGTTCACATGCTGTGGCTGGCTTGTTTCCAAGCCACTTGTGAATAAAGTCCCAGAGGGTCCTCAGCATTGCCACGCAGGTGGTAGGTACCCACCTGCTCTGTCCTCCTTCCTCTGCTGAGTACACACAGGAATGGTGTTTGGAGTAGGGCACAGAGCATTAGGAGCCTTTACCATGCCAGACATTCAGCTGTCCTAAAGGTTAAGGTATCGCCTATTAAGAAAAGATGTTATCAACCTGTATTTTCTGTTCTGATGCATGATTTATATCTATGCTAGAAAAAAAAAAAAAAAGGGGGGGGGGGGGTTAATATAGCCTCAGAAGCTTGCAGGTTGTCCTGAAACCCTAGGATAAGTCTTTTCTACAAGCCTTACACAGGGAGTTCATGCGACTTAAAACAGAATATTTGTGGAATCAGTACGAATGAAATAATGAAGCTTAAAGTTTCTAGAGGTGACAAAACTATGTAAATAAGAGACAGGTAGGAGTAAGGTCAGAATCAAAAACAATTTCAAGATTGTCATCTGCGATATCAAATGAAAATCTAATTGCAAGAGGGAGCTGAGTTAGGCAACACTCATCATCAAGTGTTCTCAGCTGGCTTCAGGGGTTTTGCCTGCACTTTGTCCAGAACTTTTACTGCTGCAGTCTAGCTAACAAGGAGATAGATAATGGATGCTGGGCATGGAGACCGACAGCAGAGTCTCAGTAGAAGAAATATTTTTTTTCATTTTTCTTCTTAATAGCAATGGATAAAAAGGGACAGAATCACAATGATGTGAGTTTCAGTAATATAGGAACAGCCCAGAGCTATATTCACTGCTGCAGACTCGCCATGGAGGAAGTACAGCAGATCTAAAAGATGAGTGCCTATTATTATCGCTGCAGCTGTGCAGGCAAAGCAGAACTTAGTTAAATCTTTGTTAATAGCTAATCCCCTACAAAACCATGGGTGGAAATACTATCTCACCTTGCTGGCTTATGGATTAGGTTTCTTTACCCCCTGGTATGGCTTTTCACTGAGCTGTCCATTGATCTCAGCTTCAGAGACAAATGGCCTTATGATTCCCCTCTACATCCCACTGCCAGAGAGTAAGGGAGAGAGAAATGGTGAAGATGACAAGGCTTTTCTACGTTCATACCTCCTGTTGCTACTGTCACAAGTAGCCCAAGAACTTAGGCTACAGCTCCATCCACATCTATAAATCAGATGTCTCCAGAAGTGCCTAGAACCAGCGTTCTGCAAAACCTGCTTTTCTTCTGCGTTTGCAGCACCATTTCAACAAGCTAGATCTTGTTTCCTCTTCCAGAGTAACCATCACGTATGCAGCAGTGATGGGGCTCTTGCCAAAGCATTTTTCTTATCAGGATTATGCTTTTGCAGGATGAAATATCAAAGAATCTGTATGGTTAATCTTTTGAACTTTTCCCATTAATACACAAAGAATTCTCTCTGGCTTCAGAAATGTTGTTCATTAACCCTTTTCTTTCAACATTGAACATAACAAAAACTTTTGAAGTTTATCAGAACTATGTGGGACACTATTCCTTCTTGGACTTTACTATTCTATTTCTTTATTTATATATATATATATTTCATTAAGACTTTTTCATTTTCATTCATTTTTATTTTATTTATTAAACAGCTGTTGGCAGGACCTTTCCTCCCATCACTGTCCTGCAGGTAGGGGCTCCCCAGCCTACCTTCAATCAGCAGCTCACTCTTGGAGAAAGCTAGCAGTATTGGGCAATATTGTTATGCTTCCTTACAGAGAAATTACCTAGGAAAAATATAAAAATGAAAAGCTTTCTGTAGGAGGTGCCATGCTATGGGGACGGCCCTAGGCAGCTAAGGATCATTGCTGCCCAAGCATGCGGGCTGACATCAGCTGTGGTTGTGACACACGGCGGGCTGGCAGTGCCTATCTTCCTGTTGTTTTGCAACCACTTGGGATCTTAGGAAGCTATCGGCCTTTAAGGCTGCTCTAATAGCTAGTAGTCACAGCCCCTGTGTCTGAAAAGCCTGTAGGAGCTGTGCTGAGAGGCTGCTCAACCGTTCCAGATTTTGTCCGTGGCATTTGTTTATGTGTTGTGGCTGAGTTCTGACAAATTGTCTGTCTTCTTTCCACCCCTCAGCGTTGTAGTATGCTTACTTCTATTTCCTCCCCCCTTTCTTGTTGACTTTTCCTCCCTTGTAATACCAGCTCCCCTTCGCTCCTGATCAGAGAGGAGCTTTTCCTTTGCCACTGGAGGAGAAGCCCTTATGGACCTGGGATGAGGGCTGATGGCCAACTCTCTAGGTCCTTCTCCCTGGGACAGGAGAAGGGTGGGATGCTGTTTGCCTCCAAAGGCTTCCCACTGGGGAAGCTCACCTGGCTTTCCTGCAGCCTAAGGGCTGGTGAGGCAGGCTCAGCTCTGCACAAAGCAAGGCACAGTCTGTCCTGTGCCGAGCGCCAAGTAATGACCCCTTTTGGAAGGAAAGGGGTCAGGCTGGGGTCCTGCAGCTTAATCTGAAGCACCTTGCTTGTGTAATTTGCTCCAACTGTCGTCTGAAATCACACCACTATTTCTCAATCAGCATTTGGCATTTGTAACTAACTGTGTTCTGGCCCACAGAGAGAAAAAATGAGCAGGTTTCTCTCTAAGCATTGTCTCAGATGACCTTTTGCAGCTTGGTCTTGCCGACCCCAAGAGACAGTCAGTGGGAAAGCATTCCTTGGGAGCAAAGTAAGGCAGATAAATCTGTTCCCATAGCCATGGGAGTGCAAGCCTTTGGAGAGCTGTCAGGCTGCTATGCCACATGCATGTTGGGAAAAAGAGTGGGAGAAACAGCAGGCTCCTTGTGGCAGAGTAGAGGGAACAACCGTGTCCAAGTTCCAGATGGACTATTAACAGAATATAATGCAATTTTGATTTGCTTCTCTTTCTTTTTTTTCTGCTGTTTACACAGCTTAGCAGCAGTAGCAACTACCAGACAGCAATTCTATGGCAAAACCATGATATATGTGGCAAAGATTAAATAGAGAGTGTTGTTCCCTCTCTCCCAGATCTCCTTGGGGATATATAACATGCACGTGTGAAGTAAAATCTTATTTTTCAGCTCTACAAAAGCAAAGAAATAGGTGTAGTATTCAAAATAATAAAGCATTTTAGCAATCTAGAGCGTACTCTTTCATTAACACTGGAGTGTGGCATTTTACCTGACGTGTGCTTGATTCCACTTACCTGGAAGAGATGACACATTTAATGCCCCAGGTCTGCATTAGGTTTTGAACAATAACTTTTATTGCTATTCTGGTACTAAGGCTGGAATTTTTAATGAGAAAAATGAACCTGTATTCATCAGATTAATTTCTCTGAAGTATTTTGTCAATTTTAGGAAATGAACAAAAAGTTATTATATGAAGGAAATACATTGTGTGTCTGAAACTTGAAGCAGAGCATATTAGCAGTAATCAAGTTCATGCTTATTATCTTTACAGCCCCATAGGTGTGCATGGTGCTTTGCTGGCAAATATAATGACAAGCCTGTGCTTTTTTCCCTAGGCAATAATCTATCAGGTGACTCACTCTATCAGCTTGATTTTATATGCCCAGATAATCTAATATTAAAAACAGGGAAAGAGGCACCAGATGGGTTACTGTGATGAGTAGGCAAACAGCATGCACTACATGCTGACACTGAGAACGTAAGGCTCTATTTTAATGTCAATACAGTTTGGTATTGTCATGTCATATATTTTCCAAAGGTGACCACCGTGCATTTTACTAGATTAAATCTTGCTTAACCAAGGCGGGGGAAAATGGATCTGCAAGGCATTACTTGAATCGAGCACATCCCTGTACCTGCCACAGACACATACAAATACACTTGCAAATATAACCCATATTGCAAATACTTCCCACTGCCCTCATAGCCACAGTACTTTCCTAAACTGGGGTGCAGGTGTTTACAAAGGGTCCATTCTTAATAGGGTGGTGAGGAAGTGAAAGAAAGCTAAAAACAGACAGCAGAGCCTCTACATGGCCAGTTCTGTGAGCTTGAAGGAAAGAAGTCTACAAAACCGGACTTGATACACGAGTTTCTTCCCTCCAGAAAGATGCCTGCACCATTTTCCACTGTTACTGCTCTGCGTGGAACGTATCCGCTGTGTTTTGTGTCAGACAAAATGAGTTAAGCAGAAATCTGATTCATGAGGCTGGAATCTGGAGAGGATAAGCTTCCTGGCAAAGGGAGACTTCTCTTCTCTGTGGTCTGATTAGCACTAACGATTCTGCTGGGGAGTCATGCGTAATAACTAACATATCACAGCTTTAAGGGGTGCACAGGAGTAGTGGATGTCACCGTCACCCCTGGACAGCTTGCACGTGTCAGTGAAACACGACAGTTCCCAGCCCAGCAACTGGAGTGACTGGGCACATATGGAGAATTGGACTTTACAGGGACACGGCAAATTCCTTCTTCATTTTCTGTGCCACTGGAAGATTTGTCCAGTGCGTCCAGGAAGGGATGTAGTGATTTTCCTGAGTCTGAGCCACGAGACATCTGCTGGAGAACCGAAGGGAAGAGGCTCGCTGTGAATAATTGGTGGTGAGGGATGAGAGCAGCCTCTCCAGCACCGTGGGCTGTCCCCTGTGGGAGGGGACGGGGCTGAGCAGGCAGCTGGGTCCCAGCCCAGCTTGGCAATAGCAGCTTCAAACAGCTGGCTTGTTCCTCCTATCTGTGGGGCTTCAGGCTTGCTGTTGCCCATCCTGTGGTGGAGGAGCTCGTGGCTGCACTCCTGCCCTAGAGCTGGGTGTGCCGGCTGGCCAGCCAGAGCTTGGCCTCTGGTTTTGAGTCTCTGCAAAAACAGGGCCAGGGTGATGGCTCTGTGCTGGCTTTAGAAAATCTCTGATAATTTGTGGTGTCTCCGCAAATGTCTCTGTCACCTTTGACAAAACTCTTGCAGGTGGAAATACCACATGGTAAGGAGGCGCAGTTCTTTGCATAACCTGCTGTCAGCTGGTGAGCGTAAAATGTGGTGAGCTGCAGAGGGTTTTTTGAAATTATAAGGTTAGTGGGAAAAAAAAAAAAAAAAAAAAAAAAAAAAGCTCATTTTAAAAACATGTTACAGGAAATCAGCTGTGTACAGTGGTTACAAATTGGAGATGGATTAGCAGCCTTTAAGAGAAAATCCACCATGTCTGCAAAATACATGGAAAATTAGAAAAGAAGAGATAGGGAAAGCAAAAAGGACAGGTGAAAGACATTACTTTCATTTACTGGTCGTGTGCCAATTCACAATTGCTAGATATTAGCAAGGTGAAAGGTGTGAGTTACAACGACAAGAGTCATTAAGCCAAATTTCAACAAATACCTTCACAGTTCGCCTTGTTTCTGATGTAACATAATCTCGTTTCAGATCTGTGTTTATGTTTAAAGGCAGGAATTAACCCACTTGGTAATTGCAGACCAGCTTATCCTGCTGCTGCGTAGTACGGGGGAGCGGTGTCACAGGGACGGTGCTGCAGAGCGCCTGGCACACCCTGTTGGCCTTGACTCGCACAGGGAATCACTCTGTCACTGAGCTCTCTAAAATATATCACACTTTACTGCCGGGGCAGTGAACCTGCTATAATGAAGGATGAAACAGGCCCATGTTCCTATCTCCGAGCGTTCCCCTGAAAACACGACTACCTTCTTTTCCATCCAGATCTCCATCACTGTTGTGTGATGGCGAGGCTTTCTCTTCTCTTCCACTGCCTCTCCCTGTGTGCTTGAAGCTTCCCAGTAAAACTCCTAGTTCTTTCAGTTTCCTTATACTTCTAGATCCAAGATGCAGCCACAGTTTGCAATTTTATTTTATTTTTTCCCCTATGGTGAATTGTGGGAAGACAACATCCTTTTAGACCATTCCTAGCTGGAGGCAAGTTCTCAATATTTGGCTTTGCTGTTGTTTCTTCAGAGCCCCATCCTTGTCTCTGTTTTGCTGTTCCTTGTCGTTTCTTTAAGGCTTTTAGTTTTAACTCTGCATTCAACCCAGAGACCATTGTGCAGACAGCCTGAATTCCCCAACACTTGCAACAAGTTGTTCTATAAGTGGTGGGACTCAAATGCAAACTGTGCTGCAGATTGTCCCATGTTTAATGAGGTCTGTATTTGGTTTCCTACCGTTAATGATGTATTAAGTGTGTTTCATTTCCAACTGTACTCACCAGCCTATCTTCCTGAGATTGTATGAGCTGCAGAACTTTCTGACAGCTTTGATCAAAACTAGACTGAAAACCTACCGGGGGAGTGGAAGGAGAGGAGGAGGACAGGCAAGCAGAGAAGCACACTCAGAGCATGGTAATGTAATCCTTATTTCCGTAGGATAACAGTCCAAAGTGTGTCACAGCTAACTCTCCTCCTCCACAATATTCTGAAATAAAATTTCAGTGAGTCCAAATAAAATGTCAAAAACTGAGTTTGTTGAAGGGAAACATTTCAACAAATCCAAAACAAAAGTGATTTGGAACTTGCTTTTGGAACTTGCTTTTGGAGAACTTCAGAAAATTGCAGCCTTCTGTTCTTAAGTAAAATAAAAAGAAATTGGAAAAAAAAAAAAAAACAAAAAACAAACAAAAAAAAACCTCTCCCAAACCCTGCAGACCTCTATGGGAAAAATAACTTACTATTTTAATTTTTTTAAAAAACTCTTCTGATCCCTACTAAAAAGAACAGAAATGAACTGGATTTTTGCTAGCAAGGAAAGCCTCAAGTTTATCAGCTCACAAGATATGCATTTTCAGCTCCTACACATTCAAAACATTTGAACAAAGGCAGGTCTAGCAGATGTTTTTTTCTCCTTTCACATCATGTCAAACTTCTTGACTAAATTTTTTATCCTCTGGCCAAGATTCAAAGACAGCACTTAGATGAAAAGCTGGGAAATATAAAATATTTAACTTATATAAATACAGGGATTAAGTCTTTTTTTTTTTTTTTTTTTTTCTCTCTCTCCTGATTATAATGACAAAGGCCTTAACAGTTCGTGTTCATCCATGTTTCCGATGCAAAACCATTCTGGGTGTCACTCTTTTTGAGCAACAGACTAATAATGAGATTCTGCTGTTAGGAAGAGAAAGCTCACTGACTTTCCCAAATAGAGGATACTACTGGTGTCTGGTGGTTCTCTTTCTTTCTTTTTCTTTCTTTTTCTTTCTTTTTCTTTCTTTTTCTTTCTTTTTCTTTTCTTTCTTTTCTTTTCTTTTCTTTTCTTTTCTTTTCTTTTCTTTTCTTTTCTTTTCTTTTCTTTTCTTTTCTTTTCTTTTCTTTTCTTTATTTTTTGGATTTCTATTGAAGCTGATTAAAATGACAATTTCATGTTTATTGAAAATGCAAGGGTTCTGAAAAAGGACAAATATTTCATTCTGGAGAAAAAAAAAAAAAAGTTTCAAAAGTTCTCACAGTGGCAGAACAAAATGCTTTGGAAACAAAATGTTTTGTTTCTGAATAAAATGGAGCTTGGGAGCCCATTTCCCATGGCTTCCATGTGGCCTGTAAGATCCAGTGAGGAGGGACCAGACAGGAGATAAAAGCCGGGAAAACACTGGCTGAGTCAACTGGGATTTGAGGCTTGCAGGCTCCATACTGCAGAGTTAAAAGTGAAGCTGCAGTGAAGCTAAAAGTCCCATGGTTCTGCGGCAGGACCCTGAGGGTTTTTTAATTGCATGTGGCAAAGCTGTGCTGGAATCCGACTAAAAAAAAAAAACACAATATTGCAGGCACTATGAGCTGTGGCAGCACCACAGCCTGCCAGGTGTGTTGTCAGGATATCCTGTTTTGTTGGCAGTTTTGGGTGATTTACATTTTATTTTTTTTAGCAGTTTAACCTTGGATAAATGTCTTAGTTCTCAGAAATTGATTTTTGCAGTAAAAACATTCTGTTGGAAAATCCCCAATCACCCAGACTTTCACTGCCTTTCTCAGACATGTTCGTTCTTTCAGGGTTGGGACTGAGGATTTTTAGGAACAAACAGGATGTAAATGTGGTGGATTTGGAAGTGGAAGAGAACTTTTCACTTAGACATCTGGAGGCTGGACAGTAAGGGTGCTATCCTTCAGTGTGCTGTGATTACATCTTATGTATTATACAGGTTTAGCCACATTTTTGTGAGCTATTATTAACGCTGACTTGCAGCATACGCCTTTGGAAGCAGTACAGTCAAGGCATACCTGCTTACACTGGGAAACTAAAAAGCCTCAAATTTCCTCTTGGCTGGCTCCTTCCTCCTACGCCCAGCTCCGTCCATGCGGTTCGAAAACAGAAGCTGACATCCAGTCATTTTCTATTGTTGGAAGAACACTCATAGCAAAACCCACATCCCCTGTTGTAAATGCATTGGAAGGCCGTGGAACAGGTAAATTTGCAGACTGATTCTTTTTGGATTGTTCAGAAAGGTGATCTCCATTTTCTTGCCTTCATGTGATGCTATTTTGGCAGCAGTAAGAGGAATGGGCATCTTAGCCACTTTCTAATCAAATTAGCCAGGCATCCTCCCACCCAGATGGAAGTCTGGTTGGATTCTCCAGCTTGGATTTATACCCTATGGACATGAGTTCAGAGGCACTTTATCTGCCCTCACGGCTTTAGGTGCCTTGTCGCTGAAGTAAAGGTACTGTGGCACCTATTTGTGTTACTTTTGAATAGCTGCTCAAAGATGGAATAGCTCCTGTAGGGAAAAAATCTATTTAAACCAGCTGAGATGATTAGACTTTTCATTAAGTGCAAAAACGAGACTTAAAGCAGAAGCATAGAACGGAATGGCAGGGATTGGCAGGTTAACAAGGAAAATGCTTGACAGATTCAGACAGGGCTCATTTTAGTATCGGGAGGAATCACGTAGGGTTTGAGGTAGCCGTAGACCAGGCAGGTATTGATCTGCAGCCCTCCTTTGCATAGAAACACAAATGGCTCCAGCGCTCTGCTGGGATTTATCACTACAGCTCCAGTTATTTCAGTGATGCTTTGACACTTCATGACAATGAAGATAATTTTGTTTAAGGCATGTTTCGTGACACAGCCTTAATTGTGCAGATAGAAAAGATTATTTTTAAGGACATACTGATAGTCCAAAGTCCAATTTCCACTTTACTGGTATAACCAAGAAGAAAAAAATGGACTTTCTACTTCAGATGCTTGTGTTCTAACAACTACTTTGCATCTATTTTTGTATTAAAGCTATGCTAATTTCCAGCCTCATTAATTAATTGATGTCATGAGTGTTGCATCTTTAAAAGATGAATTTTCTAACCATCCCTTTGGAGACAGTTCTTAAACCACCAGGTATTTAAAGCCACCTTCCTGTCTGAGATGGATTCACTTTGGGAACAATCCCTGTACAATTAAAAATTATTTTTGGATTTTTTATTTATTCATAATTTTTTAATATGTCTGAAACTCATTAGGATGCTAGACTTCATTTATTAGAATATCCTTGAGCGGGAGCAATAGCAGTAAGATTCACTTCATTAAAGACAAGTGTAATCCATATAGTAATCAACCTACTGTTCACAGCAAAGAACTTCATCAGCCACTGTTAATTTAAGGCAGAAACCTGCAAAAGTCAAAAAAAAAAAAAAAAAAAAAAAAAAAAAAAAAAAAAAGAGTGAAAAGAGAGTGAAGGTAACTGACTCTTTTGGTCTTCATTCCCTAGTGGCTTGGCCATTGCGAGCTTGTCTTTCCACATATCACGTACAATAAAGCAATATAAATTAGCATGGGCTTTGATAAAGCTTTCTTAGATGACGTTAGCTGTACATTTAATCCCAGCAGTGGTTTTACCTTTGGGAAGACTGGAGATGTTGCAGTTGTGACTGAACCAGTGTTGGATCTGTTGTGTAAATAAATATATTCCTTGTTAAAAGGAAAAGTAAGCACTCTTTTAGGGCTACCCTACTACTTTCCATCAGTTCATCCTGAGGACCAAGTCCTATATACAAGTTAAAAGGCGAGATGTGTTCTGCAGCCTCCCTTCCCTGCTTTTCTGGATAAATGCTGGAGGCTTTATCCATGTAATTCCCTCGAGTGCACTTCATACATCCTGCCCCACTTGATCCTGCCAGCACCAGGGCCTGAGCTGGTGCAGAGTAGGAGGAGGAAACCACAAACTTCCTTGCTACTTAGCCCTACAAAGGCTTGTACTTTTAGGAATGTCCTTTTGTGTCCCGAAGGACAGGACCTGGTACAGGGCTAAGTCCCAGTTTTCTGCTGCTTGCGCCATCACTTTGCATTTCAAGTTGTCTTAGGGATGAAGAAGGCACAGAGTTACACAACCTCTGTGCAGCACCTAAATCATAATTGTCCTCTGAACCCAGTCCATGAATTCATGTATTATTTACAGATGAGCAACGAGTGTAACCCTTAGGGAGACCCACCCAAAACTAAAGAGAACATGTCCCTAACACAGAGAATTGTGCAAGTACAAGCCAAGCAGTAGCTGCCAGTCACTGTCAGGAGTTTCCACGACCAGGTACATGAAGGTATTAGCCCAGAATTCAGAGATGTTTCACCTTACTGAATGTTTTTCCAGTGTACAAGCTACAGATTGGCCTGACAGATATATGTTTCTTCAGTGGCCACCCTTTCCCTGAATGGTATTTCATATACTTACAAATACAAGTTGCCTCCAGAAAGATGTTTTGGTTTATTTATTTTTATTTATTTATTATGAAGTGATGTAGAAATCCAGTTAAGTGACTGCACACTGTACATATTACTTTACCAGTGCTTTTACACTGTTACAAATACCAGAAAATTACCAGAACCTGTGTGTTGGAAACTAAAATTATGAATGAAATCCTGCCTTGATTAATTCTGGAGCTCCAGCTTTGACAGCAGCAGTTTTTGGATTTGTTATTGAAAGGTGCTGGGAACTCTGTGTATTGCTTTCATTGAAAGCTGGAGATGTTTAGCACCATAAAGAACTGGAGAAACATAATATTGTTGAATCAAAGTTGTGCCCTACTCTCATAAGGCCATATGCTTTGGTGAGGAGGTACCAGACCACAGTCTTTTATCCCCTAAGCAAAAGTAGACAGCATTACAGCCTTACGAGTTTGGAGAACCCAGGTGCAGAGGCTCTTGTGGATTTCCCTTTCTGGACAGTGCGTTGTGATGGCATTTTCCCTCAAGCATGCAGTCCCTAAAAGGCCATGACATTTATATCCTTGTTCCTTTCTGAACTTCAACATCCTCTGCTATTGCATCTCCCTGTGACTCACACGGTTTATTTATCCCAAGAAGCATTATACGTTTGATGCTTAGTTCAGTCCCATTTTGGGTAGCGTTACCATTAGCCTTTCAGTTTTACAAGCAGCTGTATGCAGATGATGAGATCTGTGCAGGCTTATTGCTGTTCTACACATGTGGAAAGCAGGGAACAGCTCAGGCACCATGCCGAAGCCCAGTGGTAGGCCAGGGTCCTCAGGGAGGCGGTTACAGTGGTGCTTCATCTCCTGTTTCGACATGGCTGCTGCCAGCAAGGGCCTCAGTCAGTTGATAGGGATGACTTGGGGCAGAGGAAGGTTGGTTGGTTGTGCTTTGGAGATCATCACTGAGCACATACTGGTGCTTGATCACAGCACTAGGTTACCTACACTATAACTTTCTGGACTACAACATGGATTTAAAAAAAAAATCAAAATGCAGCTCTGAGAAACCATGGCTGGCCATGTCCCACACATCACTCAGAGATCTCTCACAGGCACAGCTCCATCTAGAGCAGCACCTGCAGCAATGACTACGTAGCCAGGCCAACCAATGCTGGTCACGGAGGCCTGCAAGCAGGGGGCGAGCAGACAGAGTTCAAATCACTAATAATGTCGGCTATACACGGCTCTTCCAGGGAAAATGGGAGTAAACCCAGACCCAGAATTTCTTTCTGTGGAAGAAAGCGCATTGCAAAAGTTACTGTAAAACAACACCGGTAATAATATGAGCTGACATAAACTGCAATTGGTTATACTTTGCTTTCTTTCTCCCGTCTCCTTCTCCAGTGTCTGAATTGGAATAATATGCTTTCTGCCTGTGATAACATTTCCTTTTTATTATTATTATTATTTTTTTTTCCACATTATAATGCAGTTTCATTCATTAATTTCCTTAAAGAAGAGAATGCTTACTTCCTTCCTGTATTTGGCATTAGTCAATGAAGCACAAGCAAATGTTAACTGAATTCTCAGAGATGCAGATCTGTGCTTTCCTTTTTCTAACTGAGGTTCAAAACAGCTAAATGCACACAGGGAAAATCTTATCCCTATCCTGGAAACAAATTCAAGATTCAGAACCAAACAAATGTTAATTTCAAAGCTATTTGTCACCAAAATTAGGAGTAATTATAGTTATCTCAGAATCAACAACTGGAAGAGCTTAAAATTAAACTTTGGTCTAAAATCCAGAAGTCACCAGGGTAGCAACCTTCAAACTGTTCATGTCTTGGAAATGAATCTCATCCCGTATAAACAGACTTCGTCTTGGTATTTGGGGATGGATGAAAACAAATGCACAGGAGAGGGATTAAGAAGTAGAAATGGAGTGAATCTTCAGGCACAGGGGATCTTGAATAGCTTCTGTTTTGAGAAAACAAAGCACTTTTCATGTGGGACTACGTAAGGCACCCATGCACTATCCCAGTTTCTTCTTTATAACGTTGTGCTTCTTTATTTCAATGGTTAAGTAAGAATCAAAGCTACAGCTTCTTTCAAGTCACTGAGAAAAAAAAAAAAAAAAAAAAAAAAAGGTAATTTTGGCAATCATTCTGGGTCATGACTTTACAATTTTAGTAAATTCTTATGTCCTTCCTTATACTTTTCATCTTCTGTACTGCTGTTAGAGCAAAGTTATTCACAAGCTTAAAGCTAAGCCAATGTGAAAATGCTGCAGGATTAGAGGGTAAAGAATGTTTGAAGTCTCCTATTTGAAAACCAACCTTGTGAGATTAACAACTGAAAGATAATTTCATCAAAGATAAAGATAAATGAATGTTTAAAACCCATTCTGCATTAATACAATGCACCTTGATTTGAATAAATGGGAGTCTGAAAATCTGTGCTTGTATTGACTGTGTTGCAACTCACCTTGGAGACCCATAGGGAAAGGTGAAAATATAACCAGAAAATAACACTGAGGCACAGAGTATCATAATAGTTTGCCAAGACCTTTGTTTGATTTTGTCGATCCAGCTGCATTTCCTTAAATGTCACAAAAGAACATTAGTTTTATCTAGCTGTGTTGATTGCAGTGCTGAGTGGTAAATGACTACTTCTTTCTCCAGTACTGGAGAGGGAAAATGTTATGAAAGAATGTGTGGGATGTATTGTTCCTAATTTTTTTCATTAGATCTATGTACCCTTTGACATTCCTTGTGCTGTCAGGAAGGATCTTCCTACTGCCTTCAGGGAGAGATGGATCCAACCCCAAGCCCTCAGCCCAGCAAGACCTTATGCACATTCACAGCTGTGTTACTGGTCAAGGAGCCAAGGGGTTAGCACAGTAGGAAATGCCAAGGAGAGGGTGAGAGACTAAGCTGTCAGCTTGGAGAAAGCTAGGAAGCTAGTTCTTGGCTGAACAGAATTAACAGCCATGAACTCTGTAATGGACATATGCTTGTAAGTCAGGTTAAGTCTTTACCAAAAGTAAGGCATATAAGCAGCTATAACTTCAGGTTTCTCCCCACAGATTATATTGGAGACTGACTCCAATACACCTTATTTGGAGATAGGCTTTGATTCCACATCTTTAGGAGTTTTTGTTTGTTTGTTTGTTTGTTAAGTGTTTGTCTGAGCTGCTCTTCTACAGGGCTTGCCCTGAAGGAAGTGAGCCTTCATTTCTCCTGTGAAATCTGTCCCTTGTTGTGCCTAGTATTTATTCACCGGTCTGAGAGAAAGGAAAAAGGCTGAAAGCTTGCCTCTGCAGGAGAGCTTTCCTCAGAAGCAGTCCTCAGAGGTGCATGGGAGGCAAATCCTATCAGCAAGGTGGATGGAGGAATAGCTAGCCTGACAATCTCTGTGCAGGTGGCAAAAATTGTACTGCACGGCATTGCCCAAGCACAGGTGACCCTATACGTGACTCTAGAGTAAGGCTTCCTCCTCAGACCCTGTATGAGTGTAAACAGTAGGGAAATAGAGATTGGGCTGTTGTGGGTGTAACCTCCACTTAAGATCATACGCTTCCAAATACACTGCTATCTTTGTTGCATTCCTGAGAGCACAAACCATCTCCACCACATGAGGTGACCCAGAACTGGTATCCAGGCTGCAGCACTGAATAATTTAAACCAGTTTACCACAGTGGCTTGAAAACTAAAAGTAAAACTTCAGAGCTTTTAGGAGAATTCCAACAAACCACTCCGGCACAAAGGTATTGCCTGTAACAGAAGCTACAGTAGCATTGCTCATGTCCAAAGGGAAGTCATATCCTCTTTGTGATAAGCTTGTGTGTGCAGTTATGGGTGTTCCTGTAATTACAGTCAGTGCAAAAAAGTATGGCTTGCTCAATAACATACCTCCACCACCATGGCAGACACAGATAGGAACACGTCGCATGGTGGAGTGGTCTCCTGGGTCTCCTGCTCCTCCTGGTCTTCTCTGTGCTATGAACCTTTTGCTCTGAACTCCTCTGTTCAGTCCTGGGTCTGAGCTCTGCTGGCTGCTGAGCATCTGACTACCTCCAGCAGCTCAGTACATCACATGTATCATATGCCCAGTCTCCTGTTTGTCCTCATCTCAATTTACATTACTTCCTCTCTGCAGGGAATCTAATTAGATCTATATTTTGAAGCTCAAACACACTTACAGTAGAAGTGCATCATCATAACAAAGATAAGAAGCAAAGATGCAGAATGTCTGGAAGCATCCTAGGGAAACTGTGAGCTACTTTACATGAAAAAAGGCAAAACTCTTGAAGATAACCTCAAAAGAAAAAACTGTGCAGAGGCTCTGCTGCAGTACACTTCAGAAAGAGACTTGAGGAGAAAGGAAGAATGGAGCTGTAGAGTAAGACACTTAAACATGAAATACAAATCACATATCTAACTATTTTAGCTGTTATTGTGCTTGATTTCAGCGTGAACACTCTGGCAACCACATAAACATAAGCAACAACACACAGAGCTCAGTTTAACAGGGTGCATACAGCTGGGAGGTTCACTATTTTCTTTACAGCTAATGTCACATAGTTAAAATAAAAAGAAAAATACACCACCCAAATCAAAACCCCTTCATTTCCAGGAGCTGTAAATGATTATTACCATGCTGTAAGCTAGTGTAAACAGGTTCCTGGCCCATGACTAAGGCTTGTAGGCCGTATTGTAATACAACCAGCCGCGTGGAGACGTTCCAAAAAACATGAGGCACGGAAAGAATTCAGCTGGGCTCGCAGGGCCCCGTATCCAGTTTCAAGCTCCTCGTTCGATTAAGGGCATTTCTGCAGGAAATGGAAAGCTTGAGGGTGATGAACAGTGACCTTACGGTTCACAAGAGAGGAACCGAAAAAGCTAGCGGGGACCGGCAGGGCTGTTTCCGTGTGAAGAGCATAAGCGGATGGACATCAAGTGAAGGAATGGGTTTCTCAGGAGGTTCATGTCTCTCCAATACCACCCCAGGGGAACAGAGCCACAGGAGCAGGAGTGGGTCTCCCTACAGCAGCAGCCTCCCTTTTTTCCCCTTCCTCTCCCTTTTCCTCCGTAGGAAGCGGCGGAGCCCGGAGCAGGCTTCAGTCACCAGAGGGCGGCAAAGGACCGGCAGAAACACCCGGGAGCCGGTGTCCTTCACACCGGGGGTGGGGGGGGGAAGCATCACATCTTTGTGATTTTGTGACTGTAAAGCACGAAATAAGTTCCCTATTCTATAAAAGCCAGGGTACAAGAGATTTTTCTTTCTTTTTCCCCTCACCCCTCCACCCCCTGCCTTCCGTTTAAAGCTATGATCATTTTTGTTTCATGCTCTCCTTCCATTTTTTTTTTACAAGCTAAACTCAAAATAAAAACAACTCCAGCAATATTTCCATGACCTTACAGTCACAGAGTGTGAGGGCTCTGAAGGATTTTATTTTTCTACAGCTCTGTGGTCATTTTGCCCCCGACTTTCTTCTGTGCGCTCTTGGTAACTTCAGACTGTTTTTACAGCCTTGGCTGCTATCTGACTGACCTCATCTTTCTGAATAATCTGTGAATATTATCTTGCTTTGGGGTTGTAGCTCTAGTCCATACCTTTCAAGGTACTTTCGTCATGAAGTGTACATATGCGAACATCACTTCCTTCGGGATCGTCACCGGGGCTGTTCCTGACTCACCCGTGAGTTACCGACCTGCAACAAAGCTCCCTTCTCTCGGGATGAGTACAGTCACACACAAAGTTACTCAAAAATACCTACAGTTGTTCACACCCTCTGCCATTCAAGTGTTGACTTTACCCAACAGGTATTTCCCTTTGCACTCAAAGTGAGATTGCGCTACTCTTGACTTGTGCTATCGCTGCAGAGTGAGCAGGGCTGGGACACAGCTTGAGCCTGTTCTTGTTAATCACCCAGCAATGGCAAATTACTTGTAAATACAGTCTTAAAATCCTTATAATGCAGGCACAAATGGAAGCAATATCTTTCAGGTTTAGAAAGATGCTATAGATCCTGCTGGTATGGATTATCGCTGGGAGAGTCTATGACTAAGCACAGCATGGCTCGACATCTGTCAGTTTATCTAATAAAATATTACTCCTTTCTAGAAATGCTGTCATCTTGAATTTTACCCTTCAGCATCCAACAGAAATCTTTAATCTTTGCAGCTAGCTTGTACAGTGTATCCATTTGACTGGATGGCACTGGTAAATGATGACCATGAGCTCTTCTCTCTCCTTCATACCTCAATGTCCCAAGTATACAGACCATTAGCTTTCAGCACAGACACTTACTATAAACACTAGCTGTGAATTAAAATAAAAACCATGATTACATCATAAGAAAGGTATTTTTGGCCCCCAATGAAGCAGAGTATCTGTGCATCTGTATCATCTGCTGGCCAAGCATAGTTTTGGCACGGATTTCAGAAAATTTGTATTTCTTGCTCTTTAGTTAAAGTACTGAAAAGGCAACTAGCCAACAGAAAGACAGGGAAAATATGGATTGACAAAAACCTAGAAAGACAACGTTGGCAGAAATCCATAGTGTTTTTGGCTTTAAATGACTAGTGGTTTTCCTAGATCAAATTATTTCAAATACATTAAGAACATCCTGAGATTAGTTTCTTTTCCTTTTTTCTTTTTTCTTTCTTTTTTTTTTTTTTTTTTTTCCCCTTAAAATCTCCACATGTTCTTGGTGCCATCAGAGGAAATGCTATGCTGTCTTTTCCTGCATAGTTCCTAACTTTTCTCCTTTTTTTTGACTGCTGTACATTTTTGATAATTTTCACTCTTTACAATATTTTCCACCTGTTTTCCAGAACAGTGAGAGCATAGGAGGCAGTTTTCTAAGGGGAGGATTTTCTGAAGGGTTATCACCTCATCAGATTAATCACTAGGCTTTTTGTTTAGTTAATTTATTGAATATAAGTTGAATATAAGTTGATTTTAAGCAGACCAAACCCAACCTGCCACCAAGCACATTAAGATAACAAGAAAATGAAACAATGCTTGCAGATTGTGACCCAATACAAATCTGCTGCAATGCATAGAAACTATATCATGAACTTTAAACACTCCTAGCTCCTATTAAGATTATAGCTTTACATTTACATTGCAACTATATAGCAAAATCACAACAGCCTCTGCAGTAAAGGACAAGAGCTGATGGGAAGAGTCCTTTAGGTTTGGGAGCAGGTAATAAGTCCTTTAAAAAAACATTCCCTAGATTAGACTTTCAATGTGGATCACTTTAGCAGACAACAGAAATTAGGACAAGTGACTTTCATATAGTTTTACTTCAATTTCCTTGTATTACTGAGAGGTCTTCAAACTGGGGCAGAGTCAACTAAAATATCTCTCTCCTCTGAGATGGCTAATAATAGAGGTTTAAGGGATTCATTTCTGAACCTCGCTCCCTGCCAATAAAACAGCTTTCTTCAAATATATTCTATTTTCTCACTCTCAACTTACTCTATGACCATTTTAAAAGTGTTTTAGCCTCTTCCATAGGCTGCAGACAAACATGATGTAATTTTAGAATGGAAAGTATTATTTGGTTGATCATACTGTCTTATATCAAAAATAAGGTCAATTTCTTTCAGCAAACCCAACAGAAAATAGATTTAAGTCTGGAACCTCCCTCACCTAACAAGCCCAATTTTCTTTTTCCTCTTAAGCCATTTTTCTTCTATAATGGTGTACTGTGCAAATGATAAAGCAAATCAGAAATATAGTTTCTGGGCAGATGGAGCTTTCCACCTGCATTTTGAAGTGGGCTATTAAATCACAAAATCTGAGTCGTCTGTGTAAAGAGTATTTTTGACATTACCAGAAACGAGCAACACATACGTCGGCTCTTTTTAAAAATAGATGGTGCCATTACAAAACACTAAGGCCTGGTTTCCCAGGCATTCAGCATCATAGAAACTTTTGCTCTGATTCAGCTTGACCAAGTCAAGCTCACTTTATTTCATTGCATTAATCCTTTCCAGCTCATCCTCAGAAGGGGCTGCCAGGCAGTAGTTTCCAGTGCTTGGAGCTCTGATGTCACTTTCTAAGCTCATACTCTTACATTGTCTCCTGAAATCCAAGCGGGAGGAGTGGTTTCAAGAAGTCGAAAGAACATGTCCTGCGGTAAAATGCTTGTACAATTGGCCTGACAATGATTTTTATTTCCTGCATTTCATCTCTCATCCTGTGATGTGTGGAGTTACAGTGGAGTTTTATCTGATGAAGAAGATTTGAGATACCAAATGCTCTTTTCACTGGAAATAAAGGGGAAAAGATGATGGATCATATAAGTTTGTTAAACTAGCCCTTCAGCTTACAAATGCTTAGGAATATGCTTTAACTTTATTCATATGAACAGTTGTCCTCAGCTTCCACGGGATTCTTTATGGGTACAGAATAAAACACAGGAGTATGTGCAGCTGAGAGTCCCAAAGTACATGTTGTGCTTTTATGATATCCATTTCAATACACAAATATTAGTTTTGTCACCAGGGGGCTTCTTTTTCCCTTCCTCTCTTAGAACAGAAATAAATAACAACAAAATTTGAAAGAGGCTAAAATGGTTATTGATTTCTGGTATAATATCACAGTCTGCCTGGCTGCAAAATTTCATGAAAATCACTTTTCATGTCATACTATGTTCTACATCCTTGGCAGAATATATTTTCAGCTGTAAAGTGAAAAAAATTCCATTGAAACAAGTTTCATTTGGCACTCAAAACAGACTAAAAGTATCTGTAAAGGTTACATCTTTATATGAAAATGGCATGAGTTTTGCTCTAATGTATAAAGAAATAATGGCCATCTATTTCTTCATGTAATTCTTTATTTTTTTTACCAAGATCCTCATAACAAGCCAATCAAAAATTACAGTTAAGTTTTACTTAAGACTTTCCAAGGCCTTAACTATAAGAAATAAATCAATAGTTACAGACATATAACTGCTTTTGGATGTGATGATATGTCATACTACCACTAATATTTCAGTGTTTGGTATTGAGGGCATCAGCCAAACTTTTCCACCTCATTTGATCTTGCAAATATAATTGCAGCAGCACTTCACAGCCATATTCCACATAGCTGTTTTCATTCTAAACATCCCTATTCTGTCGTGCACTACAAATTGTATTTATTTCTATAGGAAGCTATGAGCAGTAGGAAAGCAGGTTATTTGAAAAAGCCTGGTTTTAAGAATATTAGATGTTCATTCTTTCCATGAATGCCTGTCTAAATTTACACAAGATACATCTTCCGTCGTGGCAACCACCTCAAGGTGTGAGAGAGAGAACAAGAAATGTAACCCATGAACGAACTCTGGACATAGCAGTGGAGCCCATAAGAGCCATGCACAACTTTTGGATGAAAGGACGCATAAAACCACCTGCCACAAATCTCCAGAGACTCTCAGGCACACGTGGCTTGCAGGAAATGCCTCGCTGTTGTTCGAACTCTTCACATCAATAAGCACAGGGAGACCATAAGCTCCTCGTCATTTGCTTCGTGCCTGGTATATACTCTTCCATTTCCCTGAGCTGCGCAGCCAGCATTTCCCAATAGGCAGGAGAAAAGATTTTTATGGATGTGCAGTCAGTAATCCTAGTGCTGGCAGTCAGCAGCGCTGCCAGGGATGAATTTATTGAACGTACTGACTGTGTCTGTAACAGTCGTCTTAATATTGACAGGGACCAACTAGCCAGACCTGCACATGCTCAAGCATAATGCTGCAGTATTTATTAACTACTCTTGCCTGTGAACATCCTATATGTTCTCGATGTGAGCTCGTATATAAACAAGGTGATCTGAATCCCAACAAAGAACACGTTTAACTCAGGCACTGTTAAAATATTCTCTCTTAATTACCCCTTTGGTGTCACTGCAAACAGTGTGCATTAACGAGCTACCAGAGAGCTTAGGGACAGGACCCACGTGCTCAGCTAGGGTCTCAGCTGAAGCAGGGGCTGAAGCTCTTCTCTACACTGCTTGGCAGCGGTGTGCAGCCATTATTCACAGCCTGGGTCAAGCTCTGTGCCCCCAGCCCAGGCATACCAGGAGGAGTAAGCTGATTTATTTCTACTGCAGGCATGAGAAAGGCTGGCTGGACCGGGTTCTTAACAGCTACTCAATACCAGATGCTTTCTGTGGTTTCATATCAGTAACTTGCACCAAAACTTTCTAGGGGAAGACGGCTGCTCTCCTTGTATTTGTTTTGAGAAATACATTGTTCAAGTTTGTCTCTGTGGACCTTTGCAGCACACTGGCAATGAAGCTTGTTCCTCTTTTCTCTTTAGAAGTATGCACGTAAGGTGGTAGAATAGGGGAAATAGGAAAAAGAGGAAACAGGTTTCCCTTTCTTGTGATTATTTCAAAGGTTGCTTTCACTTCTTCAAATGCACAAAGAAAATCTCTTGAAGTGGTAGCACCCACTTTGCATATATACTCTCAAAAGCTTCTAGTAGCAACATGTGGTCCCCCAAAACCAAATCTTTTAGCAGGCACTCTGAATTCCTTCCTCACTTCATGCAAATTGGGGCTGAAATTAGCAATGACCTTCAGAGACAGCACTGCCAGTGATAGTAAGAGCATTTGCAATAGAGTCTCTGGGTTTATGTTTCCAAAGAGCCTTGTAAAATTCTTTTCTTCTTCGCTTATGCTGTTTTGGTGGCCAGCAGAGCAGAGGTCATTTTGTTTGTTTTACCCCTCTCATGATTTTGCTTTGCCAGACATGTGTCTATAAGACACATTACAATTCTTTAAAAACAAATTGTGTCATGTTGTAAAAAAATAGCTTTAAAATCACTGTGTCAAAGGCTATTTCTGTTCCCAGCTATTTAAACTGTAGCACATCTTCGCTATTTTCTTTTTTGCCTTTAGAAAGCTGTTGATCTCATACCCACAAGTGAGCCTAACTTTACAATTGGAACAACTGATGAAATACAGTGAAATCAATACCGACGATGTTAAAATAAATATTGTGCAGAAAAATAAATGTTACTATTTATGAAGCAGGAAAGGTCACGGGCTATAGAAAATAATGAGTGCATTCATCTAAACCACTGTGTCACAGCTAGAATGAAAGCCCTCTGATCAGTGAGTCATCTCTTTGCAAGTGCCTCTCTGCTACATCACTTGTAACAGAAACCACTTGCAGATCCCCCACCATTGTTGTCAGTGCTCAAACCACCAAGGCACAACTGTAGGACCCCATGGTATGGCGCTTGCTCCCGTTTAGTTCAAGTGGAGCCTTGTTTGATGGTGAAACTTGCAGCAGGGAACTATATTTAAAACACGATGACTCATTCATCTTATGGCTTTTTGGAGTCATTAGTGGGTCATATAACTATATATATATCATGCATGTTCCCATTATAGTTCCTATTTATAATTGTAGCTGTTTTGCTCCACTTATTTCTCCTAATAAAACAGCAGTTTCCACCTGTCTCACTGTAAACAATTCCCCCCTTTATTTTGCGGTTTGCTCTTTGACATTTTTTTTGATGGTCTGAGCTGAAATTTCCAGATAGGAGCATACCAGGTCGCAGCAGCATTTGGCATTAGCTGTTTGGAGCTATCAACTCATAGGGAAAGGTTTGGAGGAGGAGAATCAGGAAGGGAACTGTTCAATTGTAGGGAAAAAAACTGGACTTTAATTTTCATATTATTTCCAAGTAGCCTCCTCATATCAGCTTTAAAAATGTTTCTCTCCATACTTAAAATACTCTTTCAGCAGGTTGAAGATTTCAAAAGCCTTTAGTTTTGCCATTTCCTTCAAGGAAATAAGTTACTATCTTTCTCCTTTTCTTTTCTTTTCTTTTCTTTTCTTTTCTTTTCTTTTCTTTTCT
>CM021766.1:90046418-90219446 GCA_011076525.1 Nettapus auritus | reverse complement strand
TCTCTTCTCTTCTCTTCTCTTCTCTTCTCTTCTCTTCTCTTCTCTTCTCTTCTCTTTTTCATTTCTTTTGTTCCTTTTCTTTCTTTCATTTCTTTTCTCTTTCTTTTCTCTTTTGAATAGATACGAAAACTTAAGATGTGTTTCAATAACAAACACATCAGTTTATAGTCTTATCATGCCAAAACATCTTTATGCACAAGCATCAGCAATGAGATCAGCTCTGCTTTGAAAACAGTTTTTGTTAGCTATCTATTGGGCTTTACAGAGAGAGTAATGTTACCAGCGGAAGTGTTGGCGGTGATGTCATGTTTGTAATTCTAGCATTATAAAAGTCCTATATAGAGTGGAAGGCACGAAAGGGAGAACATGTGATGGTGCTATACACAGGTTTATTTACAGAAACAAAGCCTGAAGTAGTTAGCCAAAGGTACCCAAACTGCTCAGATCGGCAAGCTAGCTCCACACAGGAAGCACAGGTGTCTGAGCACTGAAAACTGCAGTTCCTAGCAGGGCTCGATTGCCAGTGGCGTTCCAAAATCTGCTTGCTTCCTAGACTCCCTGACTTTAAAAATAGAAAAACATCTGTATGTGATCCTTCAAAGACCAGCAGAAACCTCCCCCACCACCCTGGGGACTGCAGAGCTGTTAGATGCCACCCTTACCACAGGTTTAGTCTAGAAATGCTGCCTTTGATCCTTGACTAGGAAAGTAGAAGACACTGACTGGCTTCTTTCTCTAACTGAAGCAATTAAAATAATGTTTCTTGGGTACCTGACCACCCTGGGGAATGTCTTGATATGCTTGGAGTAATCAGGAATGAGGGCTTGGGTCTGCAGTGTCAAGACATGGACAATAAATCTTCTTCCTCTGGAAAGGATCGATCAATCTAAGGTTCAAAATATGGACCTAAGAGTGCAAGATGGCAGCAAAGTGCTTCATTTCCTTGGCCCACGTTGTAGAAAAAAGCAGTAGAAACAATCATGGCAGAGTAAAGATGAGCAAGCCAAAACTGGCCAGTATTTTAGAAGGCCTAAAGAAGACCCCTAGGGACACTTCAATGCATATGTGGCACTCCAATCTGTCCCCTAAAATTCAGTCCCGTGAGGCCCTTTTAATTTCACCAGATTAAAAATTTTGAACTAAAGCAGTCCTTTTCCTCTTCCTTACTATTCTATGCTTTCAGTGACCATATTAAAACATCTTTCATTAGCACAGCACCAATTTTCCCTAATTAATCCTGCAAAAAGCATGAGTTGGGTCAGGAAGTGATTGACAATGGTAAGTAATATTGTGCTGCATTACCAAAATATGCAGGTGGGCAAATGTGGAGAGAAGACACGTAAGGGCTTTTGTAAAATGTGAGTAGTCAGCTGTCATTGAAGAAAAAAAAACCTTCAGTATGGACTAGTATGATGATAAATACCCACAAACTTATTCCGTGGTCTTGAATTTCAGGAAAACAAACAAACAAAAACCAGGAAAGAAAGAAAAGAAAGAAAGAAGTAGAAAGAAAGAAAGAAAGAAAGAAAGAAAGAAAGAAAGAAAGAGGACCTTCCAGTATACGCTTTGCATCATTTTTTTAACTGATTCTCACCCAATAGTCTGCATTAGTACTCAAAGCCATGTAATCCTCTCCAGTGGAAAGAAACCAGCATATAAATGTTTTGTGTGATGTTCATCCTCTCAGGAAAATATATTGGAAAACTGGGAAATATTTAATGTGACCCTGTAACTGGTATCTATGCTAGGAGAGCAGAATTATAAATATGTGAGTGATTGTAACACTGATATTTCCCAATTTGTGGTTGCATGTCTCTGCAAGCCGCATGTTCTCTTTTAATGCTTCTATTCTATGTGTGCAATCCAAGGAATGACAATAGCCCTCACAGAGTTTCAGACCACGATAAGTCAGGTTAAGTATGAAAGGCATGTAAGGCCAGATATAATGTGGGTTTTCAGAAAGATTAGAGAGAGTGGGACTTGGACTAAATTTAACACTCCTGCATTATAACCCATAGTGTTTGCATGGCAGCTAACCAGACTGCCAGATTTTGATAACGCTGTCTCAATGTACCTTGATTTGCACTCCTGCAGTCACTCATATCTGCACGAGCAGGGCTGTCAAACCACGACTCAGGAAATAGGTAAACCTAATTAGAACCCAGAAGTATGGCACATCAATCCTATTTGTGTTCAAGGGCACGCTTCCAGGAAATACATCCCGAGAGGATGGAGATGCCTCCCTGGAGCACCTGGGGCTGAGATGTGAGACTTAGCAGGTATCTGCGTACGTAGCACTTCCCACTGCTGGCATCGGCATCTCTCTGCTGAATATGTTGACTACGCATTCTCAATTCAGCATGCTGGCAGCTCTCCAGCATGACATGAGCTGGAAAATGTCTCCTATGTACTCTACTGAAACAACCCAAAAGCTGCATGTGGGAGTCCCAGTATTACTCCAGAGGTGGGGATCTGGAAGTTCAGTGCTACAGCATCCAGCTTTTAAGTCCTTTGACACAGACTGCTTTTTGTGCGTGTCACAACATATAGAACCAGACAGTCATCTCAGAAAAATACAAGGTATCTTTCTATGGCTCATAGCAAGAAAACCTCTCCAGCTGCTTTACACCTTCAATATCCAGAGTACAACTCTTCATAGTTGCTGAAAGCTTATAGCTAAACTGAGAACTTCTTCTCCTTCCAAAACAGGACGTCATTAATATTTTCACTGTATAGATTTTTATAATACCAGTCTGGAAATCAATTAATGTAGACAAGCTCTTGCCTTCTGATCCCCAGACTCTAGACCTAATTCTTTAGGGCTTCTCCCCTCGGGTGCATGATAACCCTGTGTGCTGCTGGACTGGAATGTGCTGAATAGGAAAATGCTGAGGCATTTGCACATTTCATTAACAACCTCTTAAAAGAAATATAGTTACGTGATTTTTTTCCCCTTCCATTACTTGTGATGTTCCAAAAGAAACTGCTCTATTACTAATCTCCTGAAACATATGGTTTCCTTGTTGGGGGTGGAGAGTGGGTGGGAAGAGGGAGCTGATTTTTTATCCATTTCTGAGAGCATTAATGAACACTTCTGTATGATAACACAGGCAAAGGAAGGCTATTTGTGCTGTTTATGTAGGATGCCAAATAGCACAGAAACTCTTGTGTCATTAGTTGGTCTATAAGCCATCTGTTCGAAGGCGCTTTTGGTTTTCATGATGGTCACAACAGCATTGCCAGCAATGCATCAAGAACAGTTACCCAGTTAACTCCCTGGGCACTCAGGAAAATAGCAAGTGTAGAGTTGGTTTGCTTTTATTTTTCTAACGAAAGGCTTATTACAGTAGATGTGCGTGTAACAACAAATTAGGAGACTGATTCAACTCCTCTTAAATGGAATGATTTGATGGGAAATCAAGCAGCAGCAAAGCATGGTGATCTGATGGCACGCAAGTTAGGTTTGGCATACTTTGCCAGGTAAATCAGAATGCTAAAATAAGATTTTTATTTTTATTTTTTATTTTTTCCCCTGTAGGGGACACATCAAGTCTCCTCAGTAAGGCTTGTTGGTTGTCTGCTAAATTCAGAGCAGCATTTCCCAAGGAATTAGGAAAGGGGCATGTGTTAAGTTTAAAGATATTTTTCCAGCTTGTTTATATACATGTGAACCAGGAAACCAAATAAAGAGAAGGGAAATATCCAATACAGGAGAACAAGGACAAAGAATTGCAGCTTACAATGTTCTGATTTCACTTAAATATCAGGCTTTTCAAAAGAGTGTAAATAGTGCTCTTTTACTTTGGTCTGCAGCACAGTGTCTATTCCAAAGCTCGCATACTTGTCCCTCCCTTTAAAGTCGAGCTCGTACTTCACATTAAAGCTGACACGACTAGTCCAAAATTAAAATGGACAGCCAGATCAACAACATTCCCCACCTACATCATGCAAATCGATCAACCAGAATGACGAGAAAAGTGCCCAACACTCCCTAAAGGCTCAATCCCGTATCTTTCAAACTTCAATTAAAGTAGCTTTCTGCAATGTTCCATCTCAAATTCAAACGATACAGAACCTAAAATGAGCTCCTGCTGTACTTTAGGGAGTGGTAATTTTGAAAGAAACAAAATACCTTGCAGAAAATTACCATAGGGCTACATTGTTTCTCTGGTGCAGCTGTATATATAAATGATATTCGTTTACATAAGAGCCATTTAAATATGCTTTTCATGATTAATTGCTAAATGTAAAACATTTGCAAATGTTAGACAAAGCAAAAATTATCTGACACTTCTGTCCTATGAATTGCATTTTTTAAAAGATTAAAAATATATAACCCGAAGTAGGGAAATACTGTTATAGGTGAATGCAAGAAAAATATACAGGTTATAACAATGCCTCCATCGTTCAGAATAATTACATATTACTGGTAACAGGAAATCATAGAGGTCATAAGGTGGAGTAAAGGAATAGCAAGCCAAAAAGATAATTCAAGATGTACACTTCTCAGTGACAGAAAGGCTAATGGTCATGTAAATACACATTTGTCATATTACCGATCAGATAAAGTGGAGATAAAAATGATCACTTACTTTTTTGTATGTGCACACCCAAGAGAAATTTCCCAGCAATATATTTTAATCTGCAGTGTTCTGCTTAAATTTAAATGGTTGATTGTGCTTTCACTGTTTCCCTTAGACATACATTTCTTCACAGTCTGGAACATTTTCACTGTTTAGGACTAAGTGAAACATTGTAGGTACACCCCCAGTGTCTGTGTTTTCACGTACTCTCCTGTTTGCTCAGCCAATATTTCACGATGCATAGTTCATGAATCAGCACACAACATGATTTGCTTCATATGTGCCTGTAAGCTAATGCGGGCGCATTTGACAGTCTCAGCTGAAGTGAGGGAGCAGGATAACATCCACAAAGATCTGGCAAGCACATAAATTACTTTGGCCAGACGAGTTACTGCCTAATTGCTGAGCAATGCTCCCTGCCTGTGTGTCTACTGCTTGCCTGTATTGTCTCAAGCTGGAGTTTTGCTATTGTTCACTTAGGTTTTGTTTGTTTGTTTGTTTGTTTGTTTGTTTGTTCTTTTTGGAAAGCTCCCTGTTGGGGTATGCTTGGAAAAGATTGAGACTTCAAAAAGGTATCTCCTTTTGTTGTTGAGATAAGGACAGCTGTTAGAACCTGAGTGCCTCTGTGATCGGACTGAAGCTTAACCTGTGCACGCATACTGCAAATGTATCTATAAGGCAGACGTGATCAAAATATCCAGAACTTGGATGGCCTAACATTTTCCTTAAAATGACTCAATTTCAGTCACAGCTACTCCAGAATTTAGTAATTTGGGATGAAGTTTCCCATCATGAGCTTCTGCCTTAGGCTGAACAGAGTTCAGGCAAGTGTAAGCCACAGCCTTTCCAGGAAAAGAGTTAGGATAAAGAATTATTATCTAAAACCAAACAGCCCTCCTCTTCATAAGTATCTATTGAGAGGCTTTAGCATGCCCATGATTTGGACAGCAAAGAGTCTTTTCCTGATCAAAATGAAATTCTCTAAAATTTGGCTGATTAGCTTCTGCTAATCTGTATCTATATGTATGTATGTTTGTATGCATATATACATATACTTATATATGTATATATTTACATGTATGCATATATTTACTTACTCTGGAGAGGCTTCCTGGGCTTGACAACACAAGCCTAAAGGACATTGCCTCCACAGGCCATACAAACAATGGACATGGTTTGAAAGAGGCCTCAGGCAGTCTTTTTTTCCTCAGATCTTAGATACAGGATATTTAATTAAGCTGTACCTAAAACATGACATGAAAGAGGTTCTGCCATTTGCCCACCTAGCTTAGTTTATATCTAGTAAGACTTCTTCTAACATGGAATTGTAATCTGCTTTGCTGTGAATGAACTGCTTGCACTACATCCCAGTCCCAGTGGGCATGGAGAACGCTACAACAGTGTCCTGCTCATGTGCTGTAGATAACCAAAGACAGTTGTCTTGTTTTCTTGTGCCCATCCCTATCCTGTCCAGATCTTTAATTTTTCCTCACTAGCCTTCTTTTCTATATCACTTACTCTTATTTCTTCCCCTTTAGGTTGTCCAAAATTGGATAATACACATAGCAGAATCATTTTATACCTCTCTTAAAACATGCTCTGGTATTCACCTCCACCTAAGTCACGCCCCAGCAGTGATCAGGACTTTTTCCTGCTCTACTTTCCCCAGCTACTGACACGGAGAAAAGAAAGCCAATCTAAGCTGTGAAATGAGGCCGTGGTTTCATGAACTCTCTAACCCAGCTATGCTGCTCAGCCTTCTCTTCTGCCTCAGCTTTTTACTGTGCTACTCCCTTTTCCTCACATCACTACAAACGCAGGTGCAGCCATGTGGTGAACCTAACTGGAGAACTTGAATCAAAAGTAACACTACCCACACTTTTTTTCCATACTGAGTTTTCATCAGTATGAGGTCCCTGGCCCCATTCAGCAGGTAGCTGCACAACTGCTGTTGCCGCAGCACTTCTGGGAGATGCTGCTAAGTCACTGCAGCAGGACTTTGTACCTCGGATCGGTGACTCAGCCCATTCCTTCCAGGAGTAAACTGAATAGAGATTCAGGTTCTGGTTTTTCCTTTAAAGAAGTGTTCAGAGAATAAGCACATGCAGGAACAGTGATTTTGAAAACCGTCTCCTAGGTATCTTCAGTGGGCTGCTCAGCAGAAAGAGTAGCCATCCGGTTCGTAGGTGTTAACACGTGCAGCAAAGGCAGCTGTTGAGATATGCAGTGAATGGGAGATGATCCTGAAAAAAACAGTGCTTATGTAATTACAGAAAATAATGGCTCTGCCGTGAGAGGTGAAATTAATAGACAATCTTTATCTTAGGCAGTTTTTAGGGACATGGTTTAGTGAGTGATAGTGGTGGTAGGGGGACAGTTGGACCAGATGATCTTGGAGGTCTTTTCCAACCTTAATGATTCTGTGATTCTATGATTTTCCTGCAATTTGAATTTTTTCCATGTTTTGATTGTGTGGTAGGATAAAGAACTACAGGTAATGGATTTGTATTAAATTAAATCTAATTTAGCACTTTCTTAACAATAGAGGATGCACAGGAACATTCACATATAAATGTGTTCTTGAAACAGACGTTTTGTTATTAGGTGACATCACATGTGATTCTAGAGATTGTCTGCTGTTGGGACTAACTCATTAGTGCTCCCACAGCAACCTGTGTGCAGAAGTCACAGCTTTTACATTCCTTCTCCCCTGCTCTTCATCTGTATAGGACTCTCTGCCTTTCCATACAGCCACGAAATTTTGGAATGTGCTTTCCAAGAACAATTTTATACACGTAATTGTGTGTAATAGAAAGCTGTTGTTTGTTCCCATTAAACCTGTGGGCGATGCTCTTACTCACTGGTAGGCCTAACTATACATGATACCACAGGTAGCAGTTTTAACATAAAGGGAGACTGCGATCACTTACTTTCTTTAAGGTACAGCAGTGTAATTTCTGATGTTGCAATGAAGTAACTGTCTAGCTGTACAGTGTTAGTGGTACTGAAAACACAGCTATTTTATAAGTAGATCAAATGCCTAAGATATTTATTCTCTAAAATTCATCTCGACCTAAGTATGATTAATCAGAAAGTATTAGCTATCATGCCACTAAAGGAATGCTCTTAGATTTACATGGGACTATTTGGAGGGTGAGATGCAGTAACCTTTATTACAGAGAGCAGCAGCCTGGCCCTTGCCCACGTGTTAGCTGCGTTTATCTGTTAAATTGAACATTTTACTGCATTCCCCCTAAAGGAAGAGGCAATGACTACTGTTTACAAAGTACTTTGCCTGTTTGCAAAATGCAAAGTATCAGTTTAAAGGAAGTTTAACTTCCTTCCACGGCATGCAAAGTGTCGGAGGGCTCCAGCCCTCCATGGCAGACTGAGGTTCTGCTGGAAACATGTTGACCCAATGGGCTGATCTGAGATGGCAATGCCAGGGCTTCTTTGCAAACCCTGCCATTTTTGAGTTGAATATTTACAACCTAAAGGGATGTCAGGGAGTTAACAAACGAACTTAGTGCTGCTTAGGGTCCCGTTCCGCTGCCTTCACTTCACTGGGGAGTTCTACCTTCAAGTTTCTTCATCCAAACTGGCCAGCAAAGCTGTGTAAGGGGAATCACAGAATCACAGATTCACCAAATGGCCGAGGTTGGCAGGGACCTCTGAAGATCATTGAGTCCAACCCCCCTGCTGAGCAGGATCACCTAGAGCACACTGCACAGGATGGCATCCAGGCGGGTTTTGGCTATCTTCAGAGGAGACTCCACGACTTCTCTGGGCAGCCCGTCCCAGTGCTCTGTCACCTCACAGTAAAGAAGTGCCCACTCATATTGAGCTGTAACTTCCTGTACTTCATTTTGCACTCATTGCCTCTCGTCCTGTTGCTGGACACAACTGAAAAGAGACCATATCCATCCTCCCGACGACCCGTCAGATATTCATATACATTGATGAGGTCTCCCTCTCTGGCTAGATGGGCAGTGCAGAGCCATCAGATTGCAACAGCTACTTGCATTTTGGAAAGGCACACCTCAATTGCAGGTGAATTAATATCCTGGGAAGAGAAATTTTGGAATTTGGAACAGTATGGGGATGCACAGGGGCAGTCGGATACGCTTTTCTCTGGCACACCACTGTTTTTCCCTGGTGCAGCCTCTTGCGCTGAGCACCCTGCAGGTGCGTTAACAGCGAGGACCGGTGCCACACGCATTCTGGGGACCATCCTGCTGCGTGTCGTCCCTTTACCCCAGCCGTGCCACGAGGGCAGGGGCGAGCGCCTGAAGTTTCCCCGAGCCTCTTCACCACGGGAGCAGCGCCCAGTGCCGCCGGGCCGCCCTGCTCCCGCTAGGCGGCGGCAGCGGGCGGCCGCCCCGGCCCCTGCGGGCCCCTCCGGGCCCCGCTCCGCCCCGCTCCGCCCCGCGCAGGAGCCGGCGGTGGCGGTGGTGGCGGCGGAGGCTCGGTGCCGAGCTCTCCGCACCTGCTCGCCTGGCCACGGGGGCCTGAGCGGCGGCCTTCGGCGCCCCCTCAGCGAGCCGGGCGGCGGCGGGCGGCAGGTACCGGGCGGGGCGGGCGGAAGGCGGGCAGCGGGGAGGGCTGGCTGGCGCCGCCGGGGCGCCTCCGGCAGGGCAGGGCAGGGCAGGGCAAGCGGGCGCTGTCCCCTCCTGCCTGCTTCGGGCTTCCCCGGCCCCTCTAAGGGCCGGCAGGGGCTCGGCGGCGGCTCCCGGAGCTGCCCTGCCCTGCCCTGCCCGGGGGTCGGCGGCGGGGAGCCCCTGCCCGGGGCGTGCTGCGGGTGCTGGGCTCGGGAGCCGGCTCCTGCCGTTCCTCGCCGTACAAACCAGCTGCTTTGGGGGTTTTTCTTCTTTATTTTTATTTTATTTTTTTTTTTTTCTGTGCGAGGTGTTACTGCCCTAACACCCGTGCGGCGGGGACTTCGGTGTCACAGCGCGGGGACTGCTGCTCGGTGGGACAGGTACTGGGGAAGAACCCACTTGGTGTGCTCCTGGGGAGAAAAGTTATGTGCGAGTAACTTAATCTCCTTGCGGAGAGTAGCTGTGCCTTTGCACTAGCTCGGGAGCGGAGCTGCGCTTGGGAAAAAAAAAAAATAATAATCGGCACCGATCTGTAGAAGCAGCAAATTAGCCTTATTACCTGGGCGGTTTTGATCCCAAAGGGAACCGTTAGAGGAAAGGTTTGCTTAAGCGCCGTACCTGGAAAAACTGGCTACCGAAACACTAATACTGGATTTTTTATGCTGCTGACATCCTCAGGCGCTGGCGTGCGGCGAGGAGGGCTCGGTGGGCAGGTGACAAGCACTGAACGCGACTCTGCTTTTTAGTTCATAAAAAGAAAACTCAGTGCTCCGAGTATGTCCAAACAAGCTTAACAGGAGCTCAGCTGAAGAAACAAGTGGCTTGGATAAGATTAATTTCATTTCATAAAGTGCTGGAATATTGCTGGCAACAGTTTGGAGAAACTCTTAACACTTGTCTTTTTTCCCTATGATATAACTCGCGTTTATTCTGTGTCCTTTATCACCTTCTACACACGTTCTGAGGCTGGGCTCATGGTTTCAGAATTGAAATTTTGGGTAATATCACAGTGACTTGTTATACTTTACAGTAATTATAGTTTGCCCCTAATCCTCCAAATTACTTTTAGTGAAATTAAGACTGGTGTAAGACTACAGTTATTTGTAATTTTACAGCATATCCAGGAAGCTTCTTGTATTATTGGTCTGTCTTATTGGTGTGTCAGTAACGATGCTTACTGCTAAAGACTATAACAAAACATCTAGTGTGGTGGTAACACCACCTTCCATGTGTTCGTTACTTGCCACGTGGTAAATCTTGTTTTCATGCATTCCAGTGATCTGAAACGGCAGCTAATTTTGGAAGATCTTGGGTTGTTTTTCTTAATAATCAATACTGTAGGAAGTACAGTTGTCGGTATGTTTCTAAGCTACGACCTATTTTCTGTATTGATGGGTAAATAGCTTTGCACAGACACTAAAAGAGTAACCTTACGTAGGCACAATGCTGCAAGGGTTGTGTACAGAAGCTGTGAATGTTAAATACTGCAGGGTGGACCCAATGCAGGCACGGTGAGCAGCTCTTCTGTCATTCTGTGCATTCACAAATGATGTTTGCAATGCTGGCATAGACACGTAGGACTATTTATTTGTTACATATCAAGCAGTCAAAAAGAAATGGAACATCAATGGGTGAGGAGGACCCAGCATATGCAGTTACTAGCTTTTCTATTTGAAGTGCCTGTTGTGACTTTGTAGGAACCTTGCAGCATGTTTTCTGGAATGAAGAAAATTCTGTGAGCTTCACAGCTTCGCAGACAAGGACTGGGCAAGAGCTCGGTCATCTACTGAAAAGTTTGCAATAAAATGGAGCAGTAAGAGAGTACAACGCCCAGTTACTTGCACAGATCTACAGCTGCTAGCGTGCTACACCGTAATTTAATTCTTCAGTGTGTTGGTGTTATTTTGTAGTAGGGGTTCCCCTTTATACTGCTGCACACAGGCTGCCAGCAGATACATGTATGTTTCGCTCCACTGTGTTAAGTGCATTGGGTCAGCCAATAAAAGGAGCTTTGGCACAACAGCGATGAGCACTAGAGCATCCAGCTTGCAGGTGCCTGACTTGTGAGAAAAATCTGTAGCTCTGGAGTGTTGGCCGGTGATGGGTGCATTGGCTGCCTTGGGCTAGAGCATGGAACAGTTGTCATCAGGGTAGGAAGCTACCTGAATTAATCGACAGATAATTCTGAACTGGGGTTGTGTCTTAAGCCCACAGGAAAGGCAGGGCTTAGGCAGCCTAATCCAGGCTACGTGGAAATGTCGGCATCAGCCAGAAACACTGTCTGCAGTTTTGTTTTGGTGTTGGATGCTTTTCATTAGCTAGGGTGTTTCCTCTTATCAAGGCCTAAAAAAATCAGAAGGTGTGTACGGTCTTACCTCATGATAAGTGGGAATTAATGAGAGGTAGGTTAATGTTTTCTGTTGAGGTGTTTGCTGAGGGGAAGGAGCGCGCGCAGAGGCATTGGAGTGAAGTAACAGATGTGCTGCAAGTTTCATCCTGACTTATCTTGAGATAATTTAATCTCCCCATACCCTAAGATACTGTTGGCTTCATATCAGCATGTACTGAACCTTACAGGGAGTTCTTACTTCTATTATTAGCGTTGTAATATGAAACTCAGTCATGTGTCCTGTATAGGACTTTGTATTCCATTACTTTCTTCCCTCCTTTCATATCCTTGCACACAAAGTATTTCACAAAACGATAGGAAATCAGATAGCAGATGAAACATCCTCCAATGGCTTGCTCTATGAAGCTTTCTGGTTTTGATTTTACTTTCTCCCTGTTGGCAAACTGCATTCAAAATCTTGGAAGAGTTGTCTCCATGAGGAAAATGGGGGTGCTTTGTTACCTAATTCAGTGGCTTGAGCTGTGTTGAAGCCTGGTCATGCATATATACTAGTTTTCATGTTTTAGATTTCTGAACATTGCAAATGAGTAATAGAAACAAAGGGTTCCTATCTGCTGGACAAGGGAGATTGAAGAGAAAGTTACAACCCTTACTTAGCATTGGTGAGACCACACCTGGAGTACAGTGTCCAGTTCTGGGCCCCCAGTACAACAGAGACATGGACATGTTGGAGAGAGGCCATGGTAGGGCCACAGAGCTGTTGAAGGGCCTGGAGCATCTCTCCTATGAGGAAAGGCCAAGAGAGCTGGGACCATTTAGCCTGTGAAAGAGGAGATTTGGAGGGAATCTCCTCAATGTCTATAAACATGTGAAGGGAGGGTGTAATGAAGGTGGAGCCATGCTACTTTCAGTGGTGCCCACCCTCAGGACAAGAGGCAATGGGCTCAAACTGGGATGCAGGAGGTTCCCTCTAAACATGAGGAAGCACTTTACTGTGTCAGAGCACTGGCACAGGTTGCCCAGAGAGGTTGTGGAATCTCCTCTGTGGAGATGTTCAGGAGCCACCTGGATGTGGTCCTGGTCAGCTGTCTCTGGATGGCCCTGCTGGAGGAAGGGCATTGGACCAGATGTCTCCAGAGGTCCCTGCCAACCTCAGCCATTCTGCGGTTCTCTGTGATGCTGCAAGCCTTCAGTGCACAGCTGAGCTTCTGTTCATCCTATGTGTGTGCTACGTGCTTTCAGCTTACAAGTTTAAGAAGTCTAAGCAAAATCTGAGTTCTGGGCATATATTTGGAATGCAAGTTCTCCATTTGGCACTCCTCAGTGAGACGTGAGGTATTTTAAAAGCATTCAGGAAGAAAAGTTGGAAAAGAGGTGGATAGTATCCGCGCTGTTCACCGTTCTGACAGTTCTTCAGGCTTTCATTAGTGTGTGTCCATAGTTCTAGGACATTCTTCTGTTTTTGCACAGCCTTGATTTCTTGTATCTTCATGCTTCATGTCTGGTAGCAACACCTTTGTTTTATCAAATATTGTCCTGTAAAAGAGTCCTCACCGTTGGTTTAACAGGAGATC
Source organism: Nettapus auritus (assembly GCA_011076525.1). Lineage (NCBI taxonomy): Eukaryota > Metazoa > Chordata > Aves > Anseriformes > Anatidae > Nettapus > Nettapus auritus. The sequence continues at coordinate 90,206,341 of CM021766.1, read as the reverse complement.
ATAGCAAAGAATGAGGAGCGTGGTGGATCTCTGCCGTCTGTAGACCCCTAACCTAAATCCAGCACGTTATCCTATCCTGTTTGGAATGAAGATCAGAAGGACTGGGCTGATCTGATCATTCCTGTGATTGGGTTCCCCCTGTTCACTTTATCCAAATCTCTATTCTACAGGAAGATTAAAGAACAATGGACAGGTAATGGACAGGAACAATGGGCAGGTAAAGGTGACAAGAAGCAACAAAACTTGTACGTGGTGCAGATATACATTAATTCCCCATGTTGACTATAATTTAATTATCTCCCTCTCTTGGTAAATTTAGGTTTCATACAAGTACTTACATATTGTAAGTACTATTTTTGCATATTTTAAAGAGAGAGAGTGTCCCAGGCTGTGAAGTATGACTAAAAGCCCTGCTGAGGAAACTTTTTCAGAACCTGGAGTTTGGAGGAGCTCTTCAAGCTAAATGGTTATCACCAGTTTTCTAGTAGAAGGAATTCATGACAGTTTGAAAGGTGCTGCTTTGCCAAAAGCATGACAGGTATTATTCCTTAAATCAAAGAGTAGAAATACAGTCAAAGTAGTATGTCATAGGTCTGCTTGTGTGGATCGATTAAATATGTTTCAAGGGGTAATGTAGTTTACTGTTGACACAGCCACCTACTTTCTATCATCTTTATCAACAGTCAGCTTTTATTATCATAATTTAACTTGGTGGTCTGTGCATTATAAAGCTGGATGGATAATCATTCTTAATCAATACTGTTTGGTATTAAGATAGTAAACCCAGCTCTCAGCCTTTCCTCAGAAGGATCTCGTTAATTCATGACTGGACATGTGTTATCAAAGTGGACAGAAAGCTTTACAAGAGCTTTGAAGGTTTTTCATGGAAGTGAAAACAAAATCAGTATGTTAAGTTTTCTGCAAGACAGAATTGGATGTACGGGAATTGATTCTAACTCTCCTTTGCTCTTTTATTTTCATGTAGTATGAAACGATGTACTCTTCCTCTAAGTTCACAAACTTTCAAGCAAGCTAAAATGCTTTATTTTAGTTATGGTTTGGTTGACAAATATTTGTTTCAGTATTTTATTTTTTGTTTGTTTTCTGAAAGACAACTGGTAAAATTGGTGTAAAATGATAAAATACTTTAACCTTTGTAGCTAGTAAATGCAGTTCTAATCGTTTGGTAGTAGCTTTAATTTTAGTGACTCTGCCAGAAGCTAGCAGTAGGCTGGATACCTCAATGGTGTAAATAAATATCAAGCAAAACAAGCCATGTGCACAAAGTAAAACTACTTTTTTTTTTTTTTTTTAACGTTTGTTTATTACTATCAAGGAACAAAACCCAAAAACCTCCTTTTAAAGTCTCCTATTTGTTATTTGCACTATTAACCAGGAGATTTCTTTTTAATCTAAACAAGACTTTTGTAAAAGAGCAGCTGTAGGTAACTGAAACCAAGAGCAAAGTATTTCAATGTGAAGTCGCACAATGTCTTGTTTGCACTTTGAAGTATCAGAGTGGTTACAATTTGCCATCTCATTCACTATTTCCCGCTGCCCTCTCCCTCCGCCTCCAGGCGAGGTCTCAGCCCCGTGCGTGGTTTTGTGAAAAGCAAGCGGGTCGTAACACCCAAGTGCGATGAGTAATCACGGCTATTTCCCTGGCAAGCTATGGGATGCACTTACACTCTGTGGAATGACGTACTTTATGAATCAAAGCTGGGAGTGTGAGCTGTGACTTGCAAGTGCGTGGGGTTTTGTACTGTAGCTGTTGCGCTGTTTTGCCTGCAGTTGTGAATATGGATCCTGTTCTTCGATCCTGGGCATCTCCCAGGGCTTAGCCCTAATTGTTCAAAAGCCTGATCTCTAGGGTTTGCTTTTTAATTTAATTTTTCTTTTTTTAAGCTTAATGTTTTTATCCCATGTATTGGATAAATGAGTGGTTGTCTTCTATTTCAACCTCTGCGTAAGTATAAAATGTTTTCCTTATTTTTTTTATATATTTTTGCATGTTATAGATGGAAAAATCTTTGCTTCTTGAACTCGAATTACACAAGTAGAGGTACAACTTTGAAGGCAAATTTGGAAGTGTACTTGAAGTTAAGCACTTGCAAGGATTTTTTTGATTGCTTGAATTGCATCAGTGCTGTAGTGGTTTGTCTGGAAGAGGATATCTTCTTGCATGTGTTGCTAATGTTCTAAATAGCACATTCAAAATCTCCACTCTTGTCGATAAAGCAGGTTGTACTTTGGTCAAGTTGAAGATCAGCTAGCACGTGCTAAAGTACAGCCTGCCTTATCACCACATTATTATTTCTGAATGTGTTAGTCCATATTTGCTTTAGGAAAGAAAGGAGTCTTTGCAGCAGCCTAGTGAGTACAAGTCATCTTGGTTGGCTTTTGTGTTCTTGTTTATAGGATAGGACAGTTTCTAGTTTTTACACATAATTCTAGCTGTATGTGCACAAGGAAAGTTTTATCACAGCACCTCTGATGCTTGTTAAATTTTTTTGGCTAACATTCTAGCTTGTGGATTAGCTCCATAGTTATGATATGCGTAAATTTTTATTGTCTCCCTGGTTTCTTCTTTGTGGGTCTAGAGGGTCGGTGGATTTTGCTAATTATCAGGAGACCCCTGGGCTTTCGGGAGATGGAGTTCTCAAACTCTGATAGTTTGCTCTTTCACGTGGGGGTCTCTAGACTACCATTGTTTGATATTATGATTTCCACCCTTAGTTATTATTAACTCAATATTAAATCTAGATTCTCTCAGTTTTTCCATCAAGTGATGTGATGATTAGAACCGTCCTTCTATTAACATGAGTGTTGTGTTAAGCCCTGCTGGAATTAGATCTGTTTTAAACATTGCCACCTTTAACTATGGATTTCTCAGATGCCTGGTAAAACAAAAAAAATAGCACCACAGACTCTGCTTGGTGGAAACTTATTGATCAACTGCAGTTTAAGTAGAGCATAAGTCACTTTTGGAATGATCTTGTACATTATTCAGGATATGTTTGAAAGAGGTCATGGCTACGTGGAGTCTTTTTATAGAACGACCCGATTTTATTAAGGAGCACAAACTTTTTTTCCCCTTCAAAATGTTTCTGTAAATATAATCTGTTGATTACATAATGATAATGTCTGATAATGGCATCTGAAAAACCTTGCTAAGAATTCACTCTGTCAGTTTGACCATCTAGTTAAGAACCTAAACTCTTTTTTCATAGTAGAACAATACAGCTTAGGCTGATCACAGAGGTAGGCATGTTTTTCTTAACCGTAGTGTTTTTATGTCAAATACAGGATGTCTGTAGTTGCCTTCTATTTCTACATCTGTATAAATAGTATTTATTACAGTTTATAATTATGGGAGCAGCTGTATGGTGGAGGAAAGAAAATCAATACTTTCCATCTTAGTCCAAAAGTGATAAGTTATTTGATGTCACTAATGAAATTCAGATTTGTTAACACTGGGCAAGTAAGTATTCATCTGTGATACTGTACTCCATGTATATTAAATTAACAAATTAACAGAGACTTTTAATAGGACTGGACATAAGGGTATTTTTTTTTTTTAATTTGGAGTCATGGCAGTATATTTTCTTTTGCTGTTGTTGCGTTGTTTTGTATTATTCTTTTTTTTTTTTTTTTAAAGAAAAACAACTTTAACAATGGATTCTTCTTGCTTTTAGATTTGTTTGACTTTAGTAACGCAGTTGTTCTTTGAAGTAGTTGCCAGAAATTTTAATAAGCTGAGGGCGAGCCTGTGGGACTGTGCCAGTTGGGGTGCACTACTGATGTGGCAAGAGACCAAAAATCCATGACAGATTTCAGAGGTCGGCAGCGATACTTGTATAACTGTCTTAATTGCAGCTTTGTGTCCATTAAATTTGTTGGATTTCAAGCTTATTCTTCAACTTTGGTGGTGTCTTTTCTATTCATATTGAAAGCGCACACCTGGAAAAAAGATACCTATCTGAAGGAAGCTGGCGGTTTGGCACCTGAGAACTGATAGGGCTCCAGTATTATAGGGAGCATGGTCAGTTTTTTTTTAGTAAGTAGAAAGCGATATAATAGTGTTTAATAATGGAACAGGTTAACGCGCAGCCTTCTGACATTGTGTGCCCTCACAATGTGGAGCAAAAGCCTCGCTCCAAATGTATTGATCGCAGGCTACTTTTATTAACAGCGGGTGCTTTTATGGAACATTATTATACGATAACACACACAGAGCTATTCACAAATGTTCATTTGCATTCTGCATAGGACCTTTGCTTTGTAGTGAACTATCTATGCCCTTAATGTAAGGATGGCTGTGTGTTGTGAAATTATCCTTTTGGTACCAGCTTCACCTGTTGTATCAAGCATACAGTGCTTTGAATGCTTTTTTCCCCCCATCTCCATAGAGATTTAGTTCTCTGACAATATGCTCCATAATGTGAAAGTGAAGGTACACACGTAATTTCTATTTCTCTAAGTAAAGATGAGAGAATTGTTTTTCTTTTCTAGCCAGGTTTTAGAGTGAGTGTTCTGAAAAGTTTGTCATCTCTTACCAAGGATTTCTTGTTTTGTTACCTGAGTGCAGAGCAAAACTGCTGGAAGCAGTGTTATGGTTTCTCATGGTGTCCTCACCACTGAAACAGATTTCTGCCTCTTTTATTGGGGTAGTTGGTGTTTTTTTTTTTTTCTTTTATTAATTGTAAATTTCTTGCATGTTGACGTGATGGAAGTACTAAACTTAACTCTGTTTTATAATGTGAAATTCAAGTTATTTCTTATCAATATGAGCAGAACACAATTACCAATTCATTTAAAACATGGTAAACTGATAAATTCTGTTTATGAAGTGTTTCTATTCAATTTAGTATAGTGGCTTCAGGTCTTTTGTTAGCATCAGTATGCTTAGTTTTACAGTAAAAGTGTCACCTGTTTAGAAAAGGAGTATAGTTTGGTATACGTGACTTTGGAGCAGTCTAAGGTTTTGTGGTAATGCAATGGAACAGGAAGCTAGATACATTCAGAACAGAACAAGTAAAAAGGCAATTTGTCACTAGAATTAGTTGCTGTTACTTACATTGAATTACTGATTCTGAATTCATAAGCAATATAAATATGATAATAAAATCCTGTTGGAGCAAAACAATTGCTGAGCAGGAAATATATAGGAAATGAATCTTACTCATGTTACTTATTTTTTTAGATTATGGGTGAGGAGTCAGACTCCTTCATAAAAGGAATTTTGATGGATGAAAGCCATCAACATCTGCTGGGATTAATGAATGAATTGAGGGCTTAATAAATGACCCTTTAGAATCTAATAAAGTCCAGTCTAAAGTTAGCCCTATCATCAGGTATTCTGAAGAACAAGAGGTTTTGTTACTGCTATCAGTTACAAACTCTGTTACTTGTTAACTAGTGCGTGCTCCAGTGTTTGACTGGCTTAGAGTAGTGTCATGTTTTATGCTAGGGTCATCTGTGTGTTTTTGTTCGTTTGTTTTTGTTTTTCTAATTACCAAGGACCTCTTACCCAGTATAAGAAAGCTTGTTTAAAATTTCTCTTTTGGGTGTTGAAGAAAGCAGCTCAAGACAGATATAAGCTGTGTTAACCTGGTGTGGAAAAGAGAAGTCAGTGTGTTTCTTTCTTGGAGTATACCAAGCACCCAATATTACAGCTTTTAACACCTCTGTTACCAAAGGCAAAATAGCTCTTTTGTGTCCCATGTCTTTCTCTTCCAACATTTGCAAGCAGAGAACATTATCCTAGATGCCAAACTTGTTTTCATCCCATTTTTTAATTCAGCCAAACTTGCCTCTAAACCCAAGCCAACGTGCATGTCCTAAAGACTTTCTGTGCACAAGCAGTTGCTGGCCAAACAACTTTGCAACCTCATGGTCTGCTGTCAGAGGCAGGGCTGAACTCCTATCGCAGGAAATAAAAAAGCTGGTTTTACTGGTTTGCTCAGATGGTGGCTGCAAGGCGGCCCAGCAGGTAAGGCTGAATGGCTTGATGAGCCTAACTTTATTGGTCTCTTCCTTTCTGTCTGCTGAGGTCCCTTTGGGCAGTTGATGTCCAGTGAGTAAGCGAGGTGAAAGCTTCAGTTTCTTCAGTATTTTTAATTTTTCATGTACTGTCTGGTGACCCCAAACAGCGTTGGATCAAATGAATTTTCAACTTCCTTGACTTGGTTGCAACCACTACTTACGTTTCATCTCTTCACATCCTTTAACTAAAGGCTGGGCAAGAAAAAAGGGGCTTGGCAGTCCTGAAATGTATGTGGGACTTGAAGGCTTGGGGTGTGGGACCAGAAGAGAGGAAGAGTTCAGGTTTGGAAGCATGGCAGCCTAGGATAATTTTTTTTTTTTTTTTTTTTTTTTTAAAAAAAAAAAAAAAAAAGACTTGTAGTTGCGTTGTACACAGACCAACTCATTCCCATTGCATTCGGATGCATGTCTGTTCAGGAACTATCATCAATGTTCTGTTGTGTTGTGCTAGCTTGGTTTGTGAAGATGGGTTGCTTTTGTCTTTCCATTTTATTTATTTATTTATTTTTCATTTTTGGAAGTGGAGACCAGTTAGCTTGTTTCCAGCTGTTAGAAGAGATTAAAAACAAGCCTTGTAGGTCACGGCATCTATAGTATAGCATTTGTATGTTACACCTCTTGTGTATGCCATTAGGTGAGTTTGTGATTCTGCTACCTTTGGAGCTCATCCTGAGTATACGTAAGAAATAAGACATTTATAAAATGCAGGCATTTACAACTTGGAGTAACCATTCTGGAGACATTAACTTCTAATACCCGCCTGTACCGGCCATGTTGCTAATGTTAAGACATGATACTTGTCCAGTTTTGGGTAATTCCTGCAGTACAGAGGTTTCACAGTCCTCACTTCAAACTTAGCCTGTGCCATCAGATAAGATGGTATCTTAGGGTAGTGTGTTGAAATTTAAGGGTGAAATTCTTAGTGAACTAAACTATTTATTGTCTGGATATAAGAAGGAAAAAAAAAATCTTTGCCTTGAACCATTAAATGGTATCATAAGTTGCCTGCGTAAGCGGTGGAGTCTCTCTTGTTGTGGAAATAACTAAGATTTGACTTGGTGGGACTTGGGAGAACCTAATTTAAAGTCCTGCTTTTAAGAACAGGTGGACCAGATGGTCCCTGGAGATCGCTTCCAGACTAGACAGTTTTGTGATTCTGTAGTCTAGGTCACGTGTAGCCACGTTTTTTTCTAACATATTGGTGGCAGCTTAATACTATGAAAATAATATCAATCTTGTTAATAGCATGCATTTTGTTCTGCTGAAAATAAATGTGGGAAATAAATTAATCCACCAGCACAAACCTTTACAGCTACTCAATGATACTTTTAAGGGAGCTGACATTATTTTTCTGTATTAGGCAGCTATAGTACTGATATTTCTGATTTATATGAGAGCAGAGTCCAGAATGAGGAAAGAGCTCTCAGGCTGCCTCTCAGAGGATTTTGCCTGATATAAAGCATGCTATTAAAGCAATGTTTAAAAGTGCTTATTTCAGATATAATCAGTAAACATCGATTAGTCCTACTGAAAGCTCTTTTTTTTTTTTTGCTTTGCTATTGGCTTTATGTAAATGGAGAATGCCTGAATGAAGAGGATTTTATGGCAGAATGTATATTTGTTACAGAACAAACTGAGCATGTTAGGACAAAGTTATGAATGGTGGGAAAATGTATACTTTTAAGACCCTTTGAAGTGAACAAATTCTGTTTTATGTGTGTTTGGCTTTCCAACCTACTGTTTTCAAAATGGCTGGTGTTAGTGGTTTGCCTTCCTGCAGCAAGGCGTTTTGGTTTCGCCCCAGCAGCTCATTGCAGAAACCATTCAACAATCAAAGTATGCTTCTGGCTTTCCCTGTGCCAGTATGCTGGCTGGGCTTTCAAATTTTGCCAAGGAAATTCTGCTCAGGAAGTGGCTGAGGAAATACTCCTAAGATCTGTGTTAGCGTGGTTGATGTCTTTGTATATAATAAATGAAATGTGTGTAGTACAGCAGAAAACACAAAAAATTAAGACCCGGCTTTAAGAATAGAACTTCAGCGTCTTTTACTGGAGGTAATGGGTCCTGTAGGCTGGTTTATGGGAAAATATACTTAAATATTCAATAATCTTATGTGCTCTTCTGTCACATACTTGCATGTGAAATTAAATGTAGAGACTGCTTGGCTTGGCTATGATCTGGGTTGAGCTTAGATAGCAACTTTTGGGTACTGCTTGGAATGCTTAACTTTGCAACCAAAACCTAGTACATGGGTATACTTTATAAGCCTGTTTTATAATGACTCCTTTTCCCTTACCCCGAGTTTTGCTCTTTTTTAAGGTGAAACTGTGGCAGTTGCCCCAGCTAGTAAAAAAGCTTTTCAGTAGGGAAGAAACTGTTGCAAGGTCAGCATTCCTCGGATGTGAAAGCCTTCTATTTATCTCCTGTATTGTTGCTGTTGACTTTTTTTTTTTTCCTTGAGATCTTTCTCATCAGCCACACCTTTTTTATTTTTTATTTTTTCCTGGCACCTAACCACTTTAGGACCTGTTATTTAATTTGGGAGTCAGGTGTTTCCATTGTGTTTGCTTGTGAGATGTTCAACAGAGATGTTTCCTCCTCTTTCCTGACTTGTTAGCATAATTGCAGCCACCGCAGCCTGTGTTCAAGCAGACAGCACTGCTTCAGGCACTGGCATGCTGTCACCTTTCTGCATTGATAGCCGGATTTATAATTAACGACTGTTTGCACAACTACAAATAGAATAATTTAGGTGACAGCTTCCTGTGGCGAGGAAGAAAGGAAGAAAAGATCCTCAAAGGGGCTAACCCCGCAATAGTTGCCTGATTGAAATGCCTGCTATTGCCAAGTAGTCCTTTTTCCACAGGCAGGGAATGTGCAGGATTCGTTGGGCTCGTCCTTGGCAATAAGACACCGGCTTCTTCAGTGAGTACGTGTCCTGGTGTTCAGCGGTATGGGGCAGCCAGATCCTCCACGGCATCCCTCAGTTACACCTTTGGTGCTAAAGCTGATCTTCTGGGGAAGCTGGCAAAGCGAGGAGGTTGGTGGTGCTGGAAGCAAAGGGTGCTTGCAGAGGTTTGCCTTGCCCAAGCAGCTATCAGAGGAAAGAGCCCAGCTGCAAGCAACCTTTTTCCAAACTTCAGAACAGGTGATTTGCCAAGAAAAATAGGCAGTTCTCTATTTTTATTGCTCTTATGTAATTGTCACCTTCAGGTGAAGTATTAGTTGACTGTGATTAATTTTTAGCTTTTCTTCCTGTCAGTGTTTAGCTTTCAGTTTTATTCCAAAAGATACAAAACTTGTTTGGTTGTAAACATTTTGTATCCTTTCTTTACTGTGTTTGTTATAGGAGGTATATTTTGATACTGACTTCCTTACACTTGGTAACAGTAGAGTTGAAGAAGAGGGATCTGGAATAAATTTCACAGCTTGTGGCTGGGCTGTGAGTTAACATCATGAAGGTGCCACAGCCTCGTAGGAACTTCTTACTTCAGCTGTTTTGATATGCTGTTCTTTGCCTTCCCAATATTTGTCTATTATTATTAAACTAATACCCTTTCTGTCAGGAGCAAGTTGCAATATGACTTCTGATTGAGACCTGCTCAAGTAAGAATGTTCTTTTTTTTTTTTTTTTTTCTTTCTTTCTTACAATCTCAGTAGGTAAGCTTGTAAGCTTTTTTGCTTACGAGCAAGTAGTGTAATGTTTTCACAGTATTGTCAGCTTTTTAGTATTTTTTAGTGGTCACTTAGCATTCCTTTCATGGCAGGAGGAAGGTAGCTTGATAAACTGTTACGTGTTGAAATGAGTGGAAGCTTACGGTGGAAGAAAGTAATTAGTATGGTATAAGATGATAGTTGTGATAATGCTCCTGGATGGAGCTACCATCTCTGCTCGTCTGAGCTTTCCATTTCCTTTTCTTTCTGGGGATATGGTAATAAGGTGGAGTTGGGGAACTGGTCTGGAAGTGTTAGAAGTGAATGCTGACAAACTATTTTACACTTCAGCAGGTCAAACCTTTGTCTGTTTGGAAAACAATAAGCTAAGATCTTTTTTAAGCATAGTAGTGTGTTTGGCACAGAAGGTAGTGCCCGTGTCTGGTCATTGTGAGTCAGCTGTATGTACACTACATATTTGAGTAGTGTTGTAGAAAAAGATGACAAATTGAGCTGTATTGAGTGCCAAATAATTGAACAAGATGCATCCAAGCCCTTACCAAACTGCAGATAATACTGTTTGACTAAGACTCAAAGCTAGTGCTGTCGAGGAAACAAATTCAGGCTCAGCATGAAATCATACTGTTGAATGTTTCTGAAGGGAAGCCCACGGAAAATGCCTAAACTTCAAAGGATATTTAAAAAAACAAAACAAAACTGTTGGCATTTCACAGTAAGTGGTCTGTGTCAAAGAAAAACAAAACCACACACTTTTTTCTAGTGTTGTTACTAAAATTTTGTACAAATGAAAACATCACCCATCTTGAATTTATTTATTTTTTTTCTCTTTCCTGGCTGTGTTCTAGCTCATGAGGTGCAAACTTTCTTCATTGTGTTAAAGATGCAAGGTAACTCCTTTCCACCATCTCACCTAATTTCTTCCTCTTCTACTGCCTACCTTGCTATCCTACTTTTGTTGCTGTTTACTTCATTCCAATACATCCCCTTATGCTTTTGTTCATCTAGTACTTGGTTTCATGCCTGGTCTCCTGCTTATTCTGCTTGAAACTCCCTATACTCCTCAGCACCTGTGCTAATCATTGATTCAATTGACCTTATCCGTTCTGGTGTAGTTTTTCATTTGAACATTCCCTGATACAATGCTTTTAAAACTTGAGGAAGGAGAACCCCTCCCCCCCTTTTTCTTTTAATGAATTCAACGAGATTCAAACCAGGAGGCATTCTCCTTGTGTTTCCTCCTCAAGGTTTTGAACTGCATTTTAGCCAGTGTTGTGTCGTGAAGTTCCCCCAGAGCTCCCTTTCATACTGCTGATGTGCTTCTCTGGCTGCTTTTACGTTGCAGGTGCTGGACAGGCAGCCAGCCTGTGACCACATTCAGTCCCAACAAAACTGTTCTACCACTTATTCTATCTAGTCTGTCCTGTGGCGTTTATGTTTAAATGATTCTTGCTCTTGACACGTTGCTTCAAAAGGGGGAGTGTAAGTTACTGCATGAACTTACCCTGGTTGAACGTTGGACACCTTACATATCAATTTCAGTGAAATTTGGGCTAGATTTGACAGTTAATCCCTATTACTTGCTAAGGCTGACTATTTTTTCTAGTTTCTGCAAGGGACAAAGTTCTTTAGGTGAAATTTCTAGGGTTTATTAATAGTAGGAAAGCGTGTATGGCCTAGGCCAGAGTTTGTACTTTGGTTCCAAAGATCAGATGCGGGTTGAGTGCATTCATCATGTGCAAATATTGATGGCACATTCAGAAAGTTCTTGTGGGCAAGTGGATCGCTTACATGGTCGTGACAAGGTACATTTTGCACTAGGAAAGCAATTAAGGTTAAATAAACAAAGCTGAGTATTTTTATAGAGGTGTAATCTAGGGTAGACAGTCTGGAATAGGGGTCGTTAACTTTGTTACTGATCTTAGCATAAGCTTAAATATTAGGAACCTGCATAAAGGTTTAGCTAATAGCTTTTAAAATAAAGTAGCTAATCTATTTTATTCGGTTATTGAGGCAAAACGAGCTTGACAGCATTGTTTGAAGAATTGATTTCAAATTAACTTGTCCTTTAAAGCTCTCATGCCAAGCAGTTCTTTTCAGGGAAATGGACTTTGGCATTGATTTGCCATAGCAATTGCTTTTGGTTGCTTGACTAGAACCAGAAGGAGTATTGTGTTTTCAAGTAGCTCTTGTTTTCATACCTTTCCTTTAAAATGTGCTTCTGGTGTGTTGCAGGGTTGTAAGGAAGCACTAATGAGAGAGCACTGGTAATTCTGGACCTGTGTGCTGTTTCTCAGGCCAGCTGTACTGTGACTGTAGCCCTGACCTGATAAGGTGCTGCAGTCAACTCCCTCTTCGTCTCTCCCAGCCTGTCCATTCCACATTTTGAGGAATTTGCCTATTGCAAGGCATTACTTACATCACTGCCATGCAAAAGTACCTAACGGTGGGGCAACCGCCAGAAAGAGATTGGATGTCAGCCCCGTGTAAGCAAGCTCTCCCTTTTTGCTCCTGTTTCAGTATAAAGCAGCAAAGTTGGCCTGGTGTCTGCATTCCTCTGTAATCAGTTGCCACAGCATGCTAAGGTTGCTTTGAGGGAAGTAGATAAATATTCTACCTGCCAGCCAGGGATATAAAAGCTGAAATAGGAAGGACTGGGGAATGTAAGATCTACTTGGCAAAATTTGGTGTTCGTGTGTGTGTGTTTGGAAATGCCTGGCATCATCTCATGTGTTAACTGATTTGGAAGCTAAAGTTGGAGGCTATTTTGTTTGTTTTTTAAACTCTGGAAAAATAGCAGCAGTTGATACGTAGTGGATGATATGGATATGTTCTAAAATAAGGAGGTGATTTAATTCTGTAAATTAAACGAGCCGTGCTGTGCATGGCAGCCTTAACAAGCTCATAAAGACAAGGTTCAGGAGACTTGCAGTACTTCAGATAGCAACAGGAAGCTTCACTACAAATGCTCCGTGGTTGGGTAGCTGCGCTGAAAATGAACAAGGGCAACAAAAGCCCAAAGTGGGCTTGAATTGCTTCTGAATGCATTGTATGGCAGTGTGATAGCTGAATACAAACAGGCCTGAAACAACGGAGTACTCCACTGGGGGGAAAGCAGATCCTCAGCGAGTCAGCTCTCCCTGCAGCCACGCTCTGCCTTGCCCGGACTCCAGCCAGCAGCACCACAGCTCAGAGAAGTAAGCCTGTCGGTCTGGTAGCCTCATAGCAGAAGGTTGCACACACGATAGCTTTAGAGAAAAGTGCTCTCCGTGCAAGACCCCAAGGATCTGTTCCCTGCCCTGTCCTCCCAGGTGCTACCTGGGCAGAGCTGGTCAGTGGCCCAGCCAGCCCCTGCGGCTAAGCTGCACCAGGTGCTGACCAAGGGACTGCCATTTGACTGTTTGGGGCTACGTAAATTCATTTCTTCAAAGGAAAAACTTGGCCGAAAGACCATTGCTCTTCCATTCACAGTAGAGGGAAGTCACAGGCGCACCTATTTTAACATAATATTTTTCAAAGTGTTTTCCTCATGTCACAGCATGCTGTGGTCACTTGGTGCGTGTTAGTCCTGTAGGGTGATGAAAAAATTACCTAACAGGGATGTAAAGACGTAAATGTTTAGATTTCCTTGGTCTAAAGCATACACTATTTAAATGCTGATGGAAAAACGGAAAGCACAGATTGTTTGCAAGCAAGAACATGTCCAGTCATTTGTTTACTCTAATTTCTTCTTCACCGTGTGTAGGAATTACTTTCCTTTTAAAATGTGGATGGCCTAACATGTGCAGGGGTCGGACAGATTGCTGGCTGTTTTGGGTGGCAGTGTTGCTCCTTGTTTTGTTTGCCTGTCCTCCTATTTGCAGGAAGGGGACGTGCACCAGCTGTGTGCAATCAGTGCCACTGCAGGTCCTGGCAAACACTTCGATCCTCTTAGGCGATAATGAACTGATGCGAACCTGGGTGCTTTGAAGTCTTTGCAACAAACACCCACACACACTCCTCCCCCCAGAACCCCGAAGTGTGCTTTGGTAAGTGTAAAATACAGATTTGTCAGCTGATCATAAACAGGGAGGAAGATGAGAAGGAGAAGCAGGAGCAGAAAACCACTCTTCCATGACAATTGTTTACAAAGTGCAGATGTTCTTACTCTGCCTTTCCTAATTCTCAGTTTGTTTTTCCTTCCTGAAGACTTACAAAACTTTGTGGTTGTAAACTTTCTGGAGAAGTTGTTCTCCCCCATCCCTTCACATGACAAGTAAACTTCAAACATGAACACCTTCAGTTTTGCAGATCTGAATATATAAAACTTATGTTCAGAGTATCAGGAGGTGTTTTAATTTCCTCACGCTATTTAGCTTCTGGCTCTGAGTAACAAGACTTCTGCAACACGTTTTCAAGCTCTTTCCTCTAGTTTGTGACACAGAACTTAGTGTAATTCTTTTGAATAAAATACCTTTGTGAGACTTCAGAAACTTGTTACTTTGAACAACCCTGCAGGATAAATTGAGTACAGCTTTTGTGTCTTAAAGAAGGGCTTTTCTGTACTTACATATCTAAGTCAGCTTGGCAGTTTTAACTTCTGTCCATAACATAACCTTTTAATTTTGTATGCAGTTGTGTCCTTCCTTCTTTTTTAAAAGAAGAATTGCTGTGGTTAGGTTATTCTCTCATCCTATTTTTTATTTTTTTTTCAGTAGTATTCTGTGCTTTGCTCTGGGTCCATTTGGGGACCGTTTGTGGCTGTAAGCTTTATAGCATAGGAAGTCTTCTGTCATGCTTGAGGGAATGCATTTTAAAAGCTTGTGGCAGAACAGATTATAAAACACTTGAAGCATGAATTTATAGAAAGCAGGTTTGAACCATGAGGTTTGAAACTTTAAGGTCTAAAGGAAGTGTCTGGATGAAGAAAGATAACTCATAGTAATTCTAAGGAGAGTTGGGTGTTCATTAACACAGTTTACAAGATAGGCTTTTTTTCTGAAGTCTGGGCATTTCTCTACCAGGAATGCTTTCTTGCAAAAAAAAAAAAATGAGGACTGGGTTTTGTTGCTGCCTTTTTCTTCACAAGTTTGAATGGAACATGGTCCTGTATTGTGTTCAGAAGCAGACTGTGTAGTGACCATCAGTGGAAAATCCTGGATAAGGGTGTAGAACTTCAGGTTTGACTGGAGATCAAGAGTACCGCTCAAAATCTAGCACATAATTAAAAAAAAATAATAATAAAAAAAGTACCTAACCTGTTTGAGTTTGTCAGCTTAGTACCAATTGCAGCAGAAAACTTTTGTCATCTGTCTTGGTGGCTGCAGCTTGCCTGCTTCTGAGGTTTGTGAAAGCAACAAAGTGTTTTAGCTAACTGTTTGGCTGGGCAGTATTAGAAATCTTTAAGTAATGAAGGGCACCTGTGCAGGTTTTTTTTTTTTTTTTTTTTTTTCCAAATTATGGGGCCTTTTGATGTTGGATGTGCGTAGGACATTAAGAATACGGTGATATTTGGTGGTCTTTTTTTCACGAAGCTTGTGAAGGCATTGCTGCTAACGGCTTTCTTTATTTTATGTCTGAATACTTCAAATGAACCTCAAGCAGCTGGAGATCTCAGCACTTTCAAGCTTTTCGCAGCTTTATGATTATATGTGTAGATGAGAGAGACCATCACTGAAAACAAGGGATTATTCTAAGGTGGGAACTTCACCAGAGCAGGCTTTGCGTCCTGCTACGTGTTGATGTTCCGAGTCTGTTCCTCCTGCTCCTTATTTTTTGATTGCTTTTCATCCTGCTTGTCAAATGACAGGCAGAGCTCATACAGAATTATGAAGCAGTGTGTTTGATCCTGAACTGTGCCCACTCAAGAAAGAAACCTCAGTCATCTGTAAACTCAGGCGATCTCTCAGGTGCTGCAGCAACGTATCACGGAACTTCACAGCCTGCTGCTGTTTTCTTCAGGGTTAGCTTTGTGTGGCATCAGTAACCCTCCCTGTTGTGATGAAGGCTTTTGTTCTCCTCTTCCCCCCCAGCCTTTCCAGGGGATGTCATGTCACCGCTGCTGTCAGAATTCATTAGCAGATTTCAGCTGTGTTCAGTTCTTTGTCGTGCTGTGGCAGTTAATGGTGCTGTAACAACAAGCTCTTAACTTTCTCCACAAGCCAGTTAACTACAACGTGCTTTTTTTTTTTTTTTTTTTTTTTTGGTTGAAAAATATGCTTTGGCAATTACAGGACAGTCATGATCCATATTCAATTGAAGAGAAGTGACCTGTTCACAAAATGTCTTTAGTGACAACATCAGATATAAAGCTTGGACACTTAGATGTTGAGTGTACCATTCTATTTTTTTTTTGTCTACAGCCTTGCTTTTTTTCTGCCTTTTTAAAAAATATATATGTATATAAAAGCTTAAATTAAATTTCTCTTTTTTTCTGTGAACAAAGATGATGAAAAGTACAATAACATCAGTTTTGATGAGAATAATGAAATGCTTTGTGACTTCATTATGCATTTTCTGTAATTGTGACATGAAAATGTAATGTGTTTTTCAGAGGCAACAATTGTAGAAATAAGTCCTTTACTGGATTGGTTGATGTATAGAAAAATTACTTTGGACATGCAGTTGAGATGAGAAGAAGTTCTGATTTTGGAAAGCTGTATTTTTTTAAATGTATTTATTTAACATACCTGTAAGAATCAACTTAGTAAGAGGTATGACCTACAAGGCATACATATATGTTATCTATTAGTTGTTAACCATCCTGTTGCAGAACTACTATCAAAGGAAACACAGTGTTTGAAAGCAGATCAGCAGTTTTGTAACTGATGGATAAAAACGTTGAACTCTTGTCCTCTGTCACAAAACAGCATGTCTTACATAGTAAATGTGTGGAGTTAATTTTTTCCTACAACTGTAGCTGGCAATAAAATTGACATGGTGATTTTCATGTGTCTTACTGTGCTTTCATGAAATATAGTTTATTGCCCACTAACATAATATGAGGACTTTTAAAATTTTCTTTTGTTGTTTTAATTAACTTGATACCTGAGTTTTCAGAATATTTGAGTAGCTTTTCTTTGTAAAGTTCAATGATGAGTGCTTACTATTTTGGTTTTGAAGATTTGAGGACATGCATTATTTATTATAAGCTAATGGCATTATTTGGTTACCTGAATAGTGTAGGTGTGGGTACAGCTTTGTATTTGATATTACAGTTTTCACAAAAATTTGCCATTGTATAATTTAGTCAAATCTGAACTATTTATGAGAAATGCTGATAGTTGGGCACTGCAATGCTCAACTTCTGTTTAGACTCAGCTTTTTTCTTCCTCTAGTCTTCAGTGTTGACTTTGACTTTTGATCTGTGGTTTCTAGTTGACTTCATTCAGGATGGTTTGTAGCCAAAAAAGGCATTATTTAGGAAATAAATGTGTGATAGATCCTGCCTTTGTCTGTGAACCACTTTTCCTTTGAGCAGTGGTTGTGTTTCAAGCTGAATCAGGCTGTAGAGGAAGCCATAGAGTTCCTGAATTCTCCAGTTCCCGTGGTGTAGGAAATGGAGCAACAGCCATTACTGCAGTGAACATGCTGTTTTAAGGGGTTATTTTAAAGGTGAGTTTTCATAAAGAAACAAGGCGGATACTGTATAGATCTTGTACATGAGCAATAAAAACTACTGGAAATTTGAGAGCGTTACTAATGTTTGCTGTTCTCACCCGTATTTTATAGTACTTGAGGTAGTGTAGGGAGAAGGTCTCTGCAATTACTTCAATTTCTTTTTCCTCCTGTTTGTTTTTGTTCTCTGACTCATTCTGCATATAGTAGATGGTATCGGCAGACTACTGCTAATCCGGTATCTCAGGTCTGACTGTAATGCTCCGCGCTGTGTAAGATGACACACACTGGATCCTGCAATGACTTAGCTGCATAGTTTATTTCTACGGACATAAAGTGGCATTGGTGAAGTTGGTACAGCCAGATTCACAGACCTGAAGTTTGAAGGGTTATTCATACAACCTGGTTTGATCCTTTATAAAAAGTGTTTGCCTCCAAAGTTGAATTAAATGACGCCTAAGAACCTGAGTACCAAAATCGATGGTCAGTATTGGTTTTCCACCAGTAAGCTCTTCTAGAATTTAGTTACCTTCAGGTTATCTGATTTCATGATGAAGCTTTCAGATAAGCAGTCTTGCTGTTGAACACGTTGCAGAGGCTGTGATAGTTTTCCCCCCTGATCCTCCATGTGAAGACTTTCCAACAAGTTTTTAACCACCTCACAGTCTCCTCTTTGACTAAGCGGATGTGTTGAGCTCTACAACCTTTGTATCGATACAAGTCATCCATCTCTTCCTACAAATACCTTTTCCCTCTTCAAGGCACTTGCTCCGTCCTTTACAGTAGCTTGCGTTATTTCCAGACCCTATGTTATGGCAAATATTATTAAAGTTCATGTTCTGGATTTTTTTTTTTTTTTTTTTTTTTTTTTTCCCCAAATAATGTCTGTTAATCTATAATAGCAACCTGTCCTGCTTTATTGCTAGCTGGTTTTTGTCCTCTTAACAGCAAGGACTGTTGGTACGCCTGAAGCCATCTGCGTGTTTTAAGGCTTTGCAGGCAAGAGTCTGTAGGTGACAAGTAATGCAAATCTTTTGGGAAGAGGAAGAAGGTCCTCAGAAAAGTTTAAGTACAGTCTTTGTATCTAAAACCAGTCTTGGTCTATACTTGATGTGAATATTCCTTTTTAAGGGTAATTCACTTATTAAGTGTTGTTCTTCTATCACAGTAAGTGCAACTGTGCTTTCTGTAACTTACCAATATTAATGTATAATCAGTCTGAAGAGAACAAAGCCCTTTTTTGTTACAGCTACGCAGTATTTTCAGAGCCTTGAGTGTCTTCAAGTCCCTCTCTGCTGTCCTTCCAGACCCAGTCCAGGGGCGTGAGTTCAGACTGCCTGGCTTAGTGTGCTGTGTGCCTTATCTGCGCCAGGTATTTGCAGCTTCTCACAGTGCTTGTATTACCTTCAGCATGGTTTTTGGCTTAGTGGGGTCTTAGGGACATGTCAGTCAAGATAGAGTGCAATGTCAGAATTGAAACTCATGATTTTCCTCTCCCACCCACCTCCTCTGGTTCGTCTTTGACATTCGCGTAGAGTTGTGCTAATTCTGGACTTCAGCTAGCTGAACTCTTCAAAAGACTCTGCAATGTGAGTTTACCTGTGATAGGTTGTAGTGGAAAGCTTAAATGAAGTGCGGGGAGGATTTGCAAAGCACTTCATAAATCTCAATTTTATGCGCTAATTTAGCACGGAGCCTCTTGAAGTGGTGCAGGGATTTTTAAAATTTATTCATCTGTATGTATAAATTTTCTTCTTAGAGGCAATCATTGCTGGTAGGTACCTGATTTCTAGACATAGGAGCAATCCAGTTTGTCTACTTATGGGCCTATAAAATGAAGTTAGGTTCCAGTTTTGAGGAGTTGCCATAGGAAAGAGTATTCAAATTCTTTGCGGCTTGTTTTTTGTTTTAAAATCAAGGCTTTTTTCCCCTTGTAACTGTCTACATTGAAACTAAATGCTTTTAAGTGTTTTCTAAATCAGCAAATAAAGATACAGTCATACATACGGTCTTCCCTGAAGGCTTACTTGTGAATGAGCTCCGATACATTGAGCTGAAGCTATAACTTAAAGGAAAATGCAAATAAGCAATGATTTTTTTTTTTTTTTTTTTTTTTTTTTTTTTTTTTTTTCTAAAAGGATGCATTTTCTGTAAATAATCTTTGCCTGTAAAATCTGTTTTTCAGTAAAACTTAAGATAACAGAATGACTGAAATGACTTGATCCTGCAATTTTTGGAAGCTTTCTTAGGATGCTCTGCTATAACTGTTTGCTATTTGTGACAGGTAGATATTATTTTTTCTGTGTTGGATTGCATCACAGATGTTACCCTCTAGAAGTAAATAGAAGAAAGCTCAATCTTTTAATATTTTATGTTAATTTAAAATTCAATTTGGAGGTGAGAGGCTTCTATTATAACGATATTGCTGCATGTCTGAGGAATGATGGTTGGAAAACTTGCAGCTACTGCTTTGGAGATGTAGGTATGGTCCTTTATTCCTGCTGTAAGTAAAAAGATGCTGCAGCAACAGGTGGCTTGTGCTTTGTATCTCAATTTGGAGGTATTTTTACACCGTAAGCTGTAATGCATCTTCATCTAAAGCTTTTGTATTTTATATTTCTTCTGTATTTATAGTTTAATTGATTTTTTTTTAGGGAGATGCAGAGTTTTACCACCTGATACTTCTGGTTTCCAAGATGATTTTCTGTGTATTGTATGATCAATGTCAGGCACAGTTTGTGGGAAATAACTACAGATAAGGAGTAAGTGATAACCTGCGCACGTTGCTCAAAGTGAAGTTTATCTTTTACTTTGATTGTGACTTCAGCAATGCCCCTTGATTTGTAAGGAAATTTGCAAATACTGTGCTGCAGTTAAACACCTCATGGGATTTTCCTGTGAAACATTAGAGTTGAATTTTATGTTAATGGTGAGACATCAGGTTTCATATTGGCAGTGTAGAAAAGGAGAGTTTTCTCTGCAGAAGGTGAAAACAGAAGCTTGTTTTCATAGGTGTTGAGTTGAACTGCAGTCTTCCATTCAGAAAAGCTGGCTGGATAACCCTCATTAAGATGCATTGATGGTAGATATGGCTCCGAGGTGTGTCAATAATGCTGAACTACAAGGGAGGAGGAGTCAGAATGTAGATAACAAATAGTTCAGGTTTCCAGGGTTGTGTTTTTCAGATAATTTCTTGGGAAATCATTTTAATCAGCAAATAGGAAAAGCTGATGCATGCTGAAAAGTATTGTATTGGTTGTCTTAGAGCTACGAATCGATGCAGAGACACCTTAAAGGTGTTATACGTTCTATCCCATTCACTTGATTTCACATCTTTTAAATAAAGTAATAGGTAGCCATAAAGTGTTACCCTTACTGAAAGGGCATACAAGACTTAGCCATTAAAATATACCTGTAGTACTACTGTTTTTCCCTTTTCTGTCAGTTGAGATAATGCAGGTGGGTGAGCAGTGCAAGCCCTTCCTAAATGACATTCCCACCTGTAATACTGACAGTTTTCAGGAGACCAACACGGAACCGTAAGTTTTCAGTGATGTATATAAAGAATATGTAGGGTACAGCAGTCTCCTTCTAGGAAAAAAAATGAGTGCACACACTTGTATGATTAGAAATATCCCCATTTGCCTAATGCAGTGGTGGACGTGAATAATATTTGTTACTTACGAACCATTCATAGCTATGCGTGGTGTGAGTCTATGTAGAAGGGCCTGGAGTACATGAGCAGAAAAGCTGTTCTTGATTTATTTCCTTGGTAACAAACACGTTAATGGTGGTTGCACAGAAAATTGGGTCTTAAGTTTCTTTACCAACAGATCCTAAGTGAGTGGTAAGGATATGAAAAGCTGGCATGGAAAAGGTTTGTTAAAGAGCCAGTCTTTGACACAACAGAGAAGGAAAACACATTTTTTTTTTGTTCTGCTCGACTGCTGCTTAATTCCTGGGGAAGGCATGCATAACTAGACTTGTTCAGAAATGTGCTTAACGCACTTGGAGCACATTAACCTCTTTCTGTAGCTAAGTTTGTCATTCCTGTTTGCCCAATTTGATTAGGGGATAGAATTTCAGGTGTTTGTTTAATACATTAATGTGAAAATAACGTGTGGGGTCACTCACTCTCTGGGTCTGTGATCCCAGGGACCCTCTGTCTGTCCCAAAGCAGCTGTAAATGCTGCTTTATGTTTCCAGGTACCGCTTTATGTTACACTGGAGTTGATAAGCCAGGCCTTTCAGAATCTAGGTCTATTTTTAATTCTTTTTAAATACAACTTTTCAAACAGATCCTGGATGAAAGCAGAGTAGCAGAACAGGTGCTGGTAACTCATGTTCATCTCTCTTCTGTCCTCCTGTTTTCCTTTAGCACAGGGACGGCCGAAGCTGTGTCATTAATGACTTGCAGTGACACAGTAAGCTCCAGCACACACAATGACTTAGGCTGGTGCCTGTGGCATGCTCCCTGTCAAACAGCTCCCTGGGGAACTTTTAGCTCCTGTGCCGAATGACGTTGAAGGACACGTAGCTGGCAAGTAAAGGCCAGCTTCCTGTGCCCTGAGCACCCAGCTGCTGGCACTTCTTTGGGGCTGGCTCATGCTGTCTGAGCTGCAGCTAGACTGATGGTCGCGGTGTCCAAACACCCCGCCACTTATCCCACTCTTGGCACGGCCTCTGCGCTTGGCTGCTTCTGCCAAGGACAGCCCCGGCTGGAGACGCAGGCTGGGGGCTCCGCCTGTGTTACTGACTTCACTTAAAGTATTAAAAATAAGTAAAGAAAAATCCCGAGTTTTCATTTGTGAACTCGATGCAAAGCGGGTCACACTAGAAGCTCTGAATTACTCGTGCTGAATTTCCAAGTTGCTTTTCCACTTGGGGTATCCAGCATATGACCTAAAGATAGGAAACAAATTTTCTGTGAAGCTCTGAATCGTTAAGGTATGAAACTGTTAAGAACTAGCATAAAAAACAACTGCAAGTTCAGTCTTAAAGCAAGCACCTCTCTGATTTGACAACAAATAGCAGTGTGCGAGGAAGTGTTACTGTTAGCTCCTGGCTACCTGCCATGGATGCTTGGAGACAGATTAACAGGTTTGTGGCACAGAGAAGAGCAGGTCTGACTCGTTGGAGGAGAGACGTGGAAGTTGTGGGAACACATATTGGACGTTCTTGGTAGTGTTAAAAATTGTTTAATTAAAAATTTGCGATAATCTTCAAAATGGGATTTTATTCTTGTTGCAGACAGCTTTAAGGTGGAATTCCTATCATCTCTTGTGTCCGGGAGACAGTATTCGACAGAAACGTGGGCTTGGATTTAGGGAGTATGTTGCAATGTAAGTGGGGGCTGCTCTTCATCCAGGGGCTGGCCTGCAAGAAACTAACATTTTATCCTCTTACCCATCAGTGGGCTAGCAAGTAGGTGTAGTTTCAGGTTGGAAATGAGGACACATTTCTTCTCAGAAAGAGCAGTCAGGCATTGAAACGGATTTCCCAGGGAGGTGGTGGAGTCACTGTCCCTGGGCGTGTTCACGGAAGGGTTGGATGTGGTGCTTGGGGACATGGTTTAGTGGGTGACATTGGTAGGACGATGGTTGGACCAGATGGTCTTGGAGGTCTCTTCCAACCTTAATGATTCTGTTATTCTGTCTTTCTGCAAGTGAAATGTTTTTGACCTCTGAGCATGGAAAGGGGAGGAGAGAGTGCGGTATAATTTGTGCAGTCACCTGGCTTTTTGGTAAAAGAGGAACACTGTGCTGAATAAATAGCTGAAATGTAATTGCTAGAAACTTAAAGCTGCTAGAAACTTTATTCTTCTCATAAAGAATATGAGAATGAAGGTTTAATATGCCTTCACCTTTTTGCCCTCGATAATTAGGTAACTGTGTGTTTTCTTCAGTAAAAACCATTCCTGAATAAGACTGTCCATTTTCTGGATAAAAAAAAATGAATCTGCATTTAATCATAGTACACTGATATATCAATATCAAGAGCAATTTCAAAGCACTAGGAGTGTACAGATCGCCTCCTCCTTTTTTCCCTCCTTAAAGACAAAGAAACAAAACCAAAGAAATCGTGTCTGGGAAAGAGTGAGAGGAAAATATTGTCCAACTGCCAGGAAAAAGTGCAGTGTGCTGGCTAAATAAATCAATCTTGGCAATTTATATACCGTTTAGATTTTAGGAAATAAACAATAGCAAACTATGAATTGGCTGACCCCCAAAAATATGAGTACTCATTGAATGTCTGACTTGTGAATTTTCAGGTTTTTTTTTTTTTTTTTTTTTTTTTTTTTTTTCCAAGAAGGAATTGTTTGAGCTACTTCTAAGTACAGATTACTCATTGTTATATGAAGATGGATCGTCACATTGTTTTGTTGCTGTTGGTAAAATTTCATGCCTCTAAAATTTCATGCCTTTCACGTTTACTTTTCACAGGGATATGTGAGTAGATATGGTGTTTCAGAATTTTAAGTAATTTTATTCTGACAAGTTCATTTTTTTTGGCTGTTTTAAAGAAAAGTCGGCCTATGTTTTACAGGCAGACAGACAAACAAGGGGAGATTCCGAAACAGTCCTGACATTGGTCCTGTCTAGCTTGGCCAGCTGTCTAGGAAACACATTATACAAGTCTTTTTGTAGCTAGCCTCTAATAAGTGAGGTATGATTCGGTAATTGGTATGGTAATTAACCTGGAAAACTATCCTCAGCTTCGCTTGCCAACTGGCTTTATATGTTGTGATGTTAATTGGTAAACTGATCTAGTGGAGAGAGGCTTGAAATGTTTACAGGCTTGACTGTATTTAATTCATTGTTTATTTTGGTGAATGTTTCCTTTTTTTTTTTTCTTTTGCATTTGTGAAAAGTATGGTTTTCAGAGTTTTAGTGTTCTGTAAGATTTTTCCAAGGAAAAAGAAAATACCATTTTTGTGGGTATTTCTTCTTGGATGTAGATTCCTGGCTTCATGAATTTATGCATGGTAGGCTGTAAAATATCGACATGTTTTTATCGTTAATTCTGGTTGCCATACATATGGTCTGTGTGTGTGTTCCTGTAACAAAATGCTATTTGACAGAATGTGATCTGCATTAAATCAAGAGTTAGAATTTAGAATAGAAAGAATTGTTTTCTTGTAGTAAAACTTGTGTGGTAAATATAGAAATATGTAGGAGATTATACAGGGGCGATGAATTTACTAGGTACAGATGGCAGAAAATTTTCTTAATGTTGCCTTATCTGTCTTATAGTAGGTGCTTTTTTTTTTTCATTATTAATTCAAATTAAGGCAACAGTCCATGGCTAACCTAAGTATACTTTGCAATGGTTATGTTTGATTCTGTTAAGCTTGTTAGATTTGAAGCAAGGAAGCCCCTCTATATTTATGTATGTTATGGTTTACAAACTGCTAATTTTGCAATTTTTTTGTGTGTAAGAAGCCTCTGTTACTCTAAGTATTTGGGGTGTAATGAGGCCTTCGTGTTGTTGTGGGTTTCTTAGAAAAATACCAGTGAAATATTAGTGAATTATAAGAGCTGTTATTAACTCTATGTTTTGTTTTATAGGTTATTCAGCAATAGTTATGAACTCCCGTTTACGAGCCTTAGGTGGGAGGATAAATAACATACGAGCATCAGAACTACCAAAAGAGAAAACCCGATCAGAGATAACCTGTAACGTTCACTTTTTGGATGGCTCAATACAAAGCTTCAAAGTCAATGTAAGTTTGGAAAACTATATATTTAGAAGTATAAATATAAATACATATTTATAAGTAAGTTTGGAAAACTGTATAAGTATTTATATAATATAAGTGTTTGTTTGAAAGCTGAGTATCTGATTTGTTTGAAAGCTGATGAATTGTGGGACCCTGAGGTGTGGGATTTCCATAAGATGTTGAAGGTATATCTTTGTCACTTCAAAATTGCAGAGTTACTGATTATGAAATAGATTTATGAAGCAATGTTATAATTTTCTCTAAAGTCAACTGACTGAAGGGTCATAACATCACATCAAGCAGATTGTATCTGAAAAATTGTCTTCTGCATGGTGTAGGAATCACTGAAAGCAGATAAAATGATCGTGATCAGCTATGAATAAATAATTTGTATCTAAAAGGGGAATCCCAAATTTGGATGTACTACTTCTTTTCTGTCATCAAAGGACTGGTAATGCTAAAAGGAGGCCATGTAAATTAATATAGTGAGGTCAGTACATGTTTTCTGAAATACAGAGATGATGCAAGTAGCAAAGACAGCATGGCTTAGTAGGACAGCTCAGTCTGTGGTGCTTTAGTGTGGTTTTCTTTATCGGTTTACCTTTTAGGGGAGCAGACCGGGAAAGGGGATGGAGGATGCTGGAAATTTTAGACAGGCTTATAGAACTTAATGTAGAGTAGTTCAGTTGGAAGGGACTTAACAAAGATCATCCAGACCAACCTCTGAGACAAGTTTGTGCTACAGAATTTTTCAGGAATATCTGTACTGTGAAAACAGCTAATAGAATGCAGTTATACAGATAGGATAATACAGTAAATATTTAGTTTTATAACCCTTATTACTAATTAAAGGTGTTATTTCATTTTTAGATGAAAACAAAAGAAATACCTTCACTCTTCAATCAGTTTTTGGTAGAATTATTTGACAAGACAGGAAAACTGAACTAAAGTATAGTGTGAACTTGCGTATGATGCTTCCTTTGTCCAGTTTGAGAAATAAGGGAGTTCTTATGAGGACACTCCATTGCTGGATTTCTTTAAATTATGGCATGCATTCCTACAGGGGTCTCAGAGCCTCATTTGAGAACTTATTTTCCAAAGTCTTGTTATAATTCACTTAAATGTATGTAATAGTTTCATTGTTCATTTCCAGCATGCCCTGTAAGATTGCCCTGTCTGTCAATTGTGACTAAATCTAGCATAAATTTCTCATCCCCCAGACCCATGTACAAGGACCTTTGAAAAACGAGGAATTAAAACTTTTTGATGGTATGGTACTCTTCCCCGTAAGTGTTTACAGAGCTTTAGATATAGCTCTTGGCCTGATGAAATCTAGCACCGTGCACCTGAACTTTGCGCTTCTCATTTCATCCTTTAAGCAGTGAATTCTGTACAAAAGATCAAAACTGTTATGAACCTCTGGACCCAGCTAATTCATCTCCCTGCCTCGAGCATAGCCGCGGGGTGTCCCTGCTGGTTGTCTCCTTGATCCAGGAGTCAGAAGGGCCTCCTTCCCTGCTGCTCTAATGCTGAGCTGCCCTGAGGGCAGCACAGGACCCTTCATCGCAAAGAAGCCAGGAGTGTGGCTACCTCGCTAGGTTGTGTGTTAGTGCAAGGATGAGGTTTCACAGAGATTAATGTCCTCACAGTACTGAGCTCCCCTACCAGCTCTGGCGGAGGTTGTGCTCATCTGTCAGGCCTGCCCTTCCTGATTACCTGGCCTTGAGGCCTGCCTCAGGGCAGGCTTTGCTGCTCTTTGATTGTGTCACAAAGTCCAGCTCTGAACAGGACTGGAAGCCAGCTGCTGAAAACTCATACTGGAGTTCTGCTTATATTAACAGACAAATACAGCTTCATGAAGTTTCTGTGCGTGTTGTTATTTTCACAGCCAACACCATTTAGTTTTATGTCTGTGAGCAAAGCACTTCAGTAGATCAGTGAAAAAAAAAAAAAGGTTGTCAAATTTTCAGGGCTAATTTTTGGGCTAGGGGTGCCTCACAGTGATTTATGAAAGCTCTGAGTTTGGATGTGTTAACATACATGTGTCAGTGTATGAATATTAGGCTAATATTCGCAAACACATAAGTACGCCTTACATTTATAGTTGTAGGTATGTTTCCACTACTAGTAGTGGAAAGTGAATGGGGAAAAGCAGATTATCTAAGTCTAAAGCCTAAGAAGTCTTGGCTTTCTTTCATGCAATAGTCTAAGTGGAATTACAGACTCCTCCAATTCTAATGACGACAAACTGAAAAATACTGGACGTTGTTTTGTCACGTAGCGGTTATCTGAACACAGAGTTCTTACTGCAAGAGGATTTCTTTCAAAGGCATAGAAGTATTATAGAGAGGAATAAACATTAAAAAAAAAAAATCAAGGGTAAGAAGTAACTCAAGAGAAATTTGCTTTGAGTTTAAGCAAATACATATTTTGAGGTTGTAATTTCTAGTGTCTCTCTGGCACTGAACAAATGCCTAAGACTAATTAATTTGAAGTTAATTTGAATCTATCACCGTTGTATTAAATTTAATAGTCTAAACAGGCAACCTATTCACACATTGAAAATAAGAATTTATGTATTTTGAAATTTTGAACTAGTAGGGAAGTTAATGTCTTGATACTCATGGTACCACCAAATACTGAACCTTCTGGAGAACAGGGAGAATAGAGAGCTGACTTTTTCCTCTTCATTTTGTAGCAACTGGATGTTTATTGAGCCCCCACAGTTGAATTTTCTCAAACTTTGTTGGTAACCTGCATAGGCTTAGAAAACTTTCCGAATCATAGCCATAGGTGTCTCTATCATTCTTCTACATGGGACTTTTCCAAATGGTTGTACCTGTAACAATGTGAACAAAATCCAGCCATCCTCAAATGGGGCAGTCAAAGAGGAAAGTTGGTTTTTGCTTGTGGAAATAACCTGATGGACTTTGATTACTGAGAAACCTCAGGATAGTTGCTTAATTTGATTTGAGTTTGTTCTAATTAAGCTCTTACACTAAAGAATGTTGATAGCTTGGCCAGCTGAAAAGGAAGATTTAATTTCAAGAGAACCATTTTTTTTTTCTTTTATATTTTGCTTTTGGCACAACAGTGGAATGATAGCCTTTGTTGTCCATTGTTTTTATTTAAAGGAGCTTATACTTGGTGAATGAGAAATTTATATTGATGGTATCAGAAAAAGTTAATATAACTTGTGGTATGTACTGTTCTTAGGTCATCTTTATCAAGAAAGTTCACACTGAACTTAGACACATTTTGCTTCTTTGCTTGCATTCCAGATAGAAGTTGTATGTTAATTCTGCCAGGCTGAAATGGCCTGTCTTGTCTTTCCTCTATCATGTGTTTCAGTATTTAGATGGAACATGTCCACCCAAGGAATAGAAGGTGCATGTAAGCTAAAATTTGGAAATATTTGAGACCAAGGCTTGACTGTACTTCACATGGAACGTTGTATTTGATTATATTCAAGTTTTCTTGAAGCTTTCAAATAAATTTCATGTGTTTGAATTTTGTGATAAGGTTGATTCATTTGTTTGTGAACTTATGACTGTCTTCACATGAGGAAAATGTTATTTGTCATTCTAATACATACAGAATGTGCTCACATACCATGTTTGGGTGTGATAAATAGGTATATATTGAGCAATAATGCAGATCTGTTTGCAACTTTTGGTGTAAACATACAGGAATTTTCCATTATTGCTCTACTTTGACTCATTTACTAGGAATGACTACTTGGGAGCTATGCGTCTCAATTTCCAGCAAACTGACTTTTGGGAAAGGCTAAAACAGTGTCAAATATTCTCTGTATTGTATTATCTTTCTGAAGCACAGTTGATGCTTATGTTTTTAGTGCCTGTGATTTTTGCTTTTAATCTACTTGGCTTCCTTCTAGAAGCAGGGTTTTCTTCTAGAAATACAATGAGTTGGTTGTAATAACTAGAAGTCGCATGACTTGAAATTCAGACGGTAAGGATTGGTGTTTTTTCTGTACCATCCCAATCAAGTTCCTCCTTTTAATATTTTGAGAAGGAATACGACTGTTACAGCTATCACCAACAATTACTATTGATATGTTTAAAATAATGAGCAGAGGTTCTCTTAAAGGTTCTTTTTGGTTGTGGGTGTGAATTAAAATTTTAAACTGCTCATACTAAACTGCAATGACACAGATGTGCAGCATCTTCATCACTAACTTTTCCTGCTTCCATTGTTTGATAACACAGGAGAGGTTGGTGCTAATCTGCATCCCTGCATATTGAAAGAGTTACTGTATGAAATTCCAGGCTAGCAACAAATATTTAGTTTTACGTTGAAACAGATCAGGCTACTCTACGTCTGGAAAACAATAAAACAGTATGAAACTTGATGACTCTGAGGCCAGTAAGAAAGTGATCTGACCTACTGCAGGCTTGTTAGTCTGATCCCTTCAGGGTGCCTGACTTCATAATAAATGCTGAAGGAAAGAATTGTGCAGGGGAGATATTTCCAAAGTTAGATCAGGCACAACAAACCTCATATGTGTTTAACAAACAAAATCATTTTTGAGACAAAGAAAATGCAGTGAGTCAATGCTCTGTGGGCTTAGATAACTTAACTTATTTTGTGTGACCTTTATAAAGGAAAATACTGAGCTGTAGTGTAGGAAATCTAGCAGTGTTATGGGATGGACAAGGAGTTGGCTCAAGAGGTGCCAGTAGTTCCTGCTGAAAAGAGAGATGTTAAGCTGTATAAGGACATAAGCATTGGAGTTACCAACTTTAGTTTCTTTAACACAATGCTATTATTTTTTTTCAGTAAACCAAAAAAGTAAGGTTCGAGGCCTTATTTAAAAACCAACCCAACAAACAAACAAAAAGAAAATGGGAGTATGATGTAGTAGACAGGTTACCATGAAAAATGAGTAATGCAGTGGGAAAATCAGTGGTATAAAGTAATAGCTTTCCTGAAAAGTATTTAATGTGGGCTGTTTTATTTTTTTGTTTGTTCAAACTTAGTTTTCAGTTGTAAACAGTAGAGGAGGAGAACATTGGTAGTTTGTAGACATAAATACTTCTGTTGTGGCTGTGAAAAAGGTGAGTGCTCCTGCGCATCAGGCAGGAGCTTTGAGCCAACGTAGAGGAAGTATTGGCAGTGTTAGTCTTGGCATTGGGGCCAGCCTCCATGGAAAGTCATGTGCAGATCCACGAGCAGACAAAAAAGGCAAGTTTCAGCTTGGGCAGGCATGGAAGGGACAACTAGGATGCTCTGCAGAATTTGGGACCTGAGGAAAGAACAGGCTGTTCTGTTTATTTTAGCTAAACAAAATCTTGCATGCCCTGAATAAGGGCATGAGATGAGTAAATAATTTCCAGCAAGATGAAAGGCCATTGTTAGCAGAAGAGCAAATAAACTAGCAGTGTGTAAAGTCAGTGTGGACATTGGAAAAAAAGTGTAGCACTTTGTTCAAGCTCTTAGGCATATAGGGACCAAAGGACCCAGGCTGTTAGTGGTGGGTGAGTGTTAAAGGCCTACATAAAGAAAGGATGACCTTAAACAACACGTGAGGAACAGTGGGCATTGTGTCTGTAGTGAGATTGAATTTGCAAAAGCGTAGGAGGTGCTTTATTCTGAGATTGTCATTGCCAGAAAGTGGGGCAAAGCTCTTGCAAAGGAAACAGGGAGGTGTGTTGCACTGTCCTCTGAAGGTGTTGCTTTGTACATGTTAGTCTATGGAAGGTAACAAACTGAAAAGGATGATTTGCGTATTTACCCTTGCACTCCAAAGAACTGAGTCTTCATTTACATGATGTTTATGCAGTTCTTAGGGCAGCGAATCTTTGATCATACAAGCTGCTAGGCAGTACTTAAAGTTAAAAAATAATGAAAGGGTTCTTTCTCTTGAATTTTTACTAAGCTAGAAGATTTGAAGTTGGCTAATAATTTCCAGCAGTATTTAGGGAATTCATGTTATGGCCCAGGCAGACTATAACAGGTATAATCTTTAAATATTAATTTTGACCTCTCCAGCATGAGGTGAAGTATTTTTCAAAACAAATTTAAATGGACTGAGTAACAGGTAGTTATTAGGTTGTTAATGCAAAACTTTTAACACCAGAATAAGGACTGGTGAATGTCAGAAAGATTAAATAAATGGAAACTTCTTTCAGAGCAGAAACAAGAAACCATCTCAGGATCTTGTGTTGTAACAGTACTCAAGTGTGAAATGTTCGTAAGTTTTTACTTCCTTGTAGGAAGGGAAGAGCTTTATTAATGTCTTAACTACTTGCTGTAATGATTCGTAGGGTTAAGAACTTGGTCCTAATATCCAGTTTAGCTGAGTGGTGTTGGTGTTGTGTTGTCCTCTGCCCATGGAGGAGAGGGGTAAAACAATTTTATGTTTTAAAGCACTTGACACTTTGTAGTGTTTGAGTACTACGTGGCTTTGGACCATCTGTTGGAATGGATGTCAAAATTCAGAAGCAGGGATGTGACATACTTGGCCTGCCTCACTTTACACCCAGATCTGAAAATTGTAAATGTGCAAAATAGACTGAAAATAATGCAGCATGAGCTGTGTGGGTAACTTTATTTTTAGGTATATAGGCTGCAAAATAATTCATCTGTTTCTTAAAACAAAGCTAAAGCTGTGTAAATACAGGTTTTGTTCAAGAAAAATAAAAACCTTCAGATGCAGGAATTTTGACAACTGGAAAAGTTGAAAGTGAGTTCTTGTACTTGGCTTAGATTTCAGGAGTGGGTGCTTCATCTCGGCAATATGGAAGAAAATCTGTGCTTTTGATACCAGAGAGCTAGGACTGGAGCTACAGAAAGGTGGTGTTTAGAATTGCTTGTGAAAGAAAATGGAGGGGAGGAGGAGGAGAAGAGAATGCTAGGTAGGTAGAGGAAACTAGTACTGACTGCTGTTAATGCTGCGCAGGTGGGTTTAGGATTCAGAATAGAGAAACAGGGAGCTTACTTGCTTTTAAAGGGAAGCAGTAAGAGTGCTTAGCATTTCATGTGTGGCACAGGAAAAGAGGTATACCACTGTGAGAAGGTGGGGATAGAGAAGAGGAAGGCATTTGAATTGCGTTGAAGAACCAGACATGTTAAAAATGAGAAAGGAACTAGGAGGTAATGGTGTCGTGAGGAATGGAAATGAGAAGTGTTGGAGTTTACAGAGAAAATTAGCAGTAGAGTCGGCCCACGGTAGTCTTCTCCTGCCCTGCTTGTATCAAACCCCCAAATTTTCAAACTCTTTTGATTCAAGTGTATGTGTCATCTGGAGTAATGACTGGTTTTGGTCACAGAATAACCATCGGTTTCTTGGTTTGCTCAGTGTCAGAAGAGCACTCCAGAGATATGAAGTCATGCTGCAGAGTTGTGCGGGTGTCACGTGGTGCCACTCGATAGTTTTTAATGTTCTGCTTGTACGCAAAAGGGGGACAAAAAAGGAAAAAAAATCCCAGGTAAATGAACATGGATGAAATGAATATGGAACGAAATACTACAAGTCTTACTCTGGATTTAAGTCTATGTATGCTATTTCAGAAAAAAAAATGTTTTGATTGGTGCTGTGATTTGAATGTCCCATGGGATGTTCGAAAGTGGAGAGTTGGGAATGTGAGGCTTGGGAGAAGAGAGAGTGGACAGAGCTGCATTTGATGGCAGCACAGTGTCACTGACTTGGTTTCACTTGCAGTTATTGCAAAGGCTTTCACTGTTTGCTGCAGAAGTTAAGCAAGATGTGAGACGGATGGAGGGGAAAAAGGTAGTCTCATACACACGACAGCTAAGCATTGCCTACCTTGGTTTCTTCTTATGGGACTTGGCTCCAGAAAATTAGGTACAGCTTTTCATAGGAGGCCAGTAGGTGTTTTCCTGATACCTTACCTTTTGTCTGGAGTCTGGTGTAGAAATAGTGAGCATTCAGATCCCAGCGGAGCTAGTGAGCTCTGCTCCAGCAGTAGTAAGCTTAAGGTAATACACAGTATTCCAAAATAAGGTAGTAAAGTGTGTCCTGTGCTTGAATTTTTGGTGGGCTGTTCCTATATTCTAAATAGAAATAATGTTTTTATGAGAAAAGGGGAGACTATGGAATATGTTAGTATTTAAAGCACTCTATTACAGTGCTTTGGTGCCCTGTGTAAAAAGGGGAGAGAAAAAGGAAAAAAAAAAAAAAGCCCAAACCAACAAAAAGCAGATAAATCTGTCTTCTGAGTGAGCAGGGCTTGAGTGTTGTATAATAAATAAGGTCTAAACAAAGAGAAATGAATAAAATATTGTGTTCTTGGCTTAAGTGAGCACTCTTACATGCTGAATAAGACTGGGGGCCATTCACAAAGATGTGGTGCGTAAGTATGTACGAATGCATAAGCATCAAGTCCTTTGGTTTCTTAAACAAAGTGCTTGTGACACAGCCTGAAGAATTTTCCCCTGATGTCATTTTTGTGCATCTCTACAGCTTATTTCTAATTTTAAGAATAAGACTCAGAAAATTCAAAAAGAAGATTCAAAAACTTTACGTCTATAATCTTTTGTGTAGAGAAGATACCAAACAAACTGTCCTGGATTTCATTCTGTCCAGCAACTTGGTATATAAAGAACTACACTGAAAATGCATGGCAGCATGGCAAGCCGTGTTACATGCTAGCGTCTTTAATATTGCAGTTTTGTTCAGGGGTTTTGTGTATTGTTTATTTGTGTTAACAGCATTGATTAGCGGTGTGCTTTGACATAAGCTGGTTAATCTCTATTCCACACTGCAGCGGTGTGGAGGTATGCTAATGTAATTTCAGGGAAAATACCCTGTGCTTGTGCATCTGGGTGTCCTGCGGAATTCTCCGGTTACACCAGTTCTTCTGGGAATACCCCACGGGATGGGTGTCTGGGGTGGCATAACGGTAGCAGGGCGAGTGGGAATTCAGGCTCATGAAGTCCAGGATCTCATGGCTGAAATACAGCTTTCACCTTTTTTTTTTTTTTTTTTTTTTTTTCTTTTTTTCCCATTCTGGTGTATACAAACTTTCCCTTCTGAAAGCTGATGTGGAAACAGAAAAAGCTGCTTTGGTGGTGACATCAGGGGCCACAGCAGCCCCGTGTGGCTGCAAGCCAGGATTGCAGGGTACAGCTCCAGAGAAAGGGTGTTGCTCCTAAGGGCTGATTGAGCAGAGGCGGTCTGCATAAAAGGCAGTCGCCTTTGATGAACCCGACATGAACCCGAGTTCATGTCAAATCATATTATGAGATTTCTGGTACCTAACGTATTTTGGAAAGAAAGTCCCTTTAAAAAAATAGACTTTTATCAATTAAAGTTCTTATATTGCTGAGAAACTTTGAACCAATGAATTAGCAGGTATTTTTATTCAAAAGTTGTTTATTTTTTTTAATAAAACTTATTTAAATTAATTGTATGTTACAGTGTGTAAGTGTTGCAAAGTTTGTTTATTTTTTAATAAAACATTTAAATTAATTGTATATTACGGCGTGTAAGCATTGTAGAGTTTCACTTCTAAACTTTTCTTGTTTTCAGAAACAAGACACTGGTCAGATTTTGTTGGATATGACCTATAACCAGCTGGGTGTGACAGAGAAAGAATATTTTGGTTTACAGCAAAATGAAACGTCAGTAGATTCACCTGTAAGTATAGTAAATAATAAATGTGTATGTATATATATGTGCATATATATACATACACACATATATAAAAATAAACACCAATTGTTTGTAAATATTTTTTAATCTATCTAACAGTTTTTCATTTCACAGCGGTGGCTTGAACCAAACAAACCTATTAGGAAACAGTTGAAAGGTAAGATCTGTTTTTATATCTCAACTGTAGTGGTGTAGTTCAGCTTTTTTATGTTCTTACGAACAGAATAAATACAGTTGCTGTTAACTAGTGCATCCAGATGGTAGATTGTTTTTTAGAGCAAGTCTTATCTCTGTCAGTCTTTTCAGCAGAACTTTCTGCATCTCTTGCTGCTCTGAGTTAAGACATGACAGATCACTAACTGTGCTGTGTCACTGTCTACACCTCACTTCTGAGCACTGTTGGACATCATGGCTATGAAAGCAGTACCCAGTTTGGTGCCAGTAAATTCATCCCCACATGGAAGATAAGAAAGAGCGATTTTGTTGAGGCATGTGTAGCCAACTTATTGTCTCAAGTAAAATAAAATAATAAATAAATAATTATATGCAAAAAATAAAAAATAAAAAAAAAAACAAACACCACCAGCACAAAAAAAAATGTGCTTCCAAATGCATGCATTGCTCTAGTGTGTTCCATTTATGAACAGTTTTAGGTAGTACAGAATGTTTGCCAAGAGGAAGGAGAGCTTAAGGACAGGCCAGCCAGCATGGTAATGCCCAGACAGCAGCTTAGAGAACATGGAGTAGTAGGACAGTGTCCCAGTTTGTGCTGGAAAACTTCAGCTGTTTTTAAGCTCTTTTCTTTCTACTGTATTCTGGAGATTGTGTAGAAATCCAAATAAAAACACATGAAGTTAACAGGGTGAACTTCTGTTATTTTATATTTCTGTTATTAAGATAGAATAATCATGGTTGAGACTCTTTGTATACATTTGCTGCTTTTTCCCTTTCTAATAGCTATTAGAGCAAAGCAGCAAAGATAGCTAAATAGTTCTTTTTATATAAAGTAGCATGTACTAAGTACTTTAAACGAAGCATCATAATCCTTAAGACTATTTTCTTTTCATAGTTGGTGTGGGGAATCAGGAAAGACTTCTCTCAAAGTAAACCACAAGAAAAACACGGGAGATTTTTATGTGGTTATTCATATAACTTTTTTATAAATGTAGACATAAGAACCTTGGGTATATCTTTTTTTTTTTTTTTTTTTTTTTTTTTTTTTTTTTAAGAGAAAATTGATTTGGTCTTCTGAAATATTTTAGGAGGTTTTCCCTGCACCCTTCGTTTTCGTGTAAGGTTTTTTATACCTGATCCTAACACACTTCAGCAAGAACAAACCAGGTAACTTCTGTTTGATGTTTGCTTCTATAAACTAAGTATGTGTGAAGCCTTCCCTTCCACCTCCACGGTCTGGCAAACTACAGTTTATTATGTAATATAACCTCATATAATTCTTTGTATTAAATATGTTTTGAATTAGCAGCTTCATGTGATGATTGTAATGAATGGTTTCTCCTATAGGCAGCCCGCAATTCCAAAATACAGGCAGAAGTATAAGCTAGTTACAGCAATGTCCGTTGTTTTATTTGCACATTGGATTCTTTTTTGAACTCTTTATTGCTGCATATTGTTTTCCTCCTCTTCTGATCCCTTAATTAACCAGATGCAATGATTTAAAAAAATGGGGAAGTTCAATGATTAAGCTGTCTGCATGCCTGAAGTCTGTTAATATATATTTTTTTTGTATTAGCACTGAGTCAGTTCTGAACACACTTGGTAGATTTAATTCCAAGGGTGTGAGAGGGCGTTGTTTATTTTGTTTCGGGAAGAGCAGATAACAGTTCTTGTTTTCTAGTTCTCCCATTACTTGTAACATACAAAGATACATAATGGTTCAGTTTATAGCAGACCTTCAACATTTTCTTTTTTTTAATCTGAGTTTTGGGAGTGGTGGGGTACATGAATTAGAAGTAATTTTCAATTAATGTGTCAAAAGACTTGAAATACCTGTTTTGTTCAGTGTACAGGATTTAGAATTTAGAATTCACAGGCTCCCACTCATCTGGCGTTTTTGTAACATTTTCATTGTTTGTCTAAATTTTAATAGCTAATTTCAGTGCCTCGAGAATATAAATAGTACAGCATTTTAAAAGGTTTTCTTACAGAGAAATGAAGTATTGACCTGTTTCGGTTTTTGTTAATCATGCGGCTGTAAGCTGTTCTGTAGTTGTAAACTAAAATTACTCAAAGGCTTGCTTTATGTGATTCTTCACTCCCAGCACTCCAATATTGCCATCAAGTAATTTTGTCAAACACCCTAATATGAGAACGACTAGACTGTTTAAGACTTTTGTCAGCATATGCTGCTTGAGGAAAGTCTCATCCTCCCTTGATCATTAAAAATAGTCCCAAGATAGACTATCGCAGATTTACTTATTTTTTTAAAGAAGTTACATCCAAGTTGGATGCTCCTGTGAGAAAGGGAGACTGGTTCTGTAATTGTTTGTATTTTGCAGTGTTCATTATGCCATTAATACTTTGGTCCCTGGGTTGTGGTAACAACTGTCCAAGATCTTTCAAAACCGTTGTGAGAAGAGAGTGGGTGTGTGATGACGTATTTGTAAATGCTGCTAAGCTTTATTAATCTGTTCGTATAATTTGCAAGGAAACCTACCCTCATAAAAAAATAAAATTAATACTTGTAACCATTTAAACTGTACCTTTTAAATATGAAAATTAAATCTTTTTCTTTTCTCCAAAAATATTTCCTAGGCACTTATTCTTCTTACAGCTGAAGACAGACATTGTGGAAGGAAGGTAATAAGAATCTTCAACGTTTCCGTAATTCTGTTGAAAATCAAAACCAATAAAACAAGCCTTTTTTTTGATGGTATCTATTGTTGCTATAAAAATGTGCATCATGAAATACTGCTTTTAAAAAAAAATCAGTTGCTTGGAAACATTGCAAATTTTTGCATAGCTCAATTATTAAGAACGGTTTAGGAGTCTGTTGTGAATGAGCTGTAGGAGATGGTGTTTCTGCGCATACAGAGTCTGCTTGAGACACCCTCTTTCTGCAAAGCATGGTGTGCTAGACAGTTTTCTAAACATGAGGGGCCTGCTGTCTGCTGCAGTAATAGGAAGGGAATAGCAAAAGGCAATTCATACTACTGCTTATTACTTTTTCTCATAGTCTTGGGGTATCTTTCCTATGTGGTTCTTTGGCTTGTGATTCCTGTGTGCTTGTAAATTTAAAAAAAAAAAAAAAAAAAAAAAAAGGTCCAGGTTATCAGCAATCCTAAATTGCCTTTTGCGGCTATTGCCTATTGCGGATTTCATAGTAGGTATTGTTTATGGAGTCACTTTTGCATGTTATATCAGAGCTTGCCATGTATACTGGCATTTGGCTAATTTTAGTGTTTGTGCCCAGTTCTAATAGCTGCAGTCTGGTATATTTAAAATAATGACCAGAACCCCATAAAAATCCCTTCTTTTGTTTTCAGAATACACGTCTAGCAAGGATATGTCATTTTGGGACTAGGTGCATCCATTTGCTTAAAAAGCTGTTACCCAACTAACCTGTAATGTTCAGTCTTACCTTGCTTTGACAATCAATCTGTGTAAGAAAAAAATCAGACACCCTTTGACAATAAACAAGCCCTTATCTACTGAACTAATTGCAAAGCCGTTGTTAACATTTACATTTATACTGTTTGTCTAAATGAAAATATTTTCCCCCCTTTCCAGGTTGTCATGCCCCCTTAATTCTGCTGTTGTCCTGGCATCGTATGCAGTACAGTGTAAGTAACGATCTTTCTCTTGTTAATAAATGTATTTGACCAACCACATTCTCTGCTGTTCTGTAGTGAAAACTAAGGGAAGATTTATTTCCTTATCTGCTGGTGCGGAATGTCGAAAATGCTACAGGTGATGCTTTGTGGCATTTGTAGAGGAGGAGAAGGTTACTAATGACAACCTTCAGATATTCTACACAGAAACAGTGTACTTATTGTGTCTGTCAAAAGAAAAAAAAAAAAACAAAAATAAACAACAATAATGGGGTTCTTATAGTTGTGTGCTTGTAGAATGTGTACTGCTGACAAAAAAAAAAAAAAAAAGACACATTTTCATTGCCATTGGAAACAAAATGAAGCTTAGTGTTTGTTACAGTAACTACAGGAAAGTATTCCAGGGAAATAAGAGATCATCTAGAGAACAGTTAAGGGGAAGGTAAATTGATTACTGTGATTAAGGAACTCAAATATTCTTATGTAATGTTTTTTCAGGAAATACTGATCTGTTAGATATGTAAAAACTGGCAGTTTGCAATATGTTAAGGTGACTCTGCTTTCAATAATTTACACCCTTGTCATCTGCCTGCTGCTAACAAAAAGAAGTTCTAAGGGTAATATTAGAAAAATAAAAATACTTTATTTTTGCATTAAAAAAAAAGATTGTGGAGCAAGCATAGTAGAATAGTTGTATAGTTACTTTGACATTAGCAGGGTCCACAGAAATGATTATGGGAAGGCATTAAACTAAAAAATTAAAATTCAGTTTTCAAAGGTGAAAGTGTAGAGAGGGGCAAGCGTGG
Organism: Nettapus auritus; assembly: GCA_011076525.1. Lineage (NCBI taxonomy): Eukaryota > Metazoa > Chordata > Aves > Anseriformes > Anatidae > Nettapus > Nettapus auritus. Next base: position 90,167,077 of record CM021766.1, on the reverse strand, counting down.
GTCTCTCTGAAAATCCGAAGTGACTGTGAACAATCCACATTGCCTTTTTTATCCTTCTGTTAAATGGACCTTTAACCACATTCAAGATTAATAAGAACAGTTTAAGCCAGAACATGTTTTCTGTGGTAGGCTAGTGTCCTAGTTTTGTTGTAAAAGAGAATGCCTATGTAATCCTGTGTCTTGGGAACACAGTAGGGCACTGGAACACTGAAACACTCAAAGATGCTAAGTGCAGCATTGGCAACACGGTTGTGCTAAAGCAAGAAAATGAAAAGGTACACTGAAGAGTGCAGATACTTTTGTTCATCCTGAACTTGTGATTGTTTTTCAAAATGAGTTATGTCATGGGTAGCGTACCCCAAATGCCAAAGTAATTCCTGTTTCCCTTTGGTTTTATGAGAGCTCCCTTTTCAGTGCTTTTGATACCTAATGATGCAGTTAGTTTCACGAAAGTAGAATAACAGAAGGTCAGTAAAGGTTGTGGGAAGGGTACTAGTGTGTTTTAATCTCTAATGACACTTTTTAAGGTGAGTTTAAGTTTTGGGATAGGAGGTGACTGCTTGTGAGAAAGCAATTGTCCAAAGTTGCCATGGGTGGTTTTACCTGAGCTGTTTCCTGTTAAGGCAGCTTCCTTGGGTTTTTCAGGCTGCTGTCTCGTTCTTTAACTTGCGTTGTATGCAGAGGGAGAGCTCACAGCTCTTTGATAACTTTATGCTTATTTAAAAGGTGGAGCAATTGTCACTAGGGGGAGGGTTGAAACTGATGTCTTTCACTGTGCATGAAGCCTGACATTTGATATTTCAGCTCTTGTATTTAACTGTAATCTTTACATATGGCAGTTGTATGGTTGACCTTCACAAGCTTCTTTTGAGTTTTGCAAGCAGATACTTGGTGGTGATGGCTGTTGTGCTGTTAGGATGCTTATTATCTCCATTGCTCATTGAAGGGAAGTTTAGGTCTAGTACTGCTGTTCTAAAATAAAAGAAAACCCTGTCATGGTAATCTTAACCTTCATGACACACCCTGTGTTGTCTGATGGTTCTAATTTACAGAGGAATACAAATGTGTGTGAATAGTGTGTCCAGTTAAATAGCATGTGACTCAACTTGATTACCAATTCAGTTCAGACACTTGTAAGTATAAGTTTGTTTCTGATGCATTTATGAATATTAAACTATCAGTGAGTTTTGAAATAATTTTTTAAGGAGAGCTTACTAAGGTGCATTTCAGATAACTTCAAAATTTCTGAGACTGAAGCATGCTTCTCTATTAAAATAACAATTTAATGAGAGATTGTACCTCTTGTTTTCTAACACTGTAAAATGGGATTGTTGTACAGTCTATAAAATTAAATAATGGATGTGTATCGTGTCACTTTTTATTTTATGTCATGTAGCTGATTTAGCTACGCTTACTTTCTGTTCCTGCCTGTAGTAAGTTCCCATTTCCAAGACACTATCTAAATGTGCCTAACTACAAGTATGCAAGAGGTCCCATGGATTTGGTTGAAGTTTTTGCTTGCTTGTGTATTGGTCATTTGCTGGTCTGGGACTTGAATCTAAAACACAGCTGCAAAGCCAACATGAAATGCTATGAATACTTCTAAGCTGTCTTTTTCCTGAACATTAGTTGTTCAGTGATTCATTGTGACTTTTTTTTTCTCGTTCTAAGCAGTACTTGTCTTATCTCCTGTGATATGGTTCCCTTCTCAGCTGTGCTTGGAGGTCTGCAGCACACTGCTGTCTTTCTTCCTGAATTTATTCGGGAAGGGGTTGATGGGTTGCTTGAAATTTAAGTGGACTTGAACCTCTTTGAAGAAAAAGAAGGCAGGCAAGGGTGAGGATTTTAGGAAAGCTGAACTTAGCATGCAGGTTCCTCAAGAGTTAAGAGTTTCTTACAGTTCGGAGAACTCCAGCAAGTGTTGGCCAAAGGCTAAGATCCTGTCAGCCTCAGAAGAGGATGCAGGCTGGAAAATTTAGGGGAACATCAGTTCATGAAAACAATAGAATATCTACAGTGAGAGTTGCACCGCATAGTTTCCCCATCCACTTTCCTCTTGCTTGATTCTTCCAACTTAGTTTCATTTTACCCCCTTTTTTTCATAGAAAATTCATCAAAACTTTTGGCTTCCTTTGCAGAGACCTTCCTCTTTGCAGCTAGTGTGGTTTTTTTGTTGTTGTTTGTTTTGTTTGTTGTATCTTTGTGCTTCTTGGTTCTTGCCCCCCCCCCCTTTTTTTTTTTTTTTAAGGGAAATAGTGTTCTGAAGGACATTGTGTAAGCTGATGGATTTGTTCAAAGGTCAGTCAAGGTTCCTGCTACTCCAGGGAACCTGTAGCCCTTATGCTTTGGAACCAAAATCAGATTTGATAAATATAGAGAACTTTGACTTGAATTTCCAGTGTTTGAAGTTACTTGCCAGATGTTTGTGTGGCCTGTCCATTCTTCTGAAGCCTTTAGCAATGCTGTTTAATCATAGGAGACATTTATCATGTCCTACAGTGCTTGTCATCAACAGTACCAGCGTGTTATCTGTGGTGGTGATGAAACCCCTAATACTAGAATCCTGCTTGGAGAGATGAATTGAAATACCTGCCTGTTTTCTTCCACATGGTTCTTTGTGGTCTAGATTGCTGGTTTGGGGCTTGCTGGCAGCTTTCATACAACAGCAGCTTTCCTGCTGTTCTGGATTGTTCTTAATTATGTTTTACAGTTGTGATAAGCAATACAGAGGACACTTCAGAAGATAATTACTTTGCATATTGTTTGTCTGAGGTTCTTCCACTACGCTGCAAATAACTGTTTGAATCTGTAACACTTTAAAACGTTGAAATACAGTGCTGTAATCTCTGGAGTGGAGAATCCCAGACTAGAGTACTGGCTAATACTGTGGCTGAGGGAGCTGACTTTTTACAGTGCCTTGTAGACTAGGTACTATTTCGTCTATATTTTTAAGGTAGATGAACTATTTAATAAGCACTTCTGTGTAACATAACTAGAAAGGGAAATAGAACAGTTACCAAAGATCAAGGTCCATGTGGTGTGTTATTATGCTACGATAATGAGCTGTAGTGAATTATGAGGCACAGCATGTGACTGATCAGTGGAGTTTTAAGGTGTATTAGTTCCGCAAATCCTCCTAGTGTTTTGGGAGTACTGATAATTATTCCTTTTCATAAGTATTTTATAAACTTTGTCCCTACCCCTACAGTTTTTCAAGAGAAATACTCCCTGTACTTTGGATATGCTTTGCTCTTCTTAACACTTTTTCTGATTGTGACTGGATGGTTTGTGAAGTACATTTTGTATTTAAGATTTAGAAATAGCAACTCACTAAAACTCATTTTCAGCTTTATTCTTACTTTTCAACTTTTGTCTGAGTTTTCAGCATCTGATTATCTTTATTTTTTTAAATAAAATTCATCACAATGTTTATGACTAATTTTTCTTTCTGGAATGTTAATGAAGAGGTAACTTTGAGACCACCATTGTGTATGTATAGTTGCCATTTATTTCTACAAATGTTTCTGTTCTTTTATTAATATATAATTTTTCTTTCCATCTCACCACAAAGTGACCAGCTTCCATAAGTGTATTCAGCAACAATTTACAGTCATCCTCAGCAAAACAAGTTGGTTTTATCCATGTGTTAGCTAGTTCTTCTTGCCCAGTGGGGAATTCATGCTAGCTTACTTAGTGGTTCCCTGAGTTAAGAGTTCATATTCTTGTCCTTATTTAGTTACAGGTTGCTTTTGTTGAAACAGTTTTGATTCTCTTAACATCCACTTAAGATTTTTTTAGTAATTTTTTTCTTTTTCTGATAACTGTTTTAAATGTGGTATCTTTAACTTCTGCATCTACGTGGATTTTTAATCATTTCAATGCTCCTTTTAATTATTATTTTTTAATAAGTGTTTCCATTCTTATGTTGGTTCTTCAAAACTGAACTCTGGTGTAATGGATTTTATTGCACATTCCAGAAGCATTTCCATAACTAGTAGTTACTACTTCTCAACAGTAGCTAGCAAAGTCTAAACTGCTTGAACTGTGGAGGTGAGGATGCATCTTTTCTTTCTGTACCTCAGTGTTCTTATGAAGATAAATTTGTCATCAGCCTTCAATATTATGTTTCACACTCATTTCGTCACATTATTGCCATCCTCATATGGAGACCAGTCATGTGGCCCTATCTATATTTTAATCCTGCATTGCAATTCTATTACCTGACGATTTTTACTCCTTGGTAAAAAGTTAACTAATTTAACTTCTAACTTAAAACTTCCTTTCATGCCACTCCTTCAACATCATGAGCAATTGCTTTTCCTATATAACTCATGTTCTAAACTTGTCCCATTATTTGGTTATTTTTGGTTCCACTGGGAACTCGATCTGCTTATGTAATTATCCTCTTTTAAAACCAGGCAATTGAGTTCACTTTATTCATGTAACTTAAAATATTTAACCGTGCAAAAAGTTACAAATTCAGTGCAAAACTACTTGATCACTTTCAGATAAACTTCTCAGGTCTTCAGAGAATTGATACTAAATCTATTTTCAGGGACTAGCTTCCTAGGCGTTCCTTTGGACTGAAATGTTTGTATTATCTATGACTGATTCCACATCATGCTTAGTAAATGAAGCTTTCATACATCAGCCTTCTTGTATCCATAGTTATTTGGAGTGTCCAAGTGCATAAACAGGTTTTGGTGCTATTACTTTGTCCACAAATGTTTTTCTTATTGTTGAAATGGAAACTTTCTAGAATCTGAGACCAACTTGTCTTTTGCACCTGTAAGGATATCAGATAAATGGAGACCATTTTCTATTCCCTATTTAAGTTACACAGAGCTAACGGTTTATCTTTTCTCCTACTGTGCTTTGTGGGGCTGCCTGACATCTTTGTAGAAATAAAGAACAGGCCCAAACTGAACTCACTGTTTTGGTGCTGGTAGCATTCAACAACAACTTAACTTTTAAAACCGGAAGCAATAAAAGTTATCTTGGTCACGGAAAAGAAGGCTTGTATGTCAAAAATGACTTCATATAAGTAAAACCCCAGGAAGATTCATCTTGGAAGAGGCTTCTCCAAAATCTGAACAGGTTGCTCAGGGCCTTTCCAGTTCAGTTTTGAGTCTCCAGTGCTCACACTTATCTCTTGCCCGTCATCATTCCTGTATCTTCTCCCCCCCCCCCCCTTGAAGTAGCCCTTTTCTTTGACTCTTTCCTGCAGAAAAAGTCTTTTTGCTGTCAAGAGACAAAAATATATACCCTCGCACATTGTTCTGAGAAAATTCTTTGTAAAAAGTGAAGAAAACATGACTAGTTTAGGCTGCACTAGCATACCCGATTCATGTCCAGTGTCAACCTGTTTGAGCTCAAGACTTATTGTTTATCAAGCATTCATAAATTGATATTGTATCGAGAGCTTACACAACTGCTGCTTCAGCAGATCAATGTGGGCCTTCACCCAAGGAAAATTATTGCATGGTACTTCACTATCCTTTTACTGAGAGCTGTAGAAGAAATGCCTCTTAATCGAATACCAACTTCTAAATAAATGGTTCCATCATGTTGCCTTCTTTAAAACTTTTTATATTATACAACTCTAAAATACAAGAAACTGATAGTAAAGTAACTGATTTTTTTTTTTTTTTTTAATTCCTCCTTGGTTCAATTTTCTTTAATTTTACCTGGTTATGATGAATTAAAGAGCAATGGATGATTAGAATGGGGAAATGTTTGGAGGAAAAAAAGAAGTTACTTCTTTCCTCACTGAATCAGTTTTATCTGCTGCTGCTGGCCTGTGTGATCAGAGCAGAAGCTATATGTCAGGAGAAACTGACTGGAAAGGTCTTTACTAACAACATCCTACCCCATATCTTCTGGAGAAATCCATTAAAGAGCTAAAAACCTTATGGATTTCTCTTCCTACTGAGGTCTTGATATGCCCTAATGTGTTTTTGTTTTTTTTTTCCTGTTTGGATAACTAAAATCCTGCACAAGAACATTACTCTCCCAAGATGTCTGCTAATCAGCATTTATAGTTTCTCTTCAACTGTGACAGTTGGCTGGGGAGCTGGAGAAGCAAGTAGTACTCTGACCTGCTCCCCTTGTTGCCATGACCTCAGATAGCTAGGAGGAAGAGGAAAAAAGACCAGAGCCACCTCCATATTGGGAAGATGAGCAAGAAGACCCTACATCGTAACCAATGAAGGAACAACAGTTGCCCTCTTTAGAGAAGGTAAAATTACAGTAAAAATATACTTACCTAATAAAAATAAATGGACAATTGCATTGTCTAATTCCTGGCAATCTGGTCTCTTCCTATTGACAAGGATGTAATTCAAACCGACTGCAACAAAGCTCTGTCACCAGAACATTAAAAATGTGTGTTTCATAGAAAAGATGAGTTATGTTAATGGCTAATAAAGGTTAAAAGTCTTCAGTCGACTACTGTCATCCAGAATTGTGTTTTGTTTTTCCGCTCTTACTAATGTGCCTACTTTGTATGACGTTTTCTGTTGTTTCATAGTCATAGCCTTGTTCTTGGTAGAAACTTGGATTTCTGTTGATATGTAGGTATTCCTAAAATTATTTCAGCTTCTTGTTGTACTTCTGGCTCTTCAGGCTCGTTTTCTTGTTTCATTTTGTTTTCTTCTTCTGAGGTGCATTATTTGACAGCACTATTCAAATGTGTTTTAGTTCCAATAGTAAATATTTACTCTTTTGCCAGCCATTCTGATAATTTCAATTCAGGCTACATTTTTAAGAAAGTCAAAGCACTGCAGGAACATCTGTATTCAAAATATGTTACTTAATGTTTGTCATTCCAATTTTTTTTTAAGTACTCCATGCTGACAACTAGGTGTGCAGCTCTATTAGTTTCCAACTGTATTTGCTTAGAAACTATTTTTTATCATGGTGGTTCACTTTCCTTTTTGGATAAGCAAGTGACAAATATTTGTTATATCCTGTATTGCTGATATTCCATAGTTATTGTACCTGTAAGTTATTTCTGAAGTGCACAGCTTTTATTTTCTCTCTAGCCTGAATCATTTAAATCAGTCTTCCATACTTCATCTTTTTCTGGGAAAATAGTGGTGATAGCATTGTTCCTAAATGTTTGTTCTTTGATTTAGTTACAACCTTCCATGCTGAAGTATTTGCAGTCTACACAAGTACTTTCTCTTGTGCTGCTTTATACATCATACAAATAAGTTCTGTGAAGCTTATTGCTTTGTAAGAAAAACTTCATGCTCCTAAGCAAAAAAAAAAAAAAAAAAAAAAAAAAAAAGGCAGAATTCAGTACAAGTTCTAGTGATTTGCTTAAATATTCTGTCATTTTGGGATATAATCTCTTAAGTATTTTGTGAAAGTAGTACAGTTCCAATGAAGTACAGGTTTTAATTTACTTGCTTAATTGAAACTAGGTGCATCTGTGCCAGTTAGGAACTTCATTTGAATCAACTGCCCTCTTGCCCCAAACCTTCCATCTTTATAACAAGTAAAAGGTTTGTGAATGTTTGTGTGTATCTTTCAGGATATAAATTGATGCTGACCTAATATTTAAAGAAAACTTGCATGGACTGAGACTACAGATTTATTGTCTTTTGTACTTCCATTTTTTTTCCAGTTTCAACAACTGTGGATAAGAACTAGGTTTTATCTAGCAACTATTTCAAAATATACACTATTTGGTATCGTTATTGAAGGTATCAAGTTTTCAAGGATCATTTTTTTTTTAGTTTATTTGGCTGTAGATGTGTTTAGTTTTGTAGTAGCTTGGTAACATTGTCTAAATGGGGAGTTATTTCTCATGCTGTGTTAAATAATTTGTGTTCAGCTGTGGCAAGATTAACAATTGAATTGTTAGGGCAGAGCCACAGTAGTTAGTTTGAACAGGTTTTGCTTCACAGTGTAAAGAATAGATGCTTTTTAAGTGACAGATCTTGTTGAAGACTTCTAATCTGTTATAGTCAAATAAAGATACTTCAGTGTAATTTCATTTGTGTAACTGAAGCAATTTGCTTCCCTCTAATGTTATAGTATTGGTTGTCTGTGCCATCATGGTGTATGTTGCTGGTGTAGTGTTTTTACAGGTTGTGATGCAAAACTGGTTATATGAGTAAGTACTGAGCTTTTCAGTGCCTGAGATTACAGTAAGCAGATTTTGGAGGAAAAAAAAAATAAATTCCAGTGATGTCATAAAATTTGCTGTGTTCAATACTGCTTGTTCATTGGGAAATAATTTGTAGTTCTTGCTCTTCCCCATATGCATGCGTATTTTGCTATATTTTAACAAGGAGGAGGGATTTCTTCTAAATGGTAATTAACTATGGAAACTTTGTATTTGTGTTTCTTGTTTTCTAACAGCACAACTTGGCGACTATAATGCTTCAGTACATCATTCAGGATATCTGTCCAATTACAATTTTATACCAGAGCAGAACAAAGATTTTCTTGCCAAAGTAGAATCTCTACATGAGCAACACAGGTAACGTTAACTTGTAATTCTCTCATGCCCTATGAGTTCTTAAAAAAAATAAAAAAAAGTGGGGTGGGGGGCCGGGAGGGTGCAAAAAGGAAGATTCAGGTTTTTAGTGGTTTTATTTCGTATAACTTCTATTAAACAAAATACTTGGTTTTTAGCACATTGGTGCAAAATAAATATTTTTCGGAGTGTGATGCCAATGTGTTAAAACTTTTAAATGAATTTCTAGTTATAACAAGTAGATCAGTTAGCATTATACATTGTTAATGGTAACTATCTAGAACACAGTACAAGATGTTTGAGACTTTTTGGATCAAGGGCCTTTGATGAAAAGGCCCATTTCTGAAATTGTACAGGTTTTTTATCCACATAAGGAGGGGATACGGTGGCAGGGGGAAGAGCAATACTCAGTAACTTAGTGCTTTTGCTCCACTCTCCTGAGTGTAATATAAAGGCTGCAATTGATTGTTCCAGTTGAAGTCTACTGCTAATTACTCTTGCTAACCCTGCTGTTTTGTTCCTTGTAAGACTGGAGATTTAGAATTAGTAGTGTCGATCAGATACCTACATGCTGCATGCAAATACATTAACCTAAGAAATTGCCACTTTCATTTAAACAAATGAAATCTGAATCTCTTAAGACTCATACTCTGTCCTTATCTTTATTGCAGCAGAGCTAGTTTCCCATCCTCCCAGTTTCTCTGATTTCTTGTTTTCTGCCCTGAAATATCTCCATTTTCCCCAACCCCTAATATAACTTTTTTTTTTTTTTTTTTTTTTTTTTTTTTTTTTCATTCTTTCTGTACTCTGACCTCTTCCTCGTTTCTTTACCACTGGTGGAGTTAGTGAGGTATAGTGAGTAGTTCTGGACTTCACAAGTGCTGCCTAGCCCAGTCCAGCGCATGCATGCTGTTGTCAGTTACGGGGATAAAATGGTAATAACCATTGAACTCACACAGCAGCTGTTCCTTTAGCATAGGTACTAATCGGGACTGCTTTCCGAGACATCCATCTGCAGGAACACAATACCTGCGGCTTCTATTTCTTCCCAATTAATTCAGTTTCCAAAAGGCTCAGAAGTCTTTAGTGAGGAACTTGTAGACAGGAATGAATGAATCTTGTTGTCTTTAGGAAGTTTTTGGTGGATTGAAGCCATCATGATCATGAATTCTAAGTGCTCTATTTTAAGCACTCTATTCACATAGGTTATGTAATTAAAGTTACAAATAACAATACTTAAATAGGCTCCATTAGCAAAAATGTTTCTTTATTCACTTTCAGCCTTTTAAAAATCTTTTGGTTTTCAGGACTATTTATTTCTGAGTGCAGGGAGAGGCAGACAAGTTTTGTGTATTCTAGCAGTATTTGTTACATCTTCCTTTGGCATGTATCGTGAATATTGATATTTGAAACATGTTTTTTTTTTTTGATTAAGCCAGTGCCGGTAACATATTTGACAAGAACAATTATGGTGTTCACTGGGCCTTCTAAGAAGGAAATATGAAAGGGAAAATTTCTCATCTTATGATATGAATCATCTTATGGCTTCTCCTCATCTCACTGGGGAGAACAGTGTTTTGAAATGAAATTCCTACTGATCTGAAGTGAGTTGGTAGTATTTCCAATAGGCCACGTGTAATATCTGAACATTATTATCCCGTAAAAATTATCATCCTTAGATTGCAGGGTTGCAAAGCCAGCCCTATGAGCATCTGTTCTTTTTCATTCTTTCATATCCATCCTTTGGGAAACTTTTGTGGAGAAAAATTAAAAGGTCATAATTACTGAAATGCAATACAAATTTGAGGGACCATATTGCTTTATGTTCATTCTAGCTTTGCCATATTTTCAAACTGAATTTTGTATTTTGCCAGATTTGGGAAGGTATTTAGTTCTACGATCAAGTTTATGTGAGACACTTCAGTATGTAGTAACTGTTGGGAATGCAACTGTTTTCATATCAGACTAGTAAAGCTTCCTTCTGTGTTCATAACTCTGTAGAGTGATTTTTTTTTTTTTTTTATTCTGTGTGTGTTTTTTTATTATTATTATTATTTTTTTATGTTTTAACTTAAGCACCCAGAGTTCATACGATGCGGCTATTATCAAAATTGGTACTGCTATGCTAGTGCTTGCTAGATTTCGCCATCAATTTGAAGAAATGGATGCATTTGAAACTTCACACTATGTTTACATTCTACATGATGTTTGTTGTTTTATCAACAGCTATAAAAACTGGAAGGAGGTACCAAAATCAGTTTCCTCTTGCCTGTTTATTTCACTGAGTAACTACCACCTGGTTAGGGACCCGTGGGTTTAGCTTTCTCTTTATTAGAGTAGGAGGTGAAACAAGAAAAAGTCTAAGTCTGTGCTGAGGCATTTCTTTCTGATTTTTCAAGACACGAGACTTGATTGATCTGATGTAAATGCTGTATGCAAACTGACAATTAAAACTTGCAAGCATGTCTTGTTGGTATGCATCAGACTTTCCCCACCTTTCTGAGAAGTTCTTGATCAAAATTTTAAAAATGAAAATGATATACTGATGCAAACAGCAGGTGTTCTGTATTGAGCATACGGTTGCTGAAAACAACAGTAGCCATTGTGTTGATTTTTCCTCCTCAGCCTTTTTGACATAAATTAACCTTGTGTTAATTAACCTCTTGCTATTTCTTTATTTTTTTTGAAAGCAAGATGCAGTAGTCAGTGTAGATGTAGGTCTGAGTAAGCAGTTAGTCCGCAAGGGGCTTATTTTACCTGTAGTCTTTATTCTGATATAACATTTTCAAGCCACGCTTCAGGCAATGGCTTTCTGGCTCAGGATCACTTCCAGTCTTTCTAATTGGTTTTATGGAGCATAATGTAATATTTCTTAGAGTGGCAGTTTCAGGGAAGATTAGTATGATGGTCTGGGATTTAAGAGGATGGATAAGTAACTTGAAGTAATAGATTTCCATCTTTTGAGGTAAAGCTTCCTTTAAAACAAACAAAAAAGGGAATTACTGCTTTATACAGAATGCTTTTCTATCTGGAGTTCTAACTTAATATAATGTTACATGTTTTTCTTACAAGTTTTTGGTTTAAGTTACATTTGATTAACATAATTTTATGTCTTTAGTTTCAGAAGAATTCTTTTACCTGGACTTAGCTGTAGCTATGATAGAAAATACATCAGAAACCATCCTGCTTAGATGTGTATAGGTAATAATGAGCTGGTCTCTGTTCTGACAGTTACTCTAACACGCTGTAGTGCCTGAAGCATTGGTCTGCACTGCAAGGCCAGGATCATTGCTGGCACAGCACGATGACGGTAGGCTACGGCAGGTTCCAGATTAGTGGGCTGTTGTCGGATCAGTTCTCAACAGAGAAAAACTTCTTGGCCCTACACTTCGTTGGAAGCAACTACCTTTTTATCATAAGTAGGGGATGTTGTTTAGCTGCACTTCAGTTCTCTCAGGTGAATAATTAGTAGGCTGCATGGGATAACTATCTAGGTAGGGATTACTTCTGGATTCTTTGTTTTTTAAAGCTCTTAGTAGATTCCATGTAGCCCTTCCATAAAGTTATAAAATCAGTTTATTAGACGTGGGGATGTTTGAGTTCTTCTCTTTGAAAGCAAGCATCTCACAGAACCTTAGAAATTTCCTAGAAAACTGTGAGATACAGTCCTTTTAAGTTTTGCACATTTCACATCTAGTGGCAGGGGAAAATGTATTTCAGGACTTTATGCTTATTAATTATGGATAAACTCAAATGGTTCTTCCTTGGTGAGTTTTATAACTTTAACTTCTTTAATATTCTCCCTCCCTCTCCCACTGTATTTTTGAGTAGATTCCTGCTTCTAATCTTTCTTCTAAACAACTTTCTTCTGAGAGGCTATGCAATATAGAATGTAGAGGGATACAGCTTCTCATTGTAGAAGAAGCCTTTGCAGGGGAATTGTTTCTTCACCCCTTTAAACAAAACAGGTAAAAATGATTTTTCTAAAAACATTGGTGCAGAATGGCTGAGGTGATGTCATTGTTTATGGTTTGCTCAATTTTGAGAGGTGTTCAGGAGGCCCTTCACAAGTTAAATGCTTTGTGGCACTATTTAATTAGGTTTATTTGTCAGACACTGAGCTGTAGGATTCTTTTTTTTTTTTTTTTCCTGCCTTTGGAATGAATATAATTTCATATCTGTTATTTTTGACTATGGTCTGCATCTTTTTTTTTTCTCTTTTAGTGGCCTCAAGCAATCTGAAGCAGAGTCCTGCTACATAAATATAGCACGAACACTTGACTTCTATGGAGTGGAATTGCACAGTGGTAGAGTATGTTTACATTGCAATATTTCACTTGGAATTTTTTTTATACACCTTTTTGTAGATATATTCATAGCAGTAGAAACGGTAGCATTTTATTTTTGGGGAGGGGACTACAAAGGAAGGGAAATGGTCAAAGTGATCAAAAATATGAACTGTCTGTGCTCGTAACAACTGATAAGAACCATCAGGAGAGGCCACTTATAAGACCATTGTTAGGATATCTTAATTCAAATGCGGTGGTTGTGGGTAAGTAATCTAGAATACATATACAAAATGCTTACATTCTTGTCTTCTGACAATGTAAAAAGTTACCCTTAAAAGTAAAGTAAGTATATTCTTAAACCTAACTCTGTCTAGTTTCATTGTGCCTTGCCATCTCTGTCATATTTCTGCTGTACTGAAGAACCATGTACTGTCACACTTGAGGTTTCTCTGTGTGACCTTAACTTGACCAGTCTATGCCTTTTAATTTCTATTGTAGCCTAGCATTTTGGTAAGCAGCCATATATTTCAAACTTTCACCATGAGACAAGCGTTCCATTCTCTTAATATTCATGGGATGCTGTTTCTGAAAATACTTCAATTTCCATAATCCTTCCCGAACTCTAGGCCACTGAAATACACCCAGGTTGTCAGTAGTGGTCATACAGTGTCAAATAGAAAGGACAGTGGGCTGAGGCATTTTTAACCAAACAAAATTTCATTGCAGTGTGCTGGACTGCTTTCTGTGAGTAGCAGTGTCTTCTGGAGACACCTGCTTAATCAGCCTATTTCTGTTTTCCATCACATTGTTTCATATTGAATGACCTGGGGCTCAGGATGTCAGGCTGCTGGTCTTGAGCCCCTACTGTGCGTGACACCAAACTGTTTTTTGTATAATCTGAATCAAACAGACTACAGATTTGAGTGAAAGCCTTCTCTATTCCAGGCTGCTATGATGCAGACTGTCTTGCTATTTCAATACAAATTAGTATTTTCATTACAGTTCAGTTTTTATTTATTTTTAATAAAGCCTATGAGAAAAGTAATCAGAGTGGACATTGCTTGTCTTCTGTTCTGGTTGATACTCTTTCATTTGCTAAGTGCTTTGCCTGTGCTGCATCAGTCCTACAAATGAATGTTCATCCTTTCATCCGGTAGCTCATGCTGGCTGTAAACAGTTTTCTGTAGCTCAGATCAGTTTGCTGGAATGGTTTCTGTTTCTGAAGTTTGTGGTGAAGGTTAGATGTCCATGCCTCCCCACACTTTGACTGAGGCTATTACATTATACCGCAGCTTTAGCAGAGATTTTTGGCATTCCTCTTCATAGCCTCCCTTGCTTAGTACTGCTCTTAAATCACTCTTCCCATTTTGCTGAATCCCAGTGCTTTGAACAATTGCTAGCAGAAGCTAGTTATAAAACTGTCTTTCTGAAAGGTTTTTGTCTCTATGAATCCTTATGATTCAGCTCTTCTCTTGCTGCTAAAATGAAGTCTTAGTCCTCTTAGATATTCTATATGGCAAAGAAGCCATGTAACAACTGGGTTTTATACTAATGGCCAAAAGAAGCTGGTGCAAGTCAAGCACTTTGCAGAAGTTGTGTGAGCTTTTTTCTAGCAACCAAACATGACACTTGCAGTAGTGAATTAATCTGAGTTCAGTTTTCATCTGCAATCACTTTTACTTTACTCTGAAAATCAGTCTGAGCTTTTAGAAGTGTTATATTCTAAAATGAAATACTATTAAGAAACTCAAGAAAGTGAATTTATTACCTCAAAACTAAGAATTCAGGAAGCCTCGATAAATTCTCCTTTTTGCACTGTCATCTGATGAATAATTAGTCTGATATTAACCCAACTTTCATTTTTATGCAGAGGAAGGGTGCTTGTAGAAAACAATGGGAAACTTGTAGAACCGTGCTATTTCCATGTCTATGAAAGTCCAGATGGCAAATGTAATTAAAAAAATGACTCTATTTAACTAAGAAGATCCTTGGTATGATCATTTTTAGCATTATAAGTGTTTTTTATGACTATCTCTATAAAGAAATAGGCAAAAAGAAAAGGATATGTGTGATAGACAATTCTTATTTGTGCAGTTTAATGGCACAAATGTTTTGAAAGGGAAATGACTGCACATTTACATCTTCTTTCTGTTGCAAGACCCTATTTCTTTGCTAGTTCAAGGTCTTGTTTTTCTTTGTTTTGCAAGCCTTACTTGTTTAACGCATGACAATTCATTATAATAATATAATTATAATAAACAGAGTGGAAGATTTAAGTTTTGGACAGAGGTGGGGGAGCAGTTTATTCTGGCGCAGCTTCTGAAAGGAAGAGTAGTTTTGGCCTAAATAATCCCCATTAAGTGTTTAGCTAATCCTATTTCTGCTGAATCACATAGGTTTTCTAGTTATTTTTCCTAAAGCTGTTTTCCTTCAGACTATTGATTTTTGAAAGCTGGAACTTGGAGTAAGCTTCAGGTGCCAATAAAACAGATTTCTGCCCTGCATTAGGTTGGCGTTAGCATGGCAGGGCCAGCTAAATTACATCCGATTCATCTGCAAAAGCGCCTCAGTTTTCTCCCCATTGTATTAAAATACATGGATGCCAGTTCAGGATTACTGTAATATGCTGACACAACTCTGGCAATCCAGGAGCCTCTTCAGATGGATGTTCAGCCACCTCCTGTAGCAGCACTCTTTGGAAAAGTGGGGCAGTGGGTATCTAGGGATTGGTAATCATTTCAGTTGATTCTGCAGTACCCTGAGATTAAGCTTATTTGGACAGCAACCTACATAGTAATTTTCCTATATTAAACTCTCAAAAATAGAGTCAATGTCTCTCTCATTTTCTCAGTATTTAGTGCCAACGCATTATTTATTTAATAAGTTATGCTCTTTATCTGTGAACTGCTGTGGTATTTCACTGGAGTTTTTTAAACTGTGTTGCAAACTGAGTTCAGCTTCATTCAGTCGTATACTTGTATCATACTTTTATTCAACTATTTTAAAAGGAATTACTATAGACTTTGACTATTTTTAGACTGTATGGTGCATGGTCTATTCTTCTGTACCTTACAGAAGAAAGGTCTTATTCTCCTGTACCTTAGGAAGAAATAAGGATTGGAGGTACAAGACGTCTGTTTATTAAATGAGCACAGAGTACCATCTAGAGGAGCAGCTAAGCTACAGAAGGCTTTAAGAGAATCCGTTACCTTTGGCCATCTCTTATAAAATATTCTGAAGCTACTTTTGAGTCAAACCTGGTATTTTAATCAGTGGGTTCCGTGTTTACATGTAGATTTATGCTTATATTCAGCTCTGTTTAGAAACGTGTGTATAATGTACTAGAACATGTCAATCATAATGAAATGTAACTTCTGTAACATCAATATAGATTTAACTTCAAATTCACCTTTCAGATCCTGCTCCTTGTTTTTTTGAATATGCAAATGCTCACTTTATATGTAACTATGTATTTTCTCTTGCCTATCTCACTAGACATAATGCTGTTGTAAACTTATGGATGAGTTTTTCCAGTTCAGCATGTTAAGCTAATACATAGTTTTTTTTTGTTTTAATTAACAGTGGATTCAGTTTTGTTTATCAAATTTTCATATACACATGTAGGTTCCTCTAGCATACTCCTATATGCACAGTGTTAGTCACCTCCTGCCTGGTCTTATTAAGACCTCTTTGAAAATTATGAGGAATTATTTCCTTTGTCTTTTAAAGCATCTTAGAGTAAGATAATTTGTGTCCAGTTTCCAAAATTGTGACACTTAACCTGGTTGATCTTGGAAAGTTGTAAAGTACTTAAGCTTATTTTCTATCCCTGAATAAATGTAAGGGCTTGAAACTTTAGTCTGATGCTGACCTTAAAGAATATGTAATGTAGTAAGATGAACATTAAAGCTTGTTTTAATGATTGAAATATGTAGCAGGTAGGATCAAAGAAAAGACATACATAAGAATAAAAATCCAAATATGTGATTGAATTCTTGCCTCAGGAATTATACTTTAAGTATAGAAAACTTGAAAATGAATTTATAATTAGATAACTGGGAATAACACAAGCTACCTCTCTGTTCTTACATTATTTTTCTCTTGCAGGATCTCCATAACCTAGATCTCATGATTGGGATTGCATCCAGTGGAATTGCTGTATATAGAAAACTCATCTGCACAAGCTTCTATCCCTGGTAAATTCCTTTATTAACAAGAAATTACATCTAATCTTTTAAATAGAATTTACATTTGCTTTAACACTTATTCCCAGGAAGCCTATATTACACAGATTTGTTCTTTATCATCGTATTTCCTTGTGTTGAGAGAAAAATTAAATTTAATTTTTTTAATTCCCAAAAGCTTTTGAATTACTTGCTCTATGTGAAGTCTTGATCAAGTCCATTCACTTACAGGTGTGACTATATCATTAGGAGGACCTTGTAGTTTTAAAGGTTTCTGCTGTTGTACCCAAAGACACTTTTCCTCACATAACATGCAACAGTTTTTCTGGAGAATGTATTCAGTAAGATGATGTAATATTCTTAATCCTGACAGGAAAGTGCATTCCAGTAGGTTGTACTGGCTTTTTGCTCAATTGTACAAGAAGGTGCCTGTTAGCAATATTCCTTAAATTCACGAGTCATTCCAACCATTCATTATGGACTTAACAGGTATTTCTAGGAAAAAGTAATAAGATAGGTTTAAATTTGAATTTCAGTGGAAAAATGTACTGTATAGTCTCTGGATTTTTTTTTTTTCTTTGCCATGAGTTGTCTTTCAACTCACTTGAGTATACTGTAGCCATCCTCAATACATGTCAATAATGTTTTCATACAGCACAGTAGCATCTTGCATTTATCCATCTCTAATGCACACTAAAGCACGGAAGACTTCTATCTCTCATCTTTATGCTCTGAGCTTTGCCCTTTCGTATGTCAGTCTCTCAGCTTCTTTAAGCAGCTGCAGGTTTTTAAAATGCTCAGCTGGAGGCACATTTTCTGCCTTCTGCAGGTCTCATTTGTAGTGTATGCTTTCAGTTTCTTTTTAGACATCAAAGCAGGATGCATCTTGGTAGTACCTGGAGTTTTACTGCTGTGTTGAAGGTGTGCAGCTAAGGAGACTCCTTACAGAACATTGTATTTTGTAGAACACAAAAAACATTCAGATAATTGAAATTGTATTTAGTCGTCTTATGTAACACCATTTGTAATACATAGCTCTTTCTGTGAATTGGGAGAGCTTTAGCATAAATGTAGTGGAACTCAAGGTGGCAGCAGACACCATCAGAGCACTCCTTCCAGCACAGTAAGTAAAATACTCTGCAGCATTAATGGATGGCAACAATACAACTGTGCCATATGGTGGCAGTCAAAGGGGACCAAAAGTTTTCAGGAATGGAGGTAGTGAGAGTGTACTGCCTTGGCAAAAGGAGGATTTTCAATCAAAGCGACTTACATAAGAAGCTCACTGATCAGTCAGAGGCAATGCAAGTCAAGACGGGTTTAAAAAATAAATTTGGATTTAATACAGTGAGCTCTGGGAAATTATTCTTTGGGTGCTTGACTGTTACGTGGTAATTTCCAGGTGATTTTGCAAGTAAAATATCTTAAAATATGCAAGCTATATGTTTTATGTTAGCAGCAATTAAGATTGTACATTAAATGCTTTTCAGTATATGCAGTTTCTTTGCTTTGAAAACTTCAGAGAAACTGCTACAGGAATATGTGCTACATTACTAATTAAAATCAAAACCCAACTCAACTGAGTGTTACATACAATTTGACAAAAACTTTCCTGCTGAATCTTCCTGGAGCAAAGTATGAGACATACAGTTAAGAAATATTTTTGCTCCAGGTCAAAAACTTACAGCTGTTAACAGCGAGTGCCAGGGCAGGACTGCCAAGATAATCAGAAATGAATAACTCTGCCCACTAAGTGACAAATCTGCTTTGACCCTTGTGAATGATGGAGGGAGACAGGAGCCAAAAGATTTATCATTATCCCTAAGCTTCAGCTATTGTATACTTTAAAACTTAATAGTGACATTTAGTTAGCTGCATAGTCACTTGGACAGACTATCGGCAAGTGATAGCGGCAACTGAGCCACTAGTTGGAATAGGAATAACTGCATTCCATTCAGCTATTGTTCTGGATGTGGCACCTTCAAGTACTTGTTAAATCTAAATCCTTCAATACCTTAATCTCTTCCTTTTTTTTTTTTTTTTTTTCCTGTGGCTTGTGCTATATGTGAACATCCCCTTGACTAATAGGCATGGTGTTGCAAACAATTTTGAGTTAATGTTAAATAAAACTGTCAGATTAGTAACTGTTCTTTGTCACCGAATTAAAGAGGTTTAGCTGTGCTTTAAGAAGAATGAATAGAGTTGAGAGGAATACTGTACGTAGAGGAGAGTCAACATAAAAAGACTTAAAGTCCTGATTTGACATGAAGTGATTACGTGGCCATGCAGTGAATTGTTTTTAAAAAGTGGGGAGAGATGAGAGAGTTTTGTTATTTTTAGATGTTGGCTACCTTTTTGTCGGTTGGAGTTTTTTTTGCTTAGTCTACAAGGTTAGTTGCTTGTATATTGTGTTTCTGCTGGTACTACATTGGCTAAGAACAGGGAGTGACAGCAGCTGTGTAAGCTGAGAACAACTCCAAACACTCACTCACTCACTTGTTGAAGTGTGAGCTAAGTCAGGCAGCACGGAGGGAAAGAACCGGTAACCCAAAACTTGAGCAGTACTAGTTCAGCTAGAGTGGCACTAGGATTAAGGTGGATGGATTTAAATTAGGTCCGCTTCAGTAAATAAACTGAAAATGTATATGGCTTACTCACAACATGGGAATACAAAACTTTTGTATATACTGTACAGATCATTACCACTGGAAGCAGCAAATCAGATGGCACAAGTATTTCCAGAAGGAGAAGTAGATATGATTCAAACCTTCCATTAACTTGCACAATTGGGTTGCAAAGACTGCTGTGGATGAAATTCCTGTTTCTTTGTGGCTCTATAATTGACAGAGATTTTTGGAAATGAGCATGCATTTGATTTTCCACCCCCTTTTGTGCAGGGATGGGGAGTTGTTTGTTCAGTTATCTTTCTTGTTTGTAACTTGCATATATACCCTTCTCTGTGAACAAGGGATGTTGCACTGTAACACCGCATCACTCTTAGGAAGTGGAGAATGGATGATAGGACATTCATTGTTCCACATGCTGAGTATGCAAAAACTGTGGTAACAACTGAGATGGTCTTAAATATACTTGAGAACTGATGAGATCTAAGGTGCTGTGAAACATCAGTTGAAGCGAATATTTTGAGACCTTCAGCAGCAGCCTTCCAAAAATCTTTCATGATGTGCAACTGTTCTTTTTCACAAGCACATGACTTGATCAGACCTTAAGTAGTTTTCCCCAGGCATCCGTATGGTTCCAGTTGATCACAGATCATGGTTTTCTTTTTCCAAAATGGATAGGTTTTCAGTTATTGAAGTAGAACTGTTGTAAAGAAAATGTAGATAATTTAGATGAATCTTGTTTTCTTTTAAGAATATTCCTAAAAGTTCACTTAATTTAGCAAAACTGCTGAGGATATAATTAAAATGGAAGGTGTTTAAGCACCAATTGCAATGTAATTGTAACTTTAAAAAGTCTTTATCATACAGTGTATATATAGAAAAGATATGTTCAATTTGCTACATAGTTTATGTAATATTTTTATGCAGCATTAATAAGTAAAAAAATACATTAACACTTACTCTTGCATTTTTTATCCTTCAGGTTTGACTTTAATTACAATATTTTAGTTGTTAATAGAATGTTACAAGATAATTCACTTTTAAGTCATTTCTGTGAAGTCTCTGAGAAATTTCAGATACTTTGACCAACCTTGTCATGTCATTAAGGTCTTAAATTTTGTTCGTTTAGTCATAGTTGTCATATGATTCTTAAGTTATACAAACTTGACACGTTTAACATTTGTGCAGCTAGTAAAGGATGTCATCAAGTTTTTGCTGCAAGAATAGATTTGGTGGGAGAGAATTGCTATGTGAGCTATTTAAAGAGTAAATGAGGAAGAATCTTAATTTTAAAAAGACCTTTCCTTCTTAACTATTTTTTTTCCTTTAAGTTTCTTGAATCTGTATACCACTCAGCACTCAGGAGATGGTTGCATATTATTTTACTGAATATTTAACAGCTGTAATCTTTTAGACTGCACACAGTATTTTTTTTTTTTTTTTCCCTCTAGGCATTATTTAGTATTTCATGGTCTGTCTCTCTCTTTTAGGGTGAACATTTTAAAAATTTCCTTTAAAAGGAAAAAGTTTTTTATACAACAACGGCAAAAACATGTAAGTAGTCATTTCACTTTGTTTTGCTTAAATGGTGGTATTCAAATTTTTGGCCTTAAAATATAGACAACAGAGGGCTGGACCTGTAGGTGCTATGTTATGATAACTTGCCTTTAAAATTCTGTTTTGTTAACTTGCCCTTGCTGTCATGGTCCTTTTTATGTTTATTCTGTTTCCCATTTTTGTTTCCTTCCCAACATGGAGTACTTCAACCTTCAGTCTATTGGACCATGTCTTTCTAACACGTGCTTATTTTCCCCTGCAGACTTGGGGGAAACACAGATGTTCCTCCTCTCTCTAGATTTAGTAACCTAGCATTTTTCTTGCAAGTAACTGCTGCTCTTTTCTTGGCTCACTGTGCCCTGTAGAACACCTTACGGCAGTGAATCTGCTGAACAGCTGCTTATCCTATCTGGGAGGACTTTGTGAGGTCCCTTCTGGTTTTGGGACTCAGAATTCTGGGAGGAAGGAAGGTACCTGGAGGAAAGGGGAGCTCTGCTGCTGAAAGATACAAGATTGGGAAGGGGAGAGTACATAACCTAGTGAACACAGATTGCTAGAGAAGTCTTTTTTTTTCTTTTTTCTTTTTTCTTTTTTTTTTTTTTAATTGATTTTTGGTGGTTGTTTTTACCCAAAAAGGGGAGTATTCTTGTTTTTTCCCCTAGTTCAGGTATCTTGAAAATCTAAGGAGTGTGCCTGCATGCACACATTCCTAAGTGTCAGGGCTCCTGTGTAAAGAAAGTTAACATCTAGAGGCATTGTTGCCGCACTAATGTGTGGATGCAGATGGGGTGCGCAAAATATAGTATTTCGTCTTTTGGGTGTCATTACCTACCAGCGAAGGGTCTCGCATTTTTTGCAAAGTGTATGTTTCTAAATATATTATTTACATATAAACTTATTTCAGTGTGTTCAAATATATATTTCACTGTATAAATAAATTAGTTGAGTGAGTAGCAAGTCCCTACTTGTGAGTTGAATTGTATTATCTGATGTGTTTGCATTACATGTACAAGTATTACTTTCTAGATTTGAGAACTAAAAATTCACTGATTAGTAGTGTTAAATTCTAGGTAGTTTTCTTTATATGCACTGTGAAAATAAACAGAAGCAGAGTTCTGTCTGACAGTGATTAGTAACAATTGATAGTAATATGAGGGTACTTAAAAGTTTTTAAAATCTGGAAGAATGAGCTGTCAATATGTGACAGTCCCCGGATTTTAAAATGTGTGTTCACTGCTAAAGCCTTTGCTGTCAAACTGAAATTCTCTTTCTGGAGACCAGTGTCACCTTTGAAAAGAGTAGCATTTTTTTAAGTTTGATCATTTGAACTTTTGTTAAATGATGACAGGTCAAGGACCTTAATTTTTTTTTTTGTTTTTTTTTAACTGATCTCCTCTTAGGTAATCATAGTTCTTTACTTTATAACACATTGAGATTACAGTAATGCACACCATGTCCTGCTTAAAATTCTACAGCACTATAGGAAAAGTAAGGTCAGCCACATGACCTTTCATTTTTTCTCAGTAAACATAAAAAAGCAGACCAGGTGTGCTATTAAGTCTGTAGATACAGTCATCCTTGTCAATTATCCTCCTTTGCTTGAAATGTAGGGCAGCAGTCTACCTCCTCGCAGTCCTTTAATGGTACTGCTTTGAACAGCCTGCTGTTGTAATGCAGTGGGAGCGAGGGAGCAGCTGGACTACTGTTGCTTTTCTCCTAAATGCTGGGTCGCTTGAGTGGTTTCTGAAGGCAAATGTCTGAGGCAGTGTCATTTTTTTTTCTTGGAAGTGCAGAAAGAGATAGTTAAATAAGGCTGTAAGGAAGGAAGACGGAAGAATGTGGGGAAAGCGGAGCAGATACTGCATATTACTCATCAAGTTTTAATTCAAGAAGGCAACAGTGTTGTAACATCTCAGAATTTTGCATGTCATATGTAGATTTCTTTCCAAAATACACAGAAGTTCTTAAAGGCTATGGATTTGCAGTCATCTGGGATACGCCATGTTTCATTGATTTTATTCTCCTTGTTTTCCTTACTTCTTTTTTTTTTCTTTCCTTATGCCACTGTTTTGAAGAATCAATTTTCCTTCTCTCTCACTCTTCATTACTCACCTCCTCTTTTACCATCCCACTGCTTCAGTCTATTGATCAGCTACTTGATAGAAGTATGCAATATTTCTGTTTCTACTAAAGAGCTACATAAGGACTGGGAAGCAAGACTGATGAATCAGTGAATGTCTGATGTTTTAAAAGCTCATGATACTTAGACTTAAAGGTGTAAGATTTATGGTAGGAATAGGAGCTGTGCTGATTTACAGACAACATTTTAAAGCTTCCAAAATGGAACTTTCTATCAGATGTGCTTATGTAATGCTTAAAAATAACTGCTCCTTTTTTGCATTTTAGCATATAATTTTACTTTCTGTGCTGCAGACATTCCCAAATGCTCTGTAATGTAATAGGCATTGAGTTCAGAGATGAGAGTTCTTCCTGATGCTCAAACAGCAAGATACTCGTTTTAGCCATGGAGAATTGTTCCCTTTACCTTTATGGCCACAAATTTTTCTAATCCTCACTTCTTGATAATGACTAAAATAACATTCTTTAGGAACTTGTGCTGAGAAGGATGATAGGCACTAAATCCGTGGAACCCATTAAAACATTCTTCATCTTATAAAATAGTGCATCAATTTAATGGCATGACTTGCAAGGTGGCCTGTTAGTGAGCCAGAAGACATGGTTAATAAGTGTTTTTATTTGTTTTGATTTTTTTAATTTAAAAATCACTATATTTTTCTAAAATTTCTTAAAAGCATTCATCCCAGTATATGTCTATATTTAAACTCGCAGCCCACTTTAAAAATATTTAGGAAGATTCTGTGTCAACAGTTGGAATAAATGCACTTGTGACCAAGATTCAGTACTCTTTTCAAACCTAAATTTAAACATGGAAAACTAGGTGTACTTAATTCCTTACCTTTACACAATGGCTTTTCATTATAATTGAGATGTTCGGATAAACTAATTTTTATGCCTATTGAATGACCAGTGCTCTAGACAAAAAAAAAAAAAAAAAAAAAAAAACACAACCCTGAATATTTCCTCTAATTTGTTATATAAAACACTTCAAGAGGTATTTAGCCAACAGAGTAGCTTAGAAATGCTCTTTGTCATTAAAGCTTTAAGTGCTGTGTGCTTTTTATCTTGCAAGAAATTCTGAGTTAAAATTTCACAGTGCCTGCACACATTCTTATATAATTAAAAGTAACTGTGGTGAGCTGACAAAGATGAATTGGTTCCAGTATGCTTGAGGGTCAAAGAGAGAACCCTACTTAAAAAATAAAATAAAAGTGTTGCTTGTTTTAATAAATATAGAAAGAACATGCCTGATAGATTACAATCAGCTAAACACTTTGCAATGCCTAAGTGGAATTAAGGGGCAAACCCTATTTAACTTTCTCTTGTGATTCTCATTGTTTGTTGGGTTTGCTTTGTTTACAAAATAGAGAATCTGTAACTGAAATCATTGCAGCAGCTCAAGTGTTTTGCAAAATGTGGTATTGATCTCTGATGCCTGATATTTAACAAATGATACAGAGAAAGAAAAAGAATACAAGGAAAATCATTTGATTATCCCAGCCAAAATGGTCTGTAGTTCGGTTTTGTTTTTTGTTTGTGAGCAAACAAAAGGACCGTGCAACTAGAAATTAGGATGTTGTCCAGGTGGGACACTGATTTATGAGTGTGTGAGAAAGAGTTTTATTAGGTTTCCAAGTCATTTAATAAAGAGGCTTTGCAACCCAAATCCTGACGTCCTCCAAAGTATGAACTAAAAGAGAGCTTTACCAACATGGCAACCTGCCTAATTATATGTTGTGATATCAAAATTAAGTCATAATACCAAAAAATAGCTGCAAAGGATAAATGATGAAGTAGCAAGCTTGCTTTATTTTTTTTCACTGAAGTGCTGAGATCTGATAGCAGTGAACTCAGGTATCCCCTTATCTTGCTTATTACACATGCCTTTCTCATCTGTGCTTTACACTTTGTTCTGCCTTGTTTGTGTTAATAACGGTATTAACTAGCCAAAGCTGAAGCTTGTGCAAAACTTTCTGGAGCACTGAGACCTGTAACAGTTCAACAAGTGCTATAGTTGTCCAGCACACAAATGTGGTTGGTACAATTGTGTTACACCTGTGTACCACTGAGCACTGAAATTGCAAGTTTGCATGGGGAGACGCAAGCTTTCCGTTCTGCTTCCTTTTGATCTCCTTATTTTGACTTTGTGTTATCATCCAGAAAACAGGATTGGATTTGAAAAGCAGTAGCAGCAGCTCTAGTCCTTCAGTTGCTTTCCTTTCCCCAGAAAGTATCACTGTTAACATCTTTCGTATCTTCTAAAAGAATACAATGCAGTTGCTTTTTGCATTCGGGCTCTTGAAACAATGTTTATGTGAAGTCTTATGTGAAGAGTTTTAATTCAAAGGTAGATTTTTTTTCCTTTCCACATTGCATCCTTAATAAAACGGTTAAGAGTTTTGTTTGTCATGGGAGGTCAAGATCTGACTGGAAATCTGAAAATCTGTTTAGCTGTTTAGTATTATGCTTATATATGCAATGCCTCTGGCACTTTAGACTTAAATATTTCATTAAATTAACATTGTAATGATCAGGAACTGATTATTAATAATTTTAATATTGCTTACACTTTTAAAACGTTCACTGTAGAATTTAGAATTTTATCTACTCACAGGGCTGTTTCATCTACCTCCAGGTCAGAGTCTACTATATGATGAATTTTTGTTTTCCTAAATGTAGTTTGCTTACTTAGGCTAAAAGTAATTTCATTGTTACTTATATGATAGGTTTATGACCTTGTTTGCTCTGTTTGATCTGCTTCTGTGTATTGAAACATAAATTTTCTTACATTACAGAATGAGTCCAGAGAGCATATTGTTGCCTTCAACATGTTAAATTACAGAGCATGCAAAAATCTGTGGAAGTCTTGTGTAGAGCATCACACATTTTTTCAGGCAAAGAAGTCGCTACCTCATGAAAAAAAGATACTGTCACATTATTGGACTCTGGGTTCTAGAAATCCAGCAAAGTAAGTATTGTGTGAAAGCATGTTTTACACTGTAAATGGGAAAGGGAGGATTTGTGTCAGAGAGAGCTGAAGTTGGAATTGCAGAGCTCAGTTCTGCTTACCGCTGCATTGGTCTTTGTGAACTGTTGGATAAATTATGTATCTTTCTTTTCCTTTTTTTCCCCCCAACATGTTTTCATTACAATGGAATGTTCATAAAAAGTTATTTGAATATAAGTAGGTTTTAGTGGTATTTTTTCAACTTGCCTTTTCAGTTTAAGGCATAAAAACACTTGAAAGTAAATATGTTATGTGGCTAATGATCCAATAAGACAGTTTGCAGAACAGATTTGTTTTGAACTGTTTACTTCTTATTGTTATATACACAGTTTAATATGTTAGTACCGTGCTCTTCAGAAATTGCCCTAATTGAGTACCAGGATGCCAATTAGTGACATGGAGATGAATATATTTTCCCCATCTAAACATTGAAGATACCACTGTCGTGACACTTCTTATCATTTATTTGCTTTGTTGACTTCTGCTAGTCATTGAGCTGGTAGTTTCATAGTGGTGTCTCAAATCTAGTTCCTGAGCCTGTCATATTGCTGCATGACGTTAGGATTGACTCTTCCCATATGCACCATCTGGGCTGGAAGTCTTATGTCATTATCCTCTCTGAGGATAATGGTTTTTGGGAGTTTTGTAGTTCTTTGGTTATCTGTACTCTATGTAGACTTTCTGAAAAACTGCTTGTTTTGATGTTTTTTGGAAAAGTGTTTCAATTTTCTTTCCTTTATTTTTGCAGCATGTTCGCTTAACTGTTGTTCCTTTTATTTAATTTGTCTAATTATCTTTTTCATATTTGGGCATAGATTCAACTTCTAACTGATGTCACCATGCTTCAAC
Source organism: Nettapus auritus (assembly GCA_011076525.1). Lineage (NCBI taxonomy): Eukaryota > Metazoa > Chordata > Aves > Anseriformes > Anatidae > Nettapus > Nettapus auritus. Next base: position 90,139,940 of record CM021766.1, on the reverse strand, counting down.
TAACTTCCCAGACTTTGTGGCTGGCTTTTCATATTCTTATGTCTCTTTCAATACTGCAGGGATATATATATATATATATATATATATATGTGTGTGTGTGTGTGTGTGTATGTATATGTATATCAAGGGGACTAGCATTGCCTGTAAATTAGGGCAGTAAAGCCACAAGGGTTGTCCAGCCACAAGAATGTTCATAAAATTCTATTTCCCACTGGAGTGGAATTTCCATATTTTTACTTAGTAGTAGATCATACTTTAACCTCAGTGTTTAAACATCTGTATTTTGGGGATTAGCTCCTTTAAGGCTTATTATGAACTTGTTCTTCCTATGGTGATGGTATTAAGGAGGTGACTTTCTCAAAGCTTTCTCTAGTGGTTTATTCCTGTAATAAACATGTCAACCAACATGGCTTCATTCTGTAAATGGTGTATATGTGTGTGTGTGTGTGTATATATATATATATACATATATATTGTTAAAGTGGTTCCACACTCAGTTAAGCCATTAGTGAATTGTTGCCCTTTGAGTTTTAACAGGGAATGTCTATAATCTTTTGCCTATACTTGAATAGTTTTGTCAGACACTTGGTTTGGTGCCAATATAACATACCAAATTTCCTGTTTTCCCCTCCATCTTCTTGAACACAATTAGGTTAAAAATAACTCTCAGAGATGGTTATTTTTACCCAGGTTTTTAATTAGCATTGTAGCAGGGATGAACAGTTTTATTGCCACAAGTAAGGGACAGAAAATGGCTCTGTGATTATGAGGGAAAAGCACAGGGGACTCTTTGAAACATGAATTATGAAATTGACTTTCAAAGCATATTTTATTTCATTGAATTTTCCTGTGCAAAATAATTAACAGATTTTTATTTTTGTTTCTTTTCAGGTCTGTAAACAGCCAGTACTGCAGAAAAGTCATAGGTGGGATGGTTTGGAACCCATCTATGAGGAGATCTTTATCTGTTGAGCATTTAGAGACCAAAAGCCTTCCTTCTCGATCCCCTCCTATTACCCCTAATTGGTAAATCAAGTTTCAGCCTTTATCCTCCTTGCCAGCCTCCTACCTTTTCTAACTGTATGTATTCTAGCAGACTAGTTATGTAGTGCCTACATACATATTTAAATATGCTGTTATTTTGAGAGTAGATATGATGACAGCAGAAGAGTGGGTATCATTTACCTCCACATTAGCAAAGTTTTTGATACTGTCTGCAAAAATGTTCTATCCAAGTTATTACACTTTGTTCTGGATAGGTGGACAAGCAGATTAAGAAAAAATATGGGTGGTGTGGGGGGTTGGATGACTGCAATAGTTTCTATCCTACCTGAAGACGAGTAACAAGTGGAGTAACAACCTGGGTATATTAACAGAAGCACAGATGGTAGATCAAGGAAGCGAGTTATCCCCATTTTGTTCAGCATTCATTAGACCTTCATCTAAAATGCTGCAACCAGTTTCGGGCCCACCAATACAAACTGGAGTGAGCTCAGCAAAAGCCTCCAGCCACCAAGATAGTTATGGGGCCAGAGCACTTCCTCTTTGAGGCTGAGATTAGGTATTAGGAAGAAATTTTTTATTATGAGGGTGGTGAGGCACTGGAACAGTGTTGATGTCTCACCCCCAGGAGGGTTCAAAGCCAGGCTGGATGAAGCTTTTGGCGACCTGGTTTAGTGGAATGTGTCTCTTCCCATGGCAGGGGGATTGAAACTAGGTGATCTTTCAGTTCTATTCCAACCCAAACCATTCTATGATTCTTTGATTATAACTTCAACAAGTACAGGTTGCATTTGGGCGATACACGTATACTGAACCTGGTAGCATACAATCATCTAGTATACCATAACATATTTTTTTTAAACTGATATATCCATTATTTAAGATGAGAGCTGTACACCTAACATGAAGACTTTGGGACATGATTACAGTAGGATGGAAATCATCTTGAAAGAGTTCTACACACTGTTTGATTACAACCTACCTACTTGTGTTCACATTCCTTTTTTTAAGGCGGAGTCCTAGACTACGTCATGAAATTCGTAAACCACGACACTCATCTGTAGATAACCTTACAAACGAGATTACCTATATTACTGAGACAGAGGATGTTTTTTATACATACAAGGGCTCTCCAACATCAAAAGACAGCGATTCGGAGTTCTCTCAGAACCGTACTCCACAGAGGAGGTAAGAACTTCAGCAAACAATTCATTGCCTATTTTGATTTAAAACCAAACCAAAGCAGCTTTAGCACAAAAGAGTCATAAGTTGTTATGCTAAAATACTAAGTAGCTGATTTCTCAGTAAAATTAGACATGCCTGTTCATGCCTGTAATATCCCATTTCCTAGTAGCTTCTTGCAGCCCTTTCTCATCTGTTATGAACTTTCTTTTCTTTAGGGGAACCTTTATTGAACTCTTAAGAGTTGATTTATGTTCCCCATTATCAGTTCCAGCTGAGTTGAAAGACTTACTGCATTTGATTAAACATGCAGACATAATACTAGCAGTCATCCATCTTTTTCTTTCTCAGAGGAACTGTAGATTACCTCTCTGAAGGAAGTCTCTTCTTTTCACCTTCAGCTACTTTGCTTTGTGCCGCTTGTTCTCCCTTGCGGCAGTCTAACCACTGCTAGGTTTACTTCCAGGGCTTGAAGCTCCTGTCTTTGCACAGTGATTATTTGTTTGCTTATGTATTATATTTAATGTATGGCTTTCCTATTACGGAGGCATTTATTCATGAGTAACTTCATATTAATGCGATATTAACTTAAAAAAAATAATAATAAATGTATCAAGTCATTGATCGGACAATTTCAGAAAGAAAACAGAGCTACTTTGCAACTTTCAGATGGGAGAATACAGTGCATTAAAATGCAGCTTCATTTATAATCTTACAAAAGAAAAACAGTTTCTGGTGGCCCCTTGTAACTCAAAGGAATGATGTATTTTGAGCAGCAACGTATTAATGCAAGCTGAGAGGAATAACCTATCTCTTTGATAGTGTGTGGCCACTAGCTGTGGCTGCAAACCGTGGACATGCACTGTTTTCTTCATATTTGAAGATAACATTATTGTTACTACATTATAGCAGAGAGGTTTTTATGAAAGAACTGAAAATTTAATGTGTTGCATGCATATTTGGAGGTTGTCACTGTGGTCTTTGAAAATATTTTTTCTGTTTTTCTTACTGGAAGCCAGAGGAACCGTAGCACTAGCAGTATCAGTAATAGCCATCATGTAGGTGATGCATCTAGATGTTACAGTAATAGATATGAAGCTACATCTTTCCTGTGTTCTTGTACAGGCAGATTATACACTTGCAGAAGTAGTTTTCAAATAAAGTCAATGAGAGGAAGATTATATGAGGAGATGATGAGTATAGAAGTTGTAGACAAAAAAACAAAAAGCCACTCTGTGTAACTGTGACTGGGTAGATTGTGTCCTTCCTTCATCATTCTTGTTGTTTTTGTTGTTTTTTTTCTTCCATTTTCCTTTTACTTTTCTTCATCTGCATTTTTTCTCCTTCCTATTTCACCTTTCCTATGTCTACTGAGAGTGGAAGGGGAAGCCTGTTTTTGATGGTATTTCTCCCAGTGGAAACAAGGCATTCTAAATTTGAAAATAGCACATTGATTTATTTTCTGAGCAGTGAAAGATTCTGCTATATCACTCACTCTGGAGAAGATTGTTATAGAAAACTAGGTTTGTATGAATTAATAAGTTATTCCCAACATACTCTTTGTTTCTTTGTAATATTTATAGTATTTGATACTATGTAGAACTGAAAAAATGCTTGCATAAATCTGATGAACTGTTAGACTTTTGTGAAGTGAAATGGTCATTAATACCTCAAAAATTGAAGTCAAATATACAGTAACCAGACAAATCAAAAAATGTTTATTCTCTACACTGAAATTTTCAACAGTTTATATTAGTCTACATTCCAATTTTTATTCTTGTATGTTCCTACTTTAGCCATTACTTGCCTCACTCCATCTGTTGAAAGATAAAAAGTAAAATTAAGTCCATATGTGTGGACAAATCTTTCTTTGAGTGCTTTATTGAAAGAGCTATCTACCAGCTAAATCTGCTTTATAAGAAAAAAGCTTAACTAAAAAGGGTAGGTTTAGATTAGATATAAGGAAGAAATTCCTTACTGTGAGGGTGGTGAGACACTGGCACAAGTTGCCCAGAGAAGCTGTAGATGCCCCATCCCTGGAGGTGTTGAAGGCCAGGTTAGATGGGGCTTGGGGCAACCTGATCTAGAGGGAGGTGTCCCTGCCCATAGCATGGGGTTTGGAACCAGATGATCTTTCAGGTCTCTTCTAACCCAGGCCATTCTATGAACTTGCATTTCTTTAGTATCAAGTACAGACAAACATTTGTCCTGGACTTTTGTCACAGTTCAGGAATATTTAGTTATTAACTGGCAAACACCTTGCAGTGTAATGATAAATCTTTTAAAGTTATCTTAACCTATTTTTGTTGTGCTTGTCTTTAGTAGATTTGAAATGACATGATTGAAACATGCTTTGGAAAAATACTGAAATTGAAAATCTGTCATTTGTTTGAGGGCTCATTTTTTCTCCCTACCTGCAGTCTCATGTTATGAAAAAAAGGTGTTAGTTAATACTGGTTATAGATGATGAATGTGTTTAATGTGAAGAAGTAATCTAAAACAACGTGGAGAGTTCCTAGCAAGCAACTGTAAGGCACTGATTTTTAATCACTAAATTGTTAGATCTGGACCTTGAATCTTAATCGTATAGCTGCCTTTTTTTATTATTAAGAATGTTTGCATCAGTTTTATTCACTGAATCTCAAGACTGTTCAAGATGCAATTAGCACAGCATATAGCTATTTATTTTTCAGACTGCCATGAGCATTTCAGGGGCGGGGGAATGGCAGATAGTTTTTGCTCATTTTTACTTCAGACCCTGAGTAATGTTTTAAGTCCTTTTCCTCAAGACAGAATTGCCTTCAAATTGTTCTACTTGCTTTTTGGGACACATTTATAGATAAAAATTGTGTATCAAAACTTAGTGTACTTAATCCTTCCAAGGCATGTTGGAAATCTTAGTGGACATTGGAGTTGCAGAAGATAATGTTGCTGTCAGTGTGTATAAACATGCTCTAATTTCCCTATAAACCTTTTTTTCCTCTTGACAATACCAAGTATAATTATTTTTAATTGATTTTTCCTTGCTGTATTTAATCATTTAAGGGTGATTTAAGGGTCTTAATCAGTCATGTTCTATTTTGTTTCTAAAAACCAGTACACAAATTAGAAAACGAATTATGGGGAACAGTTCTTAGTTTAGAAGACTTGAAACATATCAATTATTAATACTATCTTCAATTTCTTATTCCACTTATTAAATGTATTATACTGTATCAACATGTCAACACCTAGAACTGTTTCCTGTTAAATAATTAAAATAACCGTTCTGGAGATGAGGGATATTTTTTCATTTATTATATTGTTTCCCTGAAGAACACAGTGGTTGTTTTAAGAATGTACTTTGAGTGAACATTTGACTTTCTAAATACAATTTGAGGAATATCCTACAGGCTGTGGCTGAAAAAAAAAAAAGACAATAAAAAATTAGGGCGAACTTTGAACATAGGCAAACTACAGAAAACTAGGACAAGTTTGTCTTTTGTTTTGTACTGATGTAGCTAGACTGCTTCTGCTACCCAAATTATCAAAGGTACTATCATATTCGAGTACAATTTGAGGCTGAGCCATAGACAAAAGAAGCAATTTTTCTCTCTCAGATTAGAGTCTGCAGAAAAGATTGGAGCTATTACATATGTATTATAGGCAAAAAATTGCTCTAATCCCAAATGAACATATATTAAAGAGAGCTTTATTCACAGGGAATGAATAGGTTTGCTTTTCTAAACCAAGCCATCTCAAATCACAGCTGCATACAAAACCTGTCATTAGAGACAGTGTTGAAGAGGACTTCAAGAAGACTTTTGTTTAGTCCAGGGCTTCCCGGCCTTTGTGAAGAAGAGTTCCCTGTCAATTTTTTCTCCTCTTGCTTGCTGTGCTGCTCTCCATCTCATCTGACTACTGCTGCCACTGCAAAGTTAACACTGATGCATGCATGGAGTCTACACTGACACTTCCCAAGCCTAATAAGTTGCTTTGTTGTTATACCACACTTTTATCATTGCTGTGCCTCACCAGTTGAGAACAGGTAATTTAGTCCATCTTCTGACTATATCTTTACTAACTATGTTCACTGTACTTATCCTATGCTTGCATACATATACTCATTACTTTTATTATTTTGTTTTTCAAATGATTTCAAGAATAATACTAAAATAAAACATACTATTTTTTAAGTGCACTTGTTTGGTAATCATTTTTCAATTAAAATTAGCTTTCCCTAGTCTTGACTTGAGCTTCCCTGAAGGTGTTTTGCTCTTCTTGAAAGATTTGCATTTTTTTCATTGAAGCACTGCTGCTACTGATTTGCTACACTTGTCATTTTAAGCAAGATAGAAAATTTTGTTTTGTTAGATTACATATCTTCAGAAGTCCTTAAACATTGAGGTATACATTGGGGAAGAGTTATGAATATGAAGGCTTAAGGCTTTCCTTTAAGATAGAAAATAAATTAAATTATATGGATTTATTATTTCTGAGGTCTGCTGAAAAACAGCTTTAATGTGGTATTTATTTATTTATTTATTTATTTATTTTCTGAGTCTGTTTGTGTCATACCAACAGGCTACCTGACATGAAACTATCCTGATAGGTTGATTTGTGAAATGGGGAATCTCGCCTTTGGGAAAAAATGTTTCAGTGATTAGATCTGTATTACAACTAGTTATTTCTAAAGACAGGCTGATAGAGTTGTGCAGGGAATTCTTTTCAATTGCACTTTTTTTTTTTTTTTTTTTTTTAAACCTATGTATCTGAAGATTATCCCTGTTGCAGTCTTTCTTCATAAGGGTGGGTACACTTGCAGCTTCCAAATTTGGAATGAGGAAAATGTCTCTAGTAGAGAAGAATGAATTACTACCCATTTGTCTTTCTGTGACATTAACACAAACTCTATGCTGCTGTGTCATTTGAGGACAAGAGGCTATGGTAAAAATTAAGTAGTCCTATTGAATTATGTGATGCTGTTTTCAAGACCGTGTTAGGATATTCCAAAATACCTTCAATTTTAATAGTAACCTTCAAATCTAAGTATTTAGCTGGAGCAATAGATTGATTACATTATGGAATCATATAATCTAACATGCTTGATCTTGTATCAAGAAACTAATTTTTGTCTTGACGCAGCACTGTCCATCCCCAGTGTAAAATCTGTTTCTCAGTATTGACATTTATTTTTTTTTTAAAAAGGCAGCTGATATATGGGGAATGTCAACTGAATACATATTATACCTAGTAGTTCATGTGTAAGATCCTTCAAGGCTGATTTGAAAAAAAAAATGGCATATCCTTTGCTTTCTATTAAGTGAGAGAAAATTAAAATGACTAACATGAGTTTGCTTGTTTCCTCATTTTGTAGATATAAATGGTTCAGTAATACATATTTTAAACACTTTGTGATCTTGAAATCCTAACGGTATGGAGTTGCCAAAAAAAAAAAAAAAAAAAAAAAAAGGCTTTTAACTGAGTAGTATTTATGGAGCTTTGAACTTTGTTTTTCCCATATGTTTCTTTCCTTATTCCCCCTTCATGCCCCCAACAGTATTACACTGGAATTGTTGGTGCCTTAGGTGTGACAGCAATGTTCACACTTCACGGTGAAATGAAAAATGAAAGTAAATGATTGAAAAAGAAAGGGAAAAAAACAACAACAACAACAACAAAAAACTGTGAAAGCCACTGTTCTATTGACTGTTCTTAACCTCAGAGGATCCATCTGTGGGAAGCTGCATGTTTTTCAGCCCATGACTATGAAATGGGAGGAGTATCCTCTACTCATGCCCTGGTAGTATATTTAAGTTTTTAATCCAGCTCTGTGGGAAGACCATGTCATTGTTATGAACACCCACATTTCCTCCTTAACTGAATGTTGTATCATTAAAGTTAGCTGGTGTTTCTTTCAGAGACAGCAAGGCTCTAGAAGTGAAAGGTTTGTGAAACAAATTAAGTTTTTAGTGGTTCAGGGTGATGTTATTCATGTTACTTGTATGAGACCTTTTTGTCCTTTACATGAGAAGCAGCATTTCTTTGACCTTGCAAATTTGGGTTTAATGGCTTATTTTTTTTTCCAAATGTATCTATACCCCTACTATAGGTTTGTTAATGCAGTGTATGATTGTTAATATAGTTGTTGCATGCTCTTCTAAAGCTTCTTTCATGTTTTTGAATACACCTTTCTGAGTGCCTGTTAGTAAGAATGTATAAATTCAACCACAGTTACTAGGTGCTATTTTAAAGAAAAAAAAAACTGAGTTATTGGCTTGGAAAAGAAAAGTATCCCAATTAAGCTGTGTATAGGTTCTTAGTTAACCTATACAGTTTCTCTTGTTCCCTGTGTAATGAAATAAACCAAGGCTTTGGTCTGTTTGGTTTGGAACAGCAAACATAGGAGCAACTCATTCAGGAGTTGTTGTTTTTTTTTCAGTAGACTGTGGCCTAACAGAACAGATTAGCTTCAAAACTCTGTTTAATCTGTATTTCAGAAAGACTTGTAAAACACATTTCAAGGAGACATTCAAACTCATTACAGTGTCAGTCAGAAAAACTGGCGGATGAGGCCTTATAGATCTTGTACTTATATTTAAAGACTTACTGTTGATTAATCAGCAAAATAAATCTGGCGTATTATTCACAGATACGAGAAGAGGCAAAAGGTTGGAGTGAGGGAATCAGTCATATATTTATGTTGTACCACCAAAAGAGGTTTATTAAGAATATGGAGTCAGTCTCTTCATGTAGGCATGCAGCAAATATACATGTGAGGTGATGGACCCAAGTTACCCATGGGAGTGCTTAAAAGACACACAGAAAATAAAATTCATGCTGAGCTTGGTTTAGCCCTCAAAAATACTGACAGAAAGGTTGAGGTGTTTCTGTCCTTGGAGAAATTAAAATCTGAACAAAGACCTGAGCATCGTTATCTAACTTCAAAGCTGGCCAGTCTTTGAATGAGTGTGGTTTAGATGACCTCCCAGGCTCCTTTCCAACCTAAATTACTTCAGTTCTATGATTCTACTTGCTATAAATGCAACATATTCCTGCGTGAGCTTTTTCCTTAGTTAAACGTGCTTACCAAAGCTATAGACCTCTTTAACTTAGAATGTAAAACTATCCTTTGCTGGTCATACAGAAGGTATAAAGCCTACAGTCCCAGAGTTGGAGGGGAAGGAAGCAAAAGGTTGAACTAGTATGCAAAAGGAAATTCACTGACATTATGCTATGAATTTCTGGAAGTGCATATATGCTCCTAGTGTAAGTGTGATGTATCATCTGGCAAAGTTACTGCATTGAAAATAGATTTCCTGCACTTAGGCTGCATAAAGTCAATTCTTTCAGCTTCGTGTTTTGATGAATTGTAGCCCTTTAGTGAGATTTGGTAAACTTACTATGGGAACACATCATTATTTTAACTAAGATACTAATTTTGTATACAAAATTTTTAAAGCATTGCCGTTGATGGAAGTGCCCTTCAGATGTATCCAGATAAGTTCCAGTAACTACTACCTTGGTATAAAATTGCAAGTAGTTTTAAAGAATTTAAAATGTGTTTTCCCTTCAGTCCTTAATCATATGCAGCCATGTTTAACTCCTCATTACAAATGCCCTGCACTTCACAAGTCCGTTGTCCTTGTTCACGTACTTCAATTTTTCTTAAGGAAGATGCCCTCCAACGCTAGGCAATGGATCTCAGAACATTTCCGTTTCATTTCCTTTAACCTTGTCATTCCATCACTTACCATTTGCATCCTCTTCATCAATGCACTTGAACACTTTTCTGAGGCTTTTCTATTGACTAAGTTAATTAAGTGGTTTACGGTCGGTAGACCAAGTGCAGCGGAACTGAAAGAATCCTTTCATTGGTAATGGCAGCAGCTTATCAATGTGGATGTTTGCAACTTACAGAAAATCACTGAAAAACTCATGTATACCGTGAAGTCCACAAGTTTTCTCTGTAATGGCATTCAAATGTACAGCACAAAGAATCCATGTGGCCTTGCACAGTTGTTCTGTTCACAGAAATGCTGAATGTTAATTGTGCAAGTCATTCTGTATATAGACTTCTCTAAAAGGCAGCAAAATATGATGCTGTAAAAATCTTCCAGTTAATTGGTTCATGAATAATGATACTAGTTTAAATGGGGAGTTCTCAGAAAAAAATAATGGAAGTGCTGGTGTGTTCAGTCTCCCCACCCCTGCAGGTGTTAGGAAGAAGAGAAGCTTAAAGAACTTTAAGAACACAGCAAGGGCAAAACCTACAGATGTTTCCTTCAGTTGTTTGTAGAGAGGGAGGTTTGCTACAGTTCTATTGTTTCAGTTGTCCCTTTTCTCTTGGGGTTTGACTTTAGCTTATCATCATCAGTTCTCAGAATAGCAGAATTCTCTGGTAGGGCACATAAATGTGGGGAGGAGGGGTCTTTCCTTGAGACTTGACACAAAAGGGGAGTTGGATTTTCACAGCAAAGAGTTTTGTTGTAAAGATCATCACTGACAGAGCAGTCCATAGTGAGTGAAAGACTGAAACATCTTTTTAGACATATTGTGGAGTAAGGAAGAGGAATTACTTGTAGTTTTCAAGTGTTGCTTGCATGTTAGCTGATCCAATGGAAAGTTTAATCTCCTTGCAAGGAAGGTCTCTCTTTCTTGATGAAAAGGTTGATTGGTTGGTCTGGTGAGTGTTCTCTTTTATTGACTTAAAATATGTGCTTGTTGTATGTTGTGAAATAAGGAAGATAAGTTAGTAAAATGTGGGATACAGTATAGCCAGAAAAGACGATTTCAGTATTCCTGTTCAAAGTACTTTATCACACTGGTGAATAATTAACTGCCGGAAGTAACATTTCATTGAGTTGCAAAGATAAAATTCTGCAGCTATAGCTTGCTGTCCTGATAAGAACTTTATGAATAAATACATGGCACTGTTATATCTTGTAAGACTTGGATTTGGATTTTTCTAGTCTAAGTTTTTGGTTACCTTTTTATATTTTAAAAGGTTGCAGAATGATTCAGTAACTCCTTCAGATGGATATGTTTGAATTAAAGTACGATAATTCAACAGATAAACCTTCAGCAATATTACAGAATTTATATCCCATATTTAAGTCTCCAGATATTAAGATAATTGCAAATCTGCTGTGTGATTATATGAATGGAAGTGAAAGTTGTTTTTATTTTTCTCAACCTCACTGTCTTGGGTTGGGGATGGGAGAGATATTATATTAAAACAGGGACATTGCATCAGAATTTTATGATATGTAGATTTTGTGAGAGCTTTCAAATGGGTTAACTTATGACATCTTGAACTCCACAAATCATTTTGTAATAGAGCCATATCTCTTCTGTGGCACAACACAGAAAAACGCACAGCTTCATTGTTCTTTCCCTCAGAAGGAAATCAATTAGCTCAAACTAAAATAAATTCTATGATTCTTTATTTTTAGCATGACTTCCAAAGGAAATAAGGCTTATGTCATCATGTTGCCTGTCTGTGTTCCTTCCCACTTCAGAAAGTCTGGACAACTGCAGTCACATCTAATGTGGGGATGGAGCTTTCAAAGATTCTAACTTTGTTTTTTTTACAAGCTTAGTGAAAACTGGTGACTAGGTAGAAAAAAAATTGATCTTATCTTCTCTCATTGAGTAATTCCAGTATGAGTTCAACAGTTGTCTGTACCACTTAGATTGGCTGTTCAAGCAGCACGTGTGTGCATGGTGCCAAAGGATCTTTTGTACTGCTGGCAGTTAGGGAGTACAAGTACCATGAGGATTGCAAATATGAGAACTGAAGGTACTTGTGGGAGAATGGGGGTGAATGTCAGTGGGATCCCAAAGGTGGGGCATGACTGCGGTAAAGAAAGATGAACGATAGTGTTAAAAAAAAAAAAAGTGCACACAACCCAAACTTCCACAAATTCTTATTGAATCAGGCTTACCATCTTTGCCTCTCAAGGAAGAATTTGTTCATCTTACAGAATACACATAAGGAAACTGAACTAGAATGAACTTTATATTTCTACTGTAGTTTTTGATGAAACGTAGTACATGATTCTTCAGTGTATTTTAGAGAACAACATTTGAAAAAATCCAACTGTACTGTGAATTGCTTCCTGTAATTTGACAATTCAACTCTACATCCAAACCAAACTACTTGTTTTTACTTTTCTAGTATGGTGTTGTATTGCTACTTACTAAATTTGTAAAGCTGTGTTCTGTCTGCCATAAAGACTTTGATATGCAAGCACTTTTTTTGGTTAACCTTTACTTTCCAATTTATCTTAGTGTCATACCTATTATTTTAATTGATGTAATATGGTTTAACTCACTGCTTCAGATGATTTCTGATGAAGCTCCTCAATTGCTTTAGAAAATGCTCTATATTATAACTTTTGATACTTTTCTCCATGTGGAGCTGCTAAGGTTTTGAATATATTTGCCACACTTTAAAAGCTATCTAATAAAACAGATAAACAGTAACATGATCTCATTTTACAATCTGACAGCTAATTTATGTCTGAGTAATTATTGTGATGAAATGTTTAAAGAAAAAAACAGTAGTAGACAGTACTTAAGTCCCATTCTTTTAGTAAAAAGCTGTGTTTATATTTGTTGGTTAACTGAATTGAGTAAGAACAACAGTTTTGACAGAGCACATTATCAAAAAACATGCCATAATGTGTGTAGCTAGGTTACTAAATTCAGGAAAAACTGGCAAAGAAACACAAATTTGAGACAAGTCGTTGCTTTACTTTGTGTGACAGGCAGTGGTATATTCATATATGGCTTTCACCAATAAATCGTGTCATGATACAACTTTCTGTAAGGCAAATACCTGCTACCTAGACAGTTTTAGCCTCTAGCTGAGACCGCCTTCTGGAAAGGTAATTGTGGTGAGGGGCTGCTATCCCAGCAATGCACCTGAGTATCAGGACTTGTTCCGAGCAACAAAGTCTTTCTGTTTCCTGAGGTGTTTATGACAAGGTGGTGGAGGCAGAAATGGGAGAGGAGTAACTGGATTGTAAAGGGACTGGACAGTCAGTCTAAGGAGAGTGGACTACAACTTTCCTTAATTTGTCTCTTTTGCATGTTTTAGAGAATATGAGAAAACTAGAACTGCTCCCTGATATGATTGTTTCTATTTCCAGCCTCTATACTCCATTTCAGTTTTTAATTTAAGTATGGTTGAATAAACCACAACTTCAGAAGTCCCAGAACTGCTAATTGTTGGTGGCCATGAGAGTCCTCTTAGAAAACATCACTAAATGTTTGCCCACTTTCCAACTTTTCCTAATTATCACTCAGCCACTTCTGAAAACGTAGTACTGGGTTAGATAACCAATCCAGCACAATATACTGGTTTTTGCATTCCTTTTTTTTTTTTCCCTCCCCAGTTTAAGCTAATTGTTTTTTCTAGCACAGCAAGTTTTACAATTACCTAGATTCCTTCACTCCTGGATGCAAGTGAAGAGTAGACTTTATCCACATCAGATGCTGTATGTGGATGTTATCTTGATAATGCTTGAGGACTCTGTCATAATCAGCCAAGCTGCTCAGTAAAGAACCCTAATTAACTGCCTTTCTTTTCTGTGCTGGATTGTCCTTGACTGTGTAGCCACTTTAGTTATGCTCTGTGTTAAAATTCCCTGTCAGCATCTGTTCTGCTCTTACACTAAGTGATGCTTCTGAAGCAGCCTATGCTAATTTCTCCTTACCTACATGTAAAGAAATATAATCAGTGACATCTTCAGTCAGTGTGATCCACAGCTAAAACTTTCTCAAATGATGTAGCCTGTCCTGTTCAATAATTGCCTCTGTAAGCTCCAGCATAGTTGACGTTTCAGTAGCAGATGTGTTGTCTGTCGTTGGGCTTGTGCCAGAAGTGGAAGTGGTAGTTTGAACTGCCTGGTGACTTTTTTTATTGAGTGTTTCATAAATGCCATAATTGCCTGATTCAGACCTTCTGCACAGGATTAAGCATTCTTTAATTTTCTGTGAACACACCTTTTGGCTTTCACATAGGCATTTTCTTTAATTAGAGTTTTTAGTTCCTATTTTCCTGAAGATTTAACTCATGTTTATTTACTCGTTTTTAACAGGTCATCAGAACAAGAATCACCAAAGTGAGTTTTCTTTAAACTTTCTATTATAGATTACTTAGCTTTAAGCTATGTAACAAAATACATATTTATTTTTTTCAAGTACTTATTTCTATAATTAGAAGACAGAAACAACTGTGTAAACCAATGAATAATATAAAGCCTTTAAAAAAATAAGATTTTGGATCAGGATGTGGGAGGTTTTAGTTCCTAACATAACATCACAGTGATGTTAACAAAATTATAATAATTTTAAACTGTTCAATATAACCTTTTGTAAAAGTTTACTGATGCTAAAATCTGCTGGTAATTTTATCTGGTGACTTTATATAGTGGCAGGAAACATTAACTGAAGTAATTTGTCATGTTCTTCTGATGTTTTTAATTTTTTCTACACTGGAAAATCATTAAGAGCTATGCTCTCAAGTTGCAAGCGATTTTTTTCTTAACATACGTTCTGAAAAAATGTATTATGTTGTGTTTACATATACAGTGTTCCTGCTTGCTTAACAATGACCTTACAGAAATCTTGAAAACCTCTTGGAAGCTACCAGATTTTAAAATAATAGTATAATTATTTTATTTTTTAAGTGTAGTTATTGTTTGCTAAGGTATTTCCAAATTATTGAAAGAGCCAAGTGAATCATGTCTCCTGAAAAATATTTCCTGTGGTAACTGAAAATCCTGCAAATCTTGTACAAACCATTTAAGTCACAATGCCAAGAACATGTAATAAAACAGAGCATCAGAAATATTAAGGCAAAAATAAGTTTGCCTGATGTCGTCTTTCAGCATGTTTGTAAGCTGTAGTCAGATTTCTACAAACTGAGAAATAATGTTTGCATTATTGTTTGCAAGTTCTCTACTTTAAAAGCCTACATTACATTCCTCTATAGTGTAGTTTTACTTCATTGACAGCTAGCAGTGGGCCCTGGGAATGGTTCAGAAAAGCTCACATATATAAGTAGAATTGCACCAGAGGAGAGACAGATGTTTGAATTCACAAATTCTAATGCCAGGGTTTACTTCTGGTGCTTTTTTTCTGTGAGAATTTGATGTTGCTTTTTAGGAATGGTGAGTAGATCATGAATCTCATACGCACTGTAAAAAAACTAACAGCACATGTGCTTCCGAGGATCAAATGTACTTCATTTCAGTGTTGGGTTGTCAGTAGTATTGCAAACTGTCCTGCCACTGAGCAGCTATGATGCAAGTGCAAGGTCAATTTGCAGTGTGGCACACCTCAGTTTGTGCCATACGCAGCACTATACGTTAATGATAGGACACTGTGTCTAAGCTACACTGAGCTTTCCCAAGGCATAAATGTTCACAAAGTATTTGTAGTTTTCATGAAGATTGGTCTTTTAGTATGCATGGTGTCTGTGAGTTTCATCTAATTGAAGAACAATTTTAGTTGTATTAGAGGTCTGTATTTCTTTCCCTTCAGGAGAAATAATTGTAACTGAGTGAACATTTGAAAGGTCATGAGGCACTACCAGGCAGCTTGTCCAATTTTAAGATCTGATGTATTCATTTACTTACTGTTTTCTTTTTTTTTTTTTTTTATCCTTGAATTTTAAGGTTCTTGACCCATTAGTTCAGGTCTACACTTCCATTTAATTCTGGGTCTTCATGGCTATAATTACCTCAATGACAGAATGTAGTACTGTTATTAGACCTGTCATTGTCACTTCATTTCCTATTTCTCTGACAATTTACCATGACTTTACTGCAAACCACCTTCTCGCAGAGAGATAAGGTTGAGCTGGCACTCATGTGAGTGGAATGAAAAAGAGCACTTTGCAAAAATTAGTGGAATCATAGTTATACAGTATATAGTTTTCATGGGTAGGACTGGAGTGCCTTTCCCCTGGGGCTCAACTCTCATTTCATCCATGTTACTGTGATTTCCTGGACTACTTCAGCAGTGCCTTTCACTGTTAACCTCCAAGTAATTTGCTAAAAATGTTTCTGCTACTCAGTTTTGTTTTGTCTGTTCTTCTGGACATCCACAGATCAAATAACTGTTATTTTGAATGGCAGGAAGTGTTAAAATCCAAGTATGAAATTGGCTTGCTCTTGGAACCAAGCAGTACGTTTGCATGTTTTACACTGTTTAACATAAAAATCTGGATAACGATACTTTCCTAATATTTATTTATCTTTCTTAAATGAAGGAATGTATTGGGAAATAGTCCAACTCGGAATTCTCTGACCCATACCTCACCTAAAACCTTGGCTCAGTCTCCCAATGGAGTTGGTAACATCTCTGGCTCTTACCCATTGGAAGGGGTGGATAAACACTTCTTAGAGACATATGACAACATTACAAAAAGTAGCTCAACAGAAGATTCCAGTCAGTACTACTGTGATAAGGTAGGTTCAAATGCATTCTTTTAAAGTCAAAACTGGTAATAACTGTAGCTTTGAACTGTAGATTTAGAATCTACAAAAGTTGTGATTATATCCTGGGATGAGCATGTTTTATGCAGTAATAGGAATAAATTCAGGATATTCTATGATTCTATGATTCTAAATCTTACTGTCTTACTCAAACTTATCTAAGACTGTATATAAAATATGAGAGGCAAGCCTACCAACTACATTGTTTTCCCACAGAGTCCAGGTTTCTAGCAGCATTTGTAGGGAATCTCTTAATGGAATGGGAATCCTTGCATAACTCAAGTGGCTGTATGTCTCAACAGGAGACACAACTCTGCTTTATCCCAGGCATCTCCTCTCTGGGATGGCTAAAAAACACACTTTCACCAGGTGCATACTAGCTTTATGATAGCAGATCATTCCTCTCCTTCTCTCCAGCCTTTTCCAGAGGTGTGCTTAACAGCTTTCTAAGCTGCCTGTCCAGTAGCTGCATCTAAGTTTTAATCATTCTGGCTTGTGCATTTCCTGCAGAAGATATCATGCACCCTTTTAGAGGAGAAAAGTTGACAAAAAACAAGTAACTTCATAATGCTTAGAGTAAAAGAACTTCAAGGGTGTTGTACTTATCTTTTTTTTTTTTTCCTTCAGTTACCTTTAGCAAGGACAACACATTGAAAATTTTAATAGGTATCAATTGGAAAAACTAAGATGAGAGTAACAGTGTTAGCGCAGAAAAAGCATAGAACATGTTCACCATTACACACGCTGCTATTTTTACAATTAAAGGTTACAATTGTGAACATATCGTTAACCTTAACTTCTTCGTTTTTAAAACATGGATTTACATAGAGTATACTTGTTCAGCATGTCTACATTTGGATGTGCTATATTCTAATTTGCTGCTGTCTTGTTTCAATAATTAGAAAAGTTTGATCTTGATTTTTCTGTGTGTTACAGAATGAACTAATTGAGGGAGATTTACTTTTGGTGCGAATCACACCAGATGAAGATGGGAAGTTCGGATTTAATCTAAAGGTAAGACAGCAATCTTTTGATTATTTTTAAAGGATTTATGTAGATGATTAGCATTATGATTATTTTTCATTTTTAATGTTATGCTTTGGAGAAAACAGTATATTCTTAATGGTCTCAAAAAATTTTAGAAATTGCAGCCTAATTCTTAAATGATAAAGGTTTATTTTCATAAATGTTACTTTATTAGTTCTGTATTCTTTAGTTGCATATACAATGGGCATGACACATTTTCAAAGCAAACTGCCTATTTTGCTGCATAAATGTGGACTCCAAAATTTAATTTAAGGTATTAATTTCTGGAAAAAATCTGCTTCTGTATTATAAAACAAGTTAAATAGTTTGTACTGTCTCATTCAATACGCCCATAAAAATCACGTTGAAGAGATTAAAATTAATTTTGGAAGAAAATGGAAGTAAGTATTAATTTCCCTGTGAATTTTTGACATCCCCTCACTGAAATTCTATTTAAAAAGATAGAGTAGTGTGAACTAGCCATAATATCAAAATCAGGGCTGAGTTTGATCATTTTGCTTTAAGCATTTATTGGTGGAGCAGTGGTAGAGCTTCATGTAAAGGGAATAAGGGAGCATAGCTGTCTGGAAGTTTTCTACCTGATCTCTTGCAAGTTCATCACAATATTTGAGGATGCTGTCCACCTAGTGAGTTCAAACATTAAATTAGGATAGCTCGAAGAGTAGGATTTGAGTAATGGTGCATTTGATCTGTTTATCACCCGTTAAAATGTATGGGCAGGCAAAGACACTGGTTTTAGTTAACTGGAAAAAACACATACCTCTCCTGACATTCACTCATGAAAATTCAATCTAACTGACTTACAGTGATAAAACACTAACTTTATAAAAATAAAATTAAAATAGGCAATTGCTTGTTTAAAATGCTTATGTTTATTATAATGATATATTTACAGTTATTATTTACTTGACTCTAGGGTGGTGTAGATCAAAAAATGCCATTAGTGGTATCGAGAATAACTCCAGGATCACCTGTAAGTAAATTCTTACCGTTTTTAATCTCTCATTTATTACTTCTTCCACTAATGTCTAGTCTTTACTTGTAGGAATTTGGAAATACACAACCAGTATGAAATAATAGATGAGCTGGTTTCTTTAAGAATTTATTTGACCACTGTTTTCTTGAGCCATGAATTAAAAGATTGGGAATTGTTGAAAGCATGTTTGTTTCCCCCATCATCTCAAAAAATACATCTTGAAACAGCTCTGGAAAATGGAAATGTTTGAAGAGGGGCTAAAAGGGTGGCTGAAGATGCAGAACAGAAGTGAGTAGTCTGGGCCTCAGCAGCCAAAAAAAAATAAACTGTTTCAGAGAGATTTAGCAAAGATCTGCAAGGTTTTGGAGCACTGTGAAACAGGGAGCAGGGGATTCCATTAAAAGAAGGTTGAAAATGAATGAATAGTAGTAGTTCTTCATGCACAAGACACCTATGAAATTCCTTGACAAAGGATGCTGTAGTTAAAATAATCTCTTAAGGTGGTTAGGAGAGGATAAATGCTTGAGGGAACAACCTGTTGACAGCTTCTTGTGGTCTGACTATTCAGTAACTGAGGAAATCCTTAGAGCTAAAAACATTGATAGGATGGGGTAATACTCAGGGTAGGGCAGGGTTTCAGGAGTGGGGAGCAGAATGTGTTCAGGCATTAGAATGAGTTGCCCAGGGAGGTGGTGGCGTCACTGTCCCTGGGGGTGTTTGAGGAAAGGTTGGACTTGGTGCTTAGGGACATGGTTTAGTGGGTGACATTGGTAGTAGGGTGATGGTTGGACCAGATGATCTTGGAGGTCTTTTCCAACCTGAATGGTTCTATGATTCTTTGTTTGCACTCATGTTGTTTTGCCATGAATATTTGCTTATGGAAATGTTTTTGGACTAGGTGGAGCATTCATCAGAATCAGTACAGCCGTTGAATTCTTATGTTGAATTGTGAAATAATAACAGTGATATAACACTTTGGTAACTTTCTGCGAAATAAGTGGTTCATAAATTTGTGTTGATATGCATCTTATATTTTTATTTCACTCACATTCTTCCGAAGTATATTTCCCAAATCTCATAAAATAATCTCAGTGCTAACTTTATAGGGGAGTCCCAGCTTAATCTTACAAGTCTGTTGTGCTCTACATATTAGAGACTCTTGAAATGTAATAAGCAGACACAGGGCCAATATCTGAATGTCATTATGTAAATCTAGCTAAAAGAAATTGTTTGAAAACTTGTATTCTGTCCCATTTAAGATTTGTGACTTGACTTAACACAGTACACAGAACTCTGTGAGTATTTGAATAGAAGAGTAATAGGAAATTATCATTATAACTTGAATCCACAAAGGGAAAATGAAGCAAGCCTTAAGGGTTCGTGTTCAACCTAGCAAACTTCATAAGGGTTATTTGAGATATTGAAGTGAATGTAAGACAAGCAGGCTCATTCCACAATTAGTGAAGGAAAGATGCTTCTCCAGAGGCAGTGGTTATCCTTTGGCGAATCAGACTGCCTTCTGGGAAGTATGGAAGTATCAATCTGTTTTTCTCTTTGTTGATTGGAAAAGGACTGCAATTCTAACTTAAAGGCTTCATTTAAGTACCTCCAATTAGTAATTGTCGGCATAGATAGAAGTGACCAATTAATTCTCTAGCCTAATAAAGCAACAAGTCAGCAAATTATCAAGGGTCAGGGGATAAACTGAGAACTGTTATACAACGCAGTATATGTTCAAAAGCAGTGTTATATAAATCACACCATGTTACAGGAAGAGGAAAAAATATAGAGCATAACAGTATTAATGTTGATTATATAGTTTTCCATAAACTAAATTTCACCTTCTCTTGACTATTTAATAAAATGTAACTGATATTTGAAAGTTTAAGTAGTTGTATGGAATGCATTTTTGGTTTATTTTAGCTCCATAGAACATCAGTGATGTCATTCCTTCATTGTATTTGCTGCTGTTTCAGCTTGCTCTGGATTCACTCATTACCAATTGTCCTCAGGGACACCATTTAATATTATTTGCCAAGATTATTTATCAGCTTTGTAGGTTACTTTTTTTTTCCAATTTTCCTTCAAAAAGATGTGTGTGTGTGTGTGTGTAAGAGAAGAAGCTGTACTCACAAAATAAGGCAGTATTTTCCCTTTGGCATCTTAAAATTGTGTTTTTGTTTTTTAAATTCCCTTCTACTACAGCAGTAATCTACAGTGCTGGAAAAAACTGAGGATAGAATAGCAAAATGAGTTGCAGGAGAGCATAAATCTAAAGAACAACAACTTCTTGCAACTGGTATTTTTTTTTTTTAACAAAATTTCTATACTGTTTTTTTTTTCCCTCCCACAAAGAGTATTAATGTCCAAACGTGATAGAGAAGTAGTTATGGTTGTACTTAATAAAACTTCTGACTAAAAAATAGTATGCATGCTTCTTGGAACAATAACAAAGTGATTAGCATAAAATGAAACATTGGGTGTGTCAATAGGACAGGAAGCCTTTGACATAATTAATTGTCTGAAAAAGCTCTGTATCTGAAAAATCTACAAATTATGCTTACATGGAAAGAATTAATTCCCCTTTGAGATACATTTTATACAGTCAGATGATTCAAGCAAGAGATCTGAGGCATTATCGTGTCACATGATTAATATAGCTTCTTTGAGCATAGATATTCATCTTCTCCTGTAATAAAGAATAATAGCCAGCAACCAGCCAAGAATTCTAAATTACAGACAAATGTAGGAGCTCAGAAACCATTCCTTCTGTGTTTTTGTTGACTTCTTGACACTCCTATACTGACCATATATGGTCTGTATGACTGATCTGATCTTTATATCATTTATCTTTTCAAATATTACTAACAGCATTTTAGAGTGATTCAATCAATTGTTCATAGTTGCTTTGTTCAGCCTTCATAAATTGTACAAAGTACAGCAGGGACTCTTTTGGGGAACTGTGAATACCTGGTTAAATCAGTGTTGAAGGACACCATGGCTGATTATAATTCCCATTCTTCCTCTCTTTACATGTCTTTTTCATTCATCATTGACAATCTTCCATATCCTTTTTTCTTTAAAAAAAATTTGGGGATAGCCATTTTATTTTTTAAATATATTTTTAAGCAGCTTTTCTGATTTGATTCTTTTTTCTCTTGCATACATATTTGTTTTCTCTGTCTTCCTTCTCTTATCACTTACCTGTTTTTTCCACTTACACACGTTTTAAATTTTTTCTACTTTTTTTTTTTGCTTTTTTACTTTTTTTTTTTACTTTATTTTCTGACACAAATGGTTCCCAATTTATTTTCATCTCCATATCACTTTTTTTTTTTTTTTCCAATTCTGCAATTTTCTTCCCGTTGGTTCTATCATCATCACCTCTCCTTTCTGTCGTCTTCTGTTTTTTACTTGGTAATGTAGTACATCACTGAAAATAGTTCAGGAGAGCTATCCATGCTTCCTGCAAGGCATAACCAGGATCAAGAGGAAAGGGCTAAATAGAACGTCTTGTTCACATTTTGTTTCTTGATAGGACTAATAACATTGGATGAATAAAGTTCAGGGAACCTGAGTTAGCATGAAGGAAATAGAGGGAACATCTATGAATACGGAATAACAGACTGTGATGGAATTAGGTCTCATTTATAAAAGATTTCAAGTAGAGTATTTAAGGGTATTTAAGTATATGACTCTTGTATAGCTGGGTATTTCCTAAAATAAAAATCAAGATAGCAATGAAAATAGAATTGTTATGTAAGTTGATGCTCCTGTCAAAGGTTGTTTTGAATATCTGCAAGGTGAGAGACACCACAGTCTCTGGGCAGCCTGCAGCAGTGTTCAGTCACCCTCACTGGAAGGAAGAAAAAAAAAAAAAAAGTGTTTCCTGATGTTCAGACAGAAACTTCTGTGTTTTAGTTTGTGCCCACTGCCTCTTGTCCTGGCTCTGGGCACCACTGAAAAGAGCCTGGCTCCTTCCACTTTGCATCCTCTCTTCAGGTATTTATATGCGTTAATAAGATTACCCACTGAGACTTCTCTAGACTAAACAATCCGAGCTCTCTCAGCCTTTCCTCATGCTCTGGTCCTTTAATCATCTTTGTATATCACAGCATCATAGAACAGTTTGGGTTGGCAGGGACCTTGAAGATCACCTAGTTCCATCCCACCTGCAGGGGCAGGGATGCCACCCCTAGATCTGGTTGCCCAGGGCCTCATCCAATCTGGTCTTTAACACCTCCAGAGATGGGACATCTACACTTTCTCTCAGCAGCCTGTTCCAGTGTCTCACCACCCTCTGAGTGAAGATTTTCCTCCTAACATCTGATCTAAATCTCTTTTTTTTAGTTTAAAACCATTCCCCCTTGTCCTGTTATTGTCTGCGCAAGCCAAAAGTTGCTCTCCATCTTTTTTATAAGCCCTCTTTCAGTATTGAAAAACTGCACTAAGGTTACCCCAGAGCCTTCTCCAGGCTCAATGTCCCCAGCTTCTTTAGCCTTTCTTCATAGGAGAGGTGTTCCAGCCCTCGGACCATCTTCGTGGCCCTCCTCTGGACCCACTCTAACAGCCCCTCATCCTTCATGTGCTGGTAGCTCCAGACCTGGACGCAGCACTCCAGGTGGGGCCTCCCAGGGGCAGAGCAGAGGGGGAGAATCCCCTCTCTCCACCTGCTGGCCACTCCTTTGGTGATGCAGCCAAGCACACAGTTGGCATTCTTGGCTGCAAGCACACACAGCTGGCTCATGTTGAGCTTTTTGTCCAGCAGAACCCCAAAGTGCTTCTCTACAGGGCTGCTCTCAATGAGTTCTTCTCCCAGTCTGTACTCAGACTCATGTCTGGGATTGCCCTGGCCCAGGTGCAGCACCTTGCTCTTGGCCTTGTTGAACCTCATTAGGTTCTCGTGGGCCCACTTCACAAGCTTGTCTAGGTCCCACTAGATGGCATCCCTTCCTTCAGTTGTATCAACCGCACCACTCAGCTTGGTGTCATCTGCAACCTTGCTGAGTGTGCACTTGATAAAGATATTAAATAGTACCAGTCCCAGGACAGACCCCCTGAGGGACGCCACTTTTCACCAGCCTCCACCCAGATATAGAGCCATTGACCAAGACTCTCTGGGTGCAGCCTTCACACCAATTCATCATTGGAGCCAATATCATCATCATTCTGGCCATGGCTTGAATTAATTTGTACTGGATACAAACAAGTGTGCTAACAAGTGTGGCAGGAAAAAAGCCAAACAAATCCTAGAGTACAGAAGATAAACTAAATTGCTGTATCCAAGACAAGCTATAATGCAAGTTTTCAATTGCAGTGGGGAACACCACGGCCTAGTGTTCTGTGCAGCACAGGTAGGTAGCACTGAAATGTGTTGCAAATGCAAAGTACTTGAGCATCATAAATCAAATATTCACCTACATCTTATTAAAACTCTAAGTGAATGAAATGGGGATATCATTTGATATCTACCAGTTAAGAATGATAAATAACAAAAATAGGAAATGTGTATAAACTTCTTAAAATTGTAAAAAGAAATGCATGTCCAGGGAATGTCATGTTGCTTAAATTATCCTCGGTTTAATAACCTAAGTTGTATTTGGGCTTTTCAGTATTCACTGCATAAAAAGTGAAGGATGTTCAATTAAGTCTGTCATCTTGTATGCTTAGAATGCTTTTCCCAGAAATTCATTTGTTGACATTTAAGTGTTTGAAATTTGTATCTTTAAGAACAATTTGCTAATGGCTATCTGATAAATAAAAATTCTTTTTTTTTTTTAGCTATTAGTATGCTGTTTGAACTGTTTCTCATCTTCACTGAGAGGCTTTGAAGCAACAAAAAGCTTTAGATCTGATTTCTTTGATAGAATTTCTGTAACAGAAGATGAAACTTTGTCAGGAGGACTCTGAAGAATTTGCTTACATGATGAACTTCATATTCGGATTTGTTCTTGCTAACATGGTTGCATGCAATGACATTAATATGTTTCTTTGGTCTTGAAACAGGCTGATAAATGCATTCCAAAACTGAATGAAGGTGATCAAATAGTATTAATTAATGGCCGAGATATCTCAGAGCACACTCATGACCAGGTGGTCATGTTCATAAAAGCCAGCAGAGAATCTCACACGAGAGAGCTTGCGCTTTTGGTCAGGCGGAAAGGTAACTTGGCTTATTTTATTCACTTTTAATGTATTTGAGACTGTTGCTCTTATGCTTGGTGTTATACCTTCTTCTACTTAAATACATGCATTCTCAGTTCACTTGGAATATGTCCGTGCTAGAAAGTTCTCCCTGAATTTCAATGAGTAGCATAAATAGTTTTAACTGGAGGCTCTTTCCAATGCAACAAA
This sequence comes from Nettapus auritus, assembly GCA_011076525.1. Taxonomy (NCBI): domain Eukaryota; kingdom Metazoa; phylum Chordata; class Aves; order Anseriformes; family Anatidae; genus Nettapus; species Nettapus auritus. The sequence goes on along the minus strand of CM021766.1, from coordinate 90,114,890 downwards.
GAATCTGTCAAGTTAGAATTTCTTCTTATGTTTTTAGCTCTAAAAATCTACAAAACAACAAATGGTTCCTTTCAAAAGTTCCTTTTGTAAATATAGCGTAATTTCACAAATCTTTAATTGCATGTTTGCAAATACCCATGAGCTGCTGTTCCCCTGCAGAATTATGTTACAAAACAAGTCAAATGAGCTTTTTTTAAATTCTTATAGTAGATGTTTTATGATAATAATGAGCTTGACCCATGCAGCCTACTCACTAAATTGCTGTTGGCAAATAAGACAGTCTCTGAAATATGTAGGGTCATAGGCCTTTATATGTAGAATACAGACGACCAATCCTGTTCCATTTTGCTTGCTCCTTTTTAAACACATGCAGATCCCCCAGGAGCTTTCAGATGAAGTGAAACGTCTGGTTTATTATTTACTTTCTTTAGGAGCTATGATGAGACCTTAACACAAAGGTTTGCAAAGAGTTTCTGATTACATTATGACTTAAAAATCTGAAGGGATTATGCTTTGCTGGGAAACAGGAGGCAATAAAAGCGCATAAATGTTATACGCCTCTGTAGCATTTACTTTATTTTAAATTTTGTATGTTTCTGGGAAGACAGATGTCTCTGTGTTTTGTTCTACCTGAACATAGTCCTGTTCCTGTTATTACAGACCTCTCCACTGGCTCTATGCTATATTTAGTCTTTCTTTAACCTTTTTTCTAGTCCCCCTCCTACCTGCAGATAAGTCTCTTCTTAGCTAAAGATAACCTCTGGCTCCATGCCAGTCATTTGTATAGGCATGAGTCCGAACATCTCCCCATTTTCTGTAGTTTGGCAGGTATGGGCCATTCTGAGCATTGCAGAGAATAACCACAGATGGACACATTCAGTGATACAATAGCTTTCATAGAGCAACAGAACTTCCATGTAGTTTTTCATTAACATTTTTCATGTCCTTCAACATGTTAGCAAGGAGTACCATAGAAAACTGGCAATTTATTAAATCAGATCCCTCAGTGTTAGTATAAGAGATTATAAAACAGAATTCAGGTGCTCCTCTAGTAGAAAAGGAGTACAGTGTATGTTTGTTCATTTTACTGTGGGATGTCCAAGCTTTTTGAGATATTCCATTAATTAATTTCTAAATTATTTTAGGCAAAACTCATTTAGTTTTCACAATGGTTAATGCTGTGGGCTGTAAGCATGTCCAGCAGCTCTATCTGCAAGACTAGATGCCAGCAAAAAAAAAAATAATAATAAAAAATCTTTGCATTTGGAAGTAGTGGTTTGCCATCGTCGATAGCTCCTTAATGAGTTTCTTTTTCCTGAAGACCATGAGGACCTTCTACTCTTTCCCTTTTCTTCAGAAATACAGTGTAAAGAAATGAAAGTCTGTTCCTGTTACTTGCTTTCTTGAGACCTTAACTTTGCAAATCTTGTTTTCACAAGCTGGTAAATCTTAGTATGTGTTGCAAGCACATTAGTGCTGTATATAACTGATTTTAATTTTCAATGCATCTTTCAGTAGTTAAACAGTTTGTGGAGCCTAAATCAGAAGATGAAGTTGATTCCCAAAATCTCCCAGATTCTCTTCTTCCTATCTGTTCTGAATATGCTGATACTCTGGAGGAGTCTATGGAACAACTAAGGAAAGGACTGGAAAGTGGGACAGTACTTATTCAGTTTGAGGTAGGTAATGCTCAACTCTCAAATGCTATTAATGCAGACCATTGCCTGTGACCATCAAGAAAATCAGGGCTTAATTAATTACAAAACTTATTGCTCCCTTTCAGTCTTATCTCAAAAGAATGTGAATATGAGTTGCCCATCAGTTTCACCCTCCCCTGCAGGAGAAAGAGGGGAATGAGTTATCAGTCTTGCATAAAACATTGTCTGCTGAGAAAAATGTTTTAATTAACATGTTTCTAGCTCAAGTACCCGTAGCACACTAAATATTTTATTTATTTATTTATTTTTTATTGAGTAGAATAACACAGAGTTGACAGAGGATAGTCTTGTACTTTGTTTCTTTTCCCATGCTGCTCAGTGAAGTTTCTGAAACCTCTGTTTACCCTAACTTGATTTTTTCACATTCTCATGTTTTGCTGCCTTTCATGGAGCAACAGCAGCAACTTGACTGTTCCTGCTCTTCTTCTCTGAGAGACTGATACAAAAGTTTTGCAATGTTAATTTCTATTTGAGGTTTTTAATATGCAGTCTGTGATATTTTTTCTTAGCTGTCTAAAACATTGATGCTTACTTCGTGGGCAAATTACTCTGGGGGTGAGGTTCCCCCGTATGCAGCATAAGACTTGGATGAACTGCTGTACAGATTAATTCATTAATGTTTGTTATGTTCTTCAACATGTCAGCAGAGAATATCCTAGAAAACTGACTAATAAAATGTTCTCATAGTTTATTAAAATAGTTCTTCAGTGTTAGTGTAAGAAATGAGAAAAGATAATTCAATTCCTTCTCTAATGGAAACAAATTAGAATGTGAGAATGTTTGTTTAGCGATTGTTCGTTTAGCGATTGGGGATCCAAACATTTACTGTAAATTTAAGAAACCCTGCTTGTTGTTACCTATTAATTTCACGTAGTTGAAGTCTGGCATAAGCCTTTCTGACTCTGGAAACTTGTAGATCAGCAGTGTCTTCTTTCCTCATTTTTGATGTTTTTCCTTTGTTATTGTTACGAATGCCATGAGATTTAATGGTGATTGCTGAAGAGTTGTGGTGTTATTTATTATATAACCACTCCTTTTATGAGGACTGCTTTGTTTCCAAAATTTCCAAGACTTAAGATTCCCCCCACCCCCCTTTTTTAAAAAGAAATTCTGGACTCCATGGTTTCTGTCGGCTTTCCAAAATCCACAGCAGTAGCTGCAATGCAGTAGTAACAAGTTTGTTAGTTACTGAAACAGTAACTCAAAAGATATCAGCTAACCTTTAAATATGCTTATTGTGCATAAATTTAGTCAACAACTTTGACAATGTTTCTTTAATAAACTTAATAGAATGTTTGATTCTTTATGACTTTTTTTTTTTCCTGATAGCATTTATAAAAGGATGTTCTTGATGTTACAAAAAAGTGCAGAACCCTTTTGTAATGTAATAAACTTACTTTAGCGATAGCTTTGCAATCTTTTTTTCTTTCAATTCATTGTTTGGTGACCTTCAGAAGCAGAGACAATTGCAACATCTCTCATCAGCTTTGGTAATTGTCATAGTCTCCATTCATGTTAGTAAAATAGAGAAGAATTAGTTAGTACATTATCACATATAAAGTTTTTTCAGAACATTCCTATAATTATAATTTATGTCCAGATATGCAGAACTTAACAAGTCTGTCAATGGTATATGACTTTCTTGTCAGGCAACAAGAACAAAACTCCAGAACTGTTACTGAATATTAAGTTATTCTTCCTTGTCTTACACAAAAAGTAGAAAACATGACTCAGGTAAATGGAACTTAAAGTATAACTAATGCAAGCTGTTTGATTGCTACATAGATTATCAAGTTCTCTCCCCACATGGCCTCCTTCCTCATTCATGCTGTGCAGTTGAAAAATGTGGTGAGCCATGATGCTGAGACCCAGGATTCAGCAAGTCTTTTAATTGAATATTTTTTTTCGTTATTCCCTTTCTCTTAAAGTAGGGGATTTTAGCATCCTATTGGTTTCACTTAAATTTATGTGTGAAACCATATTCTAAATCTTTAAACATTAAAGATGTAATTATATCTTTGATAAGTGTCTCATGAAGTAAACTTGAAGTAAACTTAAAACTCTGGCACAGCCGGGTTACTCATTTGTAAGTTGCTTTCATGTGTATTTAATACAGTAAAATTGTAATTGTATAATTGCATTTCTTGATTTGTTGTTGTGTTTTTCCTCCTGTACCCTTTATTGCCTTAAACCATGCTCTCAATGCATTTTGATCTTAAAATTTATTTTTGGTTATATGCGTATTTCCCCACATCCACTTCAGATAAAATTTGAGAAGTAGAACTTGGCCCAAAAGAAAGGGAGTCACATATTAAGAGACTGTGATAAAGATTTGATTTTTCAAATATTTGCAGGGTTGAATGTAGTTTTCTTCCAGAAAATGTTTGATTTTTTTGTATTATAGTTGATTCCAAGAAATAACTGTATTTCTGTATTTTTTTTTTTCTTCTGACAATTTTTATTGCTCAATTTTTCCACGCTCATTCTCAGTTTTACTTCTAACCCTCCCACAACTGTGTGGTACATCTTATAAGACAAAGAAGACTTTGCAAGAAAACAGTATATGTATATCACTGATTTGCATATTTTCTCTTTTTTCCTATAAATTCTTCTAGAGATGATGATGGGCTAGGAATAATAGAAATTATTTTCATATAAAAAGATACATGTATATAAATAAAACTCAGAAAATCGTATCCCTCAAAAACTCACTTATTTTTAAATTCTGCCTTGCAGCAACTTTACAGAAAGAAACCAGGGTTGGCTGTTACATGTGCAAAGGTACCTCAGAATATGGACAAGAATCGATACAAAGATGTTTTACCTTGTGAGTATTAAGTACAGACTTTTTGCATATTTTTGTACTCTAAACAATAGTTTAGAGTATACAGTATAATACTGTAGTATTTAATTTCTTTGTAAAGATTTAATTATATTATCCAAGTTTTATAAATGCTCATTTCATTATCTAAAATATCTATTTTGTTTTGTAACCTGCTGTTTATGTCTGCAATTCCTCATTTTTTTGACTTAAAAAAAGGGAAACATGACCCCTAATTTCTAATTTAATTCCTTCTTTATTTTTTGTGTGCAGATGATGCGACAAGGATAATACTGCAGGGAGATGAAGATTACATTAATGCAAATTATGTGAATGTAAGTCATACAGAGACCTTGCTCACTTTCTATATTATAATAGCAGACTAAATTTAGCCTTTTTTAAGGAATAAGGGTTATTCATTTTACGTTTTGGGGATTCATAAATGTAAAAGATGTGTAGATTCGTAATGTAAAAGAGGAGATGTCTCTTGTGAAACAGGTGCTCACTCTGATACACAGCAGATAAAAGCAAATGCAATCCACCATAACTTTCCTATACTGCATGACATAATTTTGTGGGTTTAATATTTAGCTTCTTATGTAGACTTGAGAAAATGGGCAACATTCCTGACTAAGCTTTATTTTTAATGATATTTTTAATGAAAATTGTCTTCAGGTTTTTGTCTTGTGGCTGTGAATAATGATGCATTAAATTGGTGAAGCAGAGCAGTTAACTCTTGTAGGTTTTTGTTAGTTACTGAAAGTGTTCTCCTGTCTGATCAGTCTTGGAGATTAAAAACAGTTTAGTATTGCTTAAATTAGGTGTTTTTTCGACTTTAATTTCTCAATAAAAACCTCAGAAAACTTGGAAGTGTTTGAGCAGTTCTTGTCTGCCAATTACATCTTCCAATCTGTTTTTCTGATAGCCTTTTACCGTATCTGTAATTTTGATTCAGCTTTCTGTAAATTCTGAGGTTGTCTCCTATAACTTAAAACTAAGCCTTTTTCCTGTAGAACCACTTACAGCCTATCAGCTATACTATAAAGGGTCCAGAAGAGAAACCAGAACTCTCATTGCCTAAATTACTTGTGTAAGATGAGAGATGGGAAGGGGGGGGGGGACACTATTATCTTACTGATCCAGCATCAACTATTACATAGCTTTTGCTAGTGCACCTTTGGTATACCTTGCCGTTATTCCTTACTAAATGTTAAAGAAAACTTGGAAAGCTTTGCAGTTTGAAGTTTTGAGGTATGTTTTCAGTATTAATTAGCTCTTCCTATTTCGGATGAAGGGATGTAGTATTTGTAGTATAGAATGTGTTTAAACTAAATGTTTGAAGATTATCACATGACAAATTTTAATCTTTTTTCTTGCTCAGCTCGTATTCTTAGTCTTTCCTGAAAACTTTCTCTGTTTAAATGAAATGATTTTTTTTTTTTTTTTTTTTAAAGCACTACTTGAGTAGTGAGAACAAATTTTACATAGAGCATTTCTTTCTCCTTACAGATGGAAATTCCTTCTGTGGGCATTGTGAACAGGTATATCGCTACACAAGGACCTCTTCCTCACACATGTGCACACTTCTGGCAAGTTGTTTGGGATCACAAGCTGTCGCTGATTATTATGTTAACAACTCTCACAGAACGAGGACGGGTAAGTATATTCTTTGTATGCTGAAGAAATATACTAGGCCTTTAAACGATTTCTCCCATTGTTATGATTAAATAACCCTAAAATAGGCCACCTTATTCTGTTGAATAATTTTTCTGAAGGCCAGACTTTCTGTATTACTTAGAGGAAGATATATATATATATTTTTTTTTTTTCTGTTACGTGTCTTTGAAAACAAACCAGCTACCAGATAAACAGAAATCACTGCACTGAGTCCAACTATGTTGATCAGCCAGCTATTGCATGCTGTCCTTTCCCATAAGAACTGAGCTCCATGTTGCAGTGACCCAGTGGTTCAGCACGTCTGGAAGTTCTGAGCACATTGAGCAAAACTTCCAGTCTGGCTTCAAACCAGAATCTACCATTTCACTACTTACTAAATTAAGCATGTTAGTGGTCAGAATATAACCTGCTTGCTTCTACTTAAGTCAAAGGTTCTTCCCTAAAATTGCTCTAATTCCTATAATTTTGCTTAAATTCTAGTGTTCCGTTAGTTTCAGGATAATAGTATAATAATAATAACATAATTCAGGATAATTCAGTGAAAATTAAAGCAATATCTGTTGCATTTTGTTGTAGTTTGAGTTAAGGTGTCCTTTTTAGTTTTAAAGATGAAGGTTTAAGTTGATTAAAGAAAGGAATTGTTTTTGAAGTTTCAGAAAGCTAAAAAGTGAACAGTGGGAAAGATGATGTTTGGATGCCTTTACTAAGGTAAAGGTATCTTTAGTTTATCTTTATCTCCTGTATCTATTCCTTAGTTTATCTTTATTTCCTGTATCTATTCTACACGATCAAATTTACCTGGCATCCCAGTCAAAAACTAGTTTTTAGAATGCAAGAGAGAAAATACTTGAGGTCCCAAATAACATCATGAGTGAGAGGAACACTTAAACAACAATGTAATTCCTCATCAAAGTGTATGCAAGAAGTGTAAAAGCTGAAAAGAATAAATTTTAACCATGGTCAGACCACACAGCTATTCATTTCAGCTTGGAAATAAGGAGAAATTACTTCTCAGAAAGAGCAGTCAGGCATTGGAATGGGTTGCCCAGGGAAGCGGTGGCATCACCGTCCCTGGGGGTGTTCAGTGAAAGGTTGGACGTGGTGCTTAGGGACGTGGTTCAGTGGGTGACATTGGCAGTAGGGTGATGGCTGGACCAGATGGTCTTGGAAGTCTTTTCCAACCTTAATGATTCTGTGATTCAGAGACAGACATTATTGAACATCATCTGGCACAAAAACACTCTTATCTTTCCTCTGTATTGCAATCAAAATAACTTCTTTTCTTAAGAAGCACAGGCCAATATTTGTCTGTACTTTTCTCAGTGAATTAGAACTTTAAAGGCAATTTGCAGCTAACTTCTGACAATCCCGCCTTTGCATTTATGTGCCACATGCTTTCCAGGTTTTGTTTATGTTCAGATATGACCAGTTCGTGGGTTAATTTTTAGAGAACGAAAAAGATGTAAGACTTTTCTAGAATATCCCTATTGGCAAGTACCATGCCTCTTTTCAAGCCCCAGCGATCATATATTCTAGATAGATATCTATATTCAACAGTGTTAAGATTTTTTAGCATGGGATTAAAAAAAAATCCAGTAAAGTTCCCTTTTTTTTTTTTTTTTTTTTTGTAGAAATGACTGCACTATATTTTGACTTAGATTGATAGGAGAAACGAGACTACTACAGTAAAAGTTATGGGCATAATAGTTAAAATTTGAATAATTTATTTTTGTAAGTCATTGAAAACTGAGCCCTAAAAAGTCAGAATGAACAAATTGTAACGTTTGAAAATTTTCAGCCTCAGCTGCAGTAGTTAAAAAAAAAATAACACACTTAACATACTGGTAGGCTTAAAGGTTAAACCATTATGGGAGCGTATGAACTGAGTGTGAGGCAGAGGGCAAATTACACTTTCCTGCATCAGTAAGTTTGTTTCTGGGCCTGTGTTTATAACTAGCATTTTCACACAATTAGTCCTTTAAGAGATCTGTCTTCAGTCTTATGCCTGACATTAAAAAAAAAAAAAAAAAAAAAAAAGCTCATGTAGCTTATCTTCCACAAATGACATTCAGATGAACTGAAGTTGATCATCAGTTCTTCCAGTTTCTTAGCTCAGTTTGCCCTAGAAAAATGTGAAGGGCAGCTTTCATTATGTGACACAGTTACTGCATATTATTGTCCATACAATAACTTTCTGTAAAGTATTCTTGCTACAAGTGTTTATAAGCATCATTGTGCATTAAAAATAATTTCACATTAAAACACAAAATGTTGTCAAATGGAAAAATGAAGACTTTTTTCCCATTCAGTGAATTGCTGTCAAAAACTAAAGTTGTGCAGAGCTAGTAGTGGCATGAAAGAGGTATTAACGTGCGCTGAGGAAGTTGTCTTTACCTAGGGTTGTTTCATTTTCTTCACCACTTTCTTTTAGGGGTAGGGGACAGGAAACCGTTCTTAAGGACGCAGCTGGATAAGTACCAGGCATGCTGTACTTCTGGAGGAGTGCATGTTAAGGAGTGACAGAGTGCTGTTAGTCTTTATCCTGCTTGCTCTTCCTGTGCAGACTGAGTTATCTCTTAGGACCCCAGAAACAGAGTATGCCTTGCTCTTGCCTTTAGCCGTGAGACTGCAGTATTGGAAGGGGAGTGGGGAACAGACTGGTTTGCACTTCTGCTTGCTTTTTCTTGCTAGCAGAGTAGATGTGCTCTGCTGCTATTTCCTACCTACTGTTAACTATAGAAACAGTGTTCTTACAACACTAGTAGTTCATCCCATTACTATTTAATGTTTAGCATATTTATAATATAACTTATTTTAATTAATATTTGTAATAAACCATTTATGCACTCCAGCATGATGTTGCTTTAAGGTTAAGCTGCCTTATTGAAAGTTTAACTGGGTCCCACTGGTATATACTGAAATCTGTATAGATTTTTGAACAGTGGCCTTGGTGAGCATTGATCATCATTGACTTGGTAATGTAGTTTGTGTAGATGATCGTGATCATTGAAAAGTCTGTCATGTCCTTTTGTTGAAAGAAAGGCATTGGATTAAGTTATTTAGGGCTCTGCTGAGGCAACTCTTACACACTCCCAGGAAAGGATATTCCATCTCTTGTTTGGACCTAAGAAGTGCCAATGTTTAATTGTTGTCTCACATATTCCAAGGTTAATTATTCTTAATAGCGAAGACATCCTTGTGAAGACAGCACACCCTTTTGTATAACTGCCTTTTAGATATTGGATGCCTGCTTAAATCCCTCTGGATTTTTATTCTCTAGACTGAACAAGCCCAGTTTCTTCAACCTTTCTTCAACTGTCAAGTTACCCAATGCTTTCCTGATCTAGGTGGGCCTTGGCTGGATCCTCTCCATTATTTAATGTCTCTTGCAGTAGCATACATTCTCTATTGATTGTATATGCATACTGAGACTTCACTTACATTCACATGCAAAGCAAGATCTGTTAAGATTTTCTTCACTAAGTGACTCACAGCTTGGTCTTGTACTTCATTTTTGTATAGTAACATTTAAAGTTTCAAAACGTATCTTTACATATCGATCTTTAAGTTGTGGAAGTAGGCATATAGTTGTAGACTGTGTTTTGGGGAAATAAATACTTTCATTTTCTTTTTTGAGTCACCTCAAACCTGGAAGACTTACAAGTGGTTGTTTTGCCTTTTTGATGAGATGTCTCCTGAAGATGTCTACTTCCAATAACTGGTTCATACGCATTTCAATTCTTAGTTTATTCTGTAGCAAAACCATCCAAAAGAGCTGGATTTAGCGCTTCGTGACCTTTTGTGTAGACAAGAAAATTGTCAGTGCTCTGTTTCAGTGAGTTCAGCTCAGCTCTTCCTCTTTCTCTAACTGTATGACCCAGACTTCCTTCTCCCTTTCCCTTCTTTGATGAAAACAAGTACAGATTTTTGACCTTTAATGCAGTGTCCAAACCATTTGCACTGGTAAAACTGAATTAACAAGCTTGTTTGGTTGTGGCTGACTTGTTATAAATAGGTGTGTGCGTAACTGCATGCAGCTTCTAATTCTCACAGACCATGTTTGCCCTGTACAGCCTAGCTTCTAATGTGTTTGAGGCACGCTTTAGCACTTATGAACCACTGTGATGAAGCTGAGTATGATTTTAAAGCTACTCAGTATCTTCCAGGGAATCTTAATCAGGTTACCTTATGCAATTCAAAAGCAATATCTTATCTGTACAGACCTGAAAAATAGAATGCCACAGCTTTAACTGAACTGGAAACTAGATCCACGGCATTCCCACCTACTTGTACATGATCTGTATCTTTCTGCTCAGTGTAATCCAATGCAGCTGGCTGGAAAAACATCCAACACAGAGCAGGAGTATCTCTTATAAAACATTTTACAGAGTGCTTTAAACAGTATATTTCTTTCAGGGCTATCCTGGTGTGTCATGCTGAGGGAAAACCTGGACTAGCATATTCCCATTTTTTTCTTGCACTTTTTTGTCGGCATAGTATTTGCTAGCATTTATCTCTCTGTAACTGAAATCCTATGACCACTTTGTAAAACTTTATACCAGTCTGATCAAGTCTTCAAGTGCACTGTTCTGCAATACATAGCTCTGATACTCATTCAGTGTTTGTGATGGAATGTAAATGAGAAGTGTGCTCATCGAACTTTGCCCTGCTTTTCAAATCAAACCATTTGAATAGAGCAGTAAGCAGTATATGCCAGAAAGCTTATCAGTTTTGAAGTGTAAATCCTAAAGAAAGTGAGACTGCTCATACTGACATCCTATAGAAGCTGAATCTTCTCACCTTAACAATCATCTATGGAAAATTTGGGTCAGGGGAAAGAGGAGCTAAGTCTGTACCTCTAACTGTGAAAAGAGCAAATGATGGTAGCTTGTCAGCATGACTGGCAGTAGTCTTAGGGTCTTAGATGCTGTCAAGGTTTTGATTCTGAATGAAAGAGAACAAAGGAAAATGATGGTAGTGTGGTATCACTAGTAGCAGAAGATAAGAGGTAAAGAAGATAAGAAGATGTATGCCTAAAGAGAGAACGTGATTGAAGTGGTAGACTAAGCTAGTTAGATAGGCAGTGGCACTTTTTAAATGACATTAGAGGGTCAAGATCGCATTTTTCAAGGCCAATAGATGGATGTTCATGTACATGAAGTGGGATTTGATGAATGCCCAAGCAGGTGTCAACTGAAGATGAATGTAAAGGAAATATATAGCACCTTATGAGATTTATAGATAAAACTTTCCCTTCAACTTTTGTCTTTCTCATACAAAAGAAAAATTGCCATCCTCTTTAAAGGGGGGGAGGGGTAGAAAACCTCTGAAATTTATTAATTTTTTTCTCTGCTACCCTCATGACCAGGACTTTACAGCTGATTAAAAGGGGGTGTTAAAGCCTTTTAAGGCTTTAAGGGGGTGTTAAAGCCTTTTAATGATAGAACACTGAAACAAATCCCTATAAATCACCAGTGAATCCCAGAACTTCAGACTACCACGCTCTCTATTCTGTCTGCACTAGCTCGTATACCTATCCCATTTACCAGTACATTTATTTTCTCAACGCTTCTTGGAGTTGGAAGACTTCCCTGTAATTACTTGCATGCACATGAGTACCCACTAAAGCTAACGTTATTAATGATTCTGATCCTGGACACTGGTTTTGTTTTCAGGGAGTATCTCAATTTTCACATACATTTAAATCTGAGCATTATATGTAATGGTGCATTATTTATCATTTTGGGGAAATATAATTGTTTATATGAGATCTCAAAGTAGCACTCAAATGTTTGAAGCCCAACTCATATTTGAAAAGCAAATTTCACTGACTTAATAAAAACTGTTTTGCAGGTTTTTCTAACACATTCTTTTTTCTTCTCACATCAACATAATGTTGGTGACTTTTGTTAGGCATTAAGCAGTAAATACTGTGGGATTTTTTAATGCTCTTTTCAGTTCTGAATACTCAATTCAGTTCTGAATGTACCTCTGCAGATACTGTTCCACCGATCTGCTTAAAAGAGGCAACTCTGAAATCCATGTAGGTTGCACAGGGTCACGTTAGTTAAGTTCTGATTATTTCAGAGGATGGAGATTCCACAGCCCCACAGCCTCTTATAGCAACTTGTTTCTGTGTTTGACCATCCTAACCAATTTTTTTTGGGCCAACATCTAATCAGAATTTTCCTTTTTGCACCTTTATTCAGTCGCCTGTTGAATTTGCATTACATGCTTTTGGGATATGTGTCTTCACCATAAGCTACTATTTCTTAACTGAAGATATTAATAAATCCCTCCCCCCCCCCAACACACACACACACATGCTTTCCTTCTTAAGATGGAAAAACAAATCCATGTTTTACCTCCTAACTTATGCTTTGAGAAATTGTTTTCAGAGATGACAGTTTAGTACTAGACAGAAAGCTCTTATCTTACATCCTGTTTATTTATTTATTTATTTTTATTATAAATGTCTAAAACTGCAAGTTTATAGAGAGTTTAGCCCATTCTGTCATGTTAGGTTCCAATTTGGATGTAAATACCTCACCAACAAACCAGAATAGTTGCTCCTTGAATTCTCTGAAACATAGCATAGGTGGGAAGGCTAGAAACAGAAGTACTTGCTTAAAGTCTTGTTGTGTACTTAATTTTCTTTTTGTCTTTACAGACGAAATGTCATCAGTATTGGCCTGATCCACCAGATGTAATGGAATATGGCAGCTTTCGTGTCAGATGCCATTCTGAAGATTGTACAATTGCATATGTTATTAGAGAAATGGTGGTTACAAATGTTGAGGTAAATGCCTGCTTTCTTAAATTATATCCAAGCAAGCTGAATGAATGAATATGTAGATAGGTAGATACAGACTGTGAGTATAAACATCTGTGTGTAAATATACGCGTTTAATGAAAGGTAAGTGTATACATAATATGGATCAACATCGTATAGTTATTTCTTTAGAGCCTTTAAAGATGTACTTTTACCTGATCCTGCAATGTGTTAATCCATTATGCTGTACAGGTACTGTAATGAGCTTCATAAAGAAGTTTGGTGCTTCACTGTAAACATTGTTGCAGTCACTGACTCTTCACAAATATTTAGATTTTCAATGAGTTTTTTTCTAAGTAACTGTGCTCTTTCAAGGTTGAAATATGGGGCACTTGGCTAATAGCACATGTGACTAGAATAGCAAATCACAATAATGTCACTTCTAGAGAAGACACATAATATCACCAGCTCCTTTTTTATTATCTTTTGTCACAGTTTTAAAACGTCTTAGCTTGTAATAGTTTTTGCTAATGAGAGGGTTATAAAGCAAAGCAGAAGTGAAATACATGGAGTACTTCTTACATATGAGCTATGTATGTATGTTGTGAAATTTGCGTTCAGATCACATCTATACCTCCTACAACCTGAATATAGGGTCTGAAGTTAGTTCGTATGTTGTCCTATATTTCTTACGTATTTCCCTCTATCTCTTTTTCAAAGTTCTGTGGTTGTAAGTATTTTCTAAAAAGATGAATGGTTTATGCAAAGATACTTGTATAAAAAAATCACTGAACTGACCAAATGTTAATCTACAGTTTTAGTACTACTCAATCTTCTGCGTAATTGTGCTTTAGTGTTACCAGAGTTGCTAGTATTAACAAAAAAAAAAAAAAAAAAAAGTTTTTAAAGTGCATTGTTTCATTGGCATTCTTACAGCAGTCCTATAGTCTCATAAATTTGTAACTGAATCAACTGCATCTTGACAGTGCATCTAAATTTGTCTTAATGTGATTCAGATTTCTGTTGTAGTCCTAACTGTGCAAGATACTAGTGCTTATGCTGTTCAAAGATCTTACAATTATGATTTTTTTACACTGTCTCGGTTTCTAGTTATGAGAAACCATCCAGTCAAGGAGCAACAGGCAAACTTCTGTTTGCTGTCATTCAGATTAATGGATGGCAAATTAAATTTGGTTAGGTAATGCTTCTCCCCTCCAATACTTCTTCCTGGCTAGTGTTTATCACTGTTTCATAATTTTGAGTAAATCCACCAGTATTCATATTCAGTACATGTTTGCACTTCTAGTGTGCTGTTACTAGCATGTGGTATGTAAAAATCCTGTTGAATTATTATTATTATTTTTATTTTTTTTTTTTTGAGATAAAGGCAATGTAAAAGCTTAGTGTGTTTTTTCAGACATACTAACAGATTTGATAGTACAAGGATCTCATACCCAAAGTTGTCCCTTGGAAGCTATTGGTTGAGAACATCATTTCTAATGCAAAGGCATATGCTTGTTCAGAGTTCATTTTCATCTGACAAAATCATGTGATTTTAAAAATCATTCTAAATTCTTCAAATAACTCTAAAAAGGTAGGCCTAGGTGGATGCATTCTGTTGGGGAGGAGATTGTTTTCATTGCGTTCTGGTTTTTAATCCCTTTTTCCACTAAGAGCAAGTTTGCTTATACAGTTAAATGGAGTGGTCACACTCAAGCACTCATCATCCAGCTACCCAATGCAGTAAAAACAGGACTCTAATAACTGGAAGCCTTGTGTGAGTTTGGTGTTTCAGATGAGCAATGTACAAAGATTTTTATTTCAAAATCTAGTGAAAGAAACTCTTTGAAACACTGAAGTATCTTGAAGTATCTCATTGTTTTACATACCATTTGACATTTGAGCTGCCTTTTTAAAGCTGATCAAATATATTCTCCTGGGGGCATCTTCTGCTTAAAAGCAGAATTTGCAAAGCTTTATGTGTGCTCTCTGTCACAAACATTGTTGTTGGATTCTTTGAAGAATACATAAAAAGTCATCTGAATTCAAATCAGGGTTTTATTAGTCCCTGAGTTAATATGAGCATCATTGGATTGGTCTTTATGAAGTAGCTTTTAGTAGTAAAATGGATAAAGCTTCAAACCTCACAAGAGACTTGATTCCTGTTGGAAAGGCGTATTTGTGAAAGATTTCCCTGTGTATTAAGTTGCACAGGTTTCTAACTTGTCTTAAGGGAAAATAGCTAAAAAGAGAATTTTATGAAATGATGCCCTTGGCCTTTTGTTCATATATGTTCAGAAGATCTGAGGAACAAGAAGCTTCTTAGGATTTTTCTGACGCAGTTTATCTTGGTGCTTCTTCACCTGTAGTTGAAGATCAGCAAGTGACTGCAGATCTATGAAATACGTGGAGCTTTTCTAAGCCTTGTGAAATGAAATATGGTTTAATTTCTGGCCCTTCTGTTCTCAAGACCAAGATTGAAATCTATCCTATAGTAAAAGGAAGAGAAAGTATATAAAGAACTAAGTGTTGTGTTTTTTGTAAAGCAACTTCAAAATGTTTTTGGTCCATTTCTTCTGGTCCCCCAAGGAAAGAAATTGTGTAGTGCAAGTGCTAAATTCATCACATGGTGCACTATTTTGTAAAGCAAGATAATTGGTTAATTTTAATCATTCAAAAATATGGAATGAGAAGCCTGAGGAAATCTTTTATTCAGTTTCCTCAAAGATAATTGTCTTACAGCATACCAACCTCTCCAATTGTAGACAGTTACATTTTGAGCATTTTTTTCTAGTTTCTTCTGCCTTTAAACAAGCATTTTTCCTGATTTCAGTTAAGTTTAACTAGAACCCAGCTGTGAAACCTAACAAGGCCATGAAGACAATGCTTGCTGAAGCATATTATTCAAAGAGCTTGAAATAAGAAGAAATGTTGCAATTTTTTTTTTCATTCTGCCACATCTTGTTAGTTGTTTCCAAAGTGCCCTGTCATTCTCCCACCTGATTCGTTTTATTAACTCCAATAAATCATTCAACCAAAAAGAAAAGAATTCCATGTTAAAAAATGGATTTAATTTAATCCTTTAAAGACCAATTACACCACTGCCATAATAACGAGTGAGCACCGCAGGAGAGCACTGACAACCCGAGTCAGGATGATTAATTAAGACAATTCCTTGTGTCATAATATGGACTACTTAACGTGATTGCGCAGACGATGACAATGCAAATAGAGGGATTTGGGAAGAAAAGCTTCTTTTTAATTTAAAAGCTATCACTTTCCATTGGCATCACGATGATGGAGAAGGTGGTTTAAAGGAAAAGGAAATAAACAGAAGTAGCAATTCAAAGAAATTGAAAATTAAGCATAAATTCACTTTGCTAAGGAGGGATATTGCTGTTTGCTGAAAGAAGGTAAAATTGCAAGACAGAACAACTGATATCTTTTTGTTTATGAATGACCAGCATGCAGGCTTTCTAGTGATTGCATTAAATTAATATTAGGTGAAACAGAGATAACGTAAATAAGCAACACTTTCTTCTGTAAACAGCTGAAAATAGAATCTTCGTAATTTTTAGAGATCTTAATTGTTTAGGCTTAGGCATTGCATGTCATATGGGAATTTGAGGGAAAGGTTCGGTTTGTTCATGTTACAGATTCTTGCAAAAGTTTCAGTGAAACAACCTTTCCACACGTTAAACAAGACCTTGTATTTTCTTTCCAATGAAATCTATAAATTTGACAGTGTCACAGCTGTATTGAACAAACCTACAGCACTGCAGAGGTACTTTAGATATGAAGTGTGTGGTCTGGATGTGTTCTTTTCAGTCAAATACTCGTGGTAGAAGAAAATAAGTTGTTTTTGAATAGTAAGGATTTGAAGAGCAAGAGTAGGTTAAAAGTTTTATAGCAGAGGTGTCGAGACATAATGAGATGGGAACAGAAACTAAGCCTTAAGCCTGATCACTGAGTTTCAGCTTTCGAGATATTTGTGAAGCCCATTAGCAAAGAGCATACCTTCTTCTTGCTTTGAAAATAGATCCTTAGATAATAGCACCATTTTAAGGTTAATGTAGTAAAATATCTTTTCTTTTAACCGAAGATTAAATTATAACCTAAAGCAAAAAAAAAAAAAAAAAAAAGTACAATGCAAACTCACTTGCTTGGACTTTAAGAAAATTCAAAATATAATGTTTACTGCTTGAACCTAAATTTCCTTTCTTCAATATGATTATTATAATTCTTAGCTGTGTGCGCTCTTTTCCTGAAGAACACCTGATTTTTTTTATTTATCAGGGAGAGTCATTTTAGCAGAGTGAAATGAGGAATCCAGCTTGATGGTGTAGTTATAAGAAGCAAGGAGCAGACTACCAAAAGATGAAGGATGGATATTTTTGTTGCTAAAAGTTTTGACAGATTGTCTCCTAAGTGGTACAGCAGCTATTTGAGAGATTACCTCTGCCAACCCTCTATGTTGTCAGGAGTTGCAATCCCAGAGGTAGACTTGTTAGAAAAAATCATGGCTCTTTACCTTGACTGTTTTTGAGCAAAATCCAGGATGTTAGCTTAACCACAGTGAAGTTGTGTATGTAATTAGATGTCTTGAATTTGCACAGAAATAGCAAGTGCAAGTACGTCTCTTTTTTGGACAGCATTTTTGCTGCAGCGATAATAATCATGAGCAGAAGGAAAATAACAAATACCATGGGACACGGATATGATGTCTTAGACCTCTGAAGCTGCTTGCTAAGTAAAATGGGGGGGTTGGGGGGAGTGTCATGCCCTGATGCAGCTAAATATATGTGTGTTTAGACTTGTAAAAAAAGGACTAATAAAGCCATATTTTATAAAGAGAAATTTTCATTTATCAGTAATCAGGATGCCACTATAGCAATTGTCACTGAAAATCTTAGTGGGAAAAAAATCTGTGGTAAGGATTTAAGCTGACTTGCAGATAATAATGGTTTGATAAGCAACTTGAGTGTAACAAGAAGGTACCTCTTAATTTTTCATTACCAATTTTGTACAAAGAAACAGGGTCTGGTAGGAAAAACATGTTTAAAAATACTGTTAATAAGACATGCATGGTGGGGCTAACCATGGAACCAGTAACTGTAATTCAAACACGTTTTTGTTTAGCTTCTGAGTACTAGGTTTTAATAACTGGTCTTCTTGCAAGCAGTTTCAATGTGTTACCAGTATTTGGCTGACTGATTTTTCTCAATTCAAAAGCTGATTTTCACTATGAGTATAAAGACTTAAAGAATAAATTTAAAATAAATAAATAAATAAAATAATAATAATAAAAAAATAACTGGAATGCTAGACTTCACAGTAATAGTTTTGTATTTTCTGAATGAGACATTATTAGAGTTCAAAACCAACTAGTTCTAACATGAATACGCATGCTGTTAACAACAGCTTTAACTTACTAATAAAAATTGAAGCAGTTAAAATACTTTGGCATTTTGAAAAGCAATTGATATAGCGATTAAACTTTAACAATGTGTATCATCTCGGAACAGCACAACCAAAAGAATAACAAGCTGATTATATAAAAATGCCAATAACTAAAAAACTACATTGAAACTTGAGGAATACGTGGAGTAACTAATGGACAAGTACGTTGGTCTCTAGGAATGAATAGGGCATGTAGCAGAAAATGAAAGATGATAACACCAGAAGAAGCTGTTTTGAGGACTAACAGCCTGCTCTTACAGTGTATTCTTACTCTGAAGAGATCTTATGCAACGTGCTTGTTGTACTTGTAGTCTATAAACTACCATTTAAAAAAAAAAAAAAAGTAAACTAAATATATTCAGGCCTGGATTACTGACAAGTAAAAATTAATAGTTAACTCTTTCCTCTTTTCTGAGCTTGTAAAATGCCTTTTTGGTGAATTTCTGTAATTATGTTGCCTGGAATAAGCCCATTTCCTAGCATTCTGTTTGGTACATAAGCAGTAGGTATTCTGTCACTTTAATTGCATGTCTTACTGGCCTGCTCCCTGGGAGTGGAACCACTTCCCTTAATGGAAGAGGAAAGCAGAAATCAAATTCATTTAAAACAGGTCATATATTTCAGTAATTGTTAGCTTAAGGACAAAACAATAACAACAACAAAAAACCTCTTGAAGTCACTAGCATTATGAAAGCATTCTTGCATGGACCGTTAGTGAGAGGTCAGCTTTTATAGACTAATGTGGTGATAAAGGAGGGTTTTATTTCAGTAGGCTGTCAAATGCTAAGTTTGACTGTTGTGATTGGTGAAACACAGCTAACAGTTTAACCGTTGCTAAACAAGTGGAAGGAATAAAGGGACAATGTGAAGGCTTGTTTCAGTTTGTGAAGAGAGAGATCCTCATTGTATGATGCAGTAGAGCCTTTTCTTTAGTTTTTGTTTTTCTCTCCACCCTAATCATTAGTTATATTTGTAGCATAGGAGAGGAGCCCAATCTGAATGCAAAGGTAGTTGAGCGGTTTCCTAATCAAAATTAACAAAGAGTTAAATCGAAAGAACTTCGGTAAAACTGTTTTTAGGTATAATTGAATGGAAAAAAAATGAGCTCTTCATATAGCAGAATCTTTCAAGTAGTTAAATTGTATTTGTAAAGAAAAATGTTCTTCTGTGATGAAACAAAAGTCATATGTTTACAAACACACATCTATCTATATGGAGTGAACTATATATCACAGAATCACAGAATTTCTAGGTTGGAAGAGACCTCAAGATCATGTTGTTTTCTAACAAACCACTGTGAGCAAATGTTGCAGAAAACTTTGTATTGTGACTGAATTTGTAAGCACACATACATTTAGAATAGATACACAGCTGCACTTTGAGAGATTGAATTGAATTGCAGAATGAGATAAAAATGGCCTTCAGTTATTTCTTGTGAGACAACCTAATAGACTGCAGGTAATGAATGAGTGATATGAGTCTTACAGCACAGAACCAGTATGCCAGCATAGTGTTCCTAAATGCATACTTTATGTACTACAGGATATATAGCCCCTTTTTTGTGAAACGTAAAAAACATGCTTTTGAGCTGTGGTTGGGCAGCCCCAATACCCTGCTGTTGTTCTGAATGCTGCTTCTGTTTTCAGCTGGTTTTTTTTGGTCTATTTTTCATTCTGTACTAAACTCTTGCATGATACTGTTATGAGTAAGTCTTGTAGCTTTTTACCTCAGGTGAATTGTTGAAGTCAAGGTATAATTGGTCAAGAGTCAATAAATTAAGAAATGGAAAATGTGTTTAGGTCACAGAAATTAAATGTGGTACCTCATTAATTTAGCAAATGTTAGTCTTTTGCATGTAAAGAATTACATGCTTATGCTCTACTCTGAACTATAAAACAAAACATCTTCAATGTCCTACATCTCACAAGATCTGCAGAATATGCTCACAGTGAAAAGTATAGCTTGTGTCTGTCAATATAGGAGTTGTAACATTGAACACTTCTTGAAAACCTTACTATATTTTAGACAGAACAGCAGCACAACGTCACCCATCTCCAGTACGTTGCTTGGCCCGATCATGGTGTTCCTGATGACTCCATGGACTTCTTGGAGTTTGTGACCTGTATGAGACCAAAGAGAGTGGAGAATGAGCCGGTTCTCGTTCACTGCAGGTACTTGTGTTTTAAACTTCTGATTACATATTTGGTTTAGCCTTAGAACAAGCATTTACTTTGAAAAGTGTCTGAAAGGCAGCAGATAGCTTGAATTAGATGAAAACGCTAAGACTATGCAATACCAAAACAAGGTGTTTTTTTTTTTTTTTTTTTCCTTTCTCCTACAATTTTTTTTTTCTGTGAAACTGCTTAGTTACATAATCTGTAATGTAAGTTGTGCTCCATTTTCATCCTTCACCAAGCCTCTAAACTCATCATGAATGGTACTGAAAAGTTTTTCTGGGGTTAAAGAACCTGTCAAAAAGCAGTCATTTAGCTCTTACCTTTTTAGCCAAAAATACAAAATCAGTACATGTAGATTATTAGCAGTTATAACTGTTAGAAATCATTTACTTTAAGTGTTTGGGTTTTAATTTTTTTTTATACAAAAACTATTTTCTTAGTAATCATTGGCAAGAAATATTACTGAAATTTCTTTAAAGACAGGCTTTGTGAACTGTTCTAATCATATAAAGGTCTCTGTAGTTTGTAAGGCTATTTAGCATCATAACATTGTGATAAGAATCTGACGTATTGCAAAATCCTAATTTTATAGACTATTTTTCTATTACGTTTCACAGTGCTGGAATCGGTCGCACTGGTGTACTGGTCACTATGGAAACAGCCATGTGTTTAATTGAAAGAAACCAACCTGTTTATCCACTGGATATTGTACGAAAAATGCGAGACCAGCGAGCTATGATGGTGCAAACATCAGTAAGTGATGGAGATGGAGAAGGAAGCCTCATTTTCTGTATATTGCATTTGTTTGGTTTTAAAACAGATGCAAGGTGTTAAATGACCTAGTTCTGTGAGTCTTCAGTTGCCGTTATATTTCATACTTCCTACATTTAACATATCCTAACACAATGAAAAAGGCTGCTTTACTTGTTAGGTGTGTATTTAACTGTTTATAAATATGTCTTACGTTGCAGTTAAAAGGTGGTTTATTTTTATACCTTGCAAGTAGTTAGAATACAGGAAGTAACCTACGCAAATCATGTGTTTATATTCCGTCATCTAAGTTCTATGCAGAAAGATAAAATAATTTCTTGGTTTTCATTCTTTGTACAAAACCTCATAGGTCATTGTTAAACTGAAGGTAAAATTAAAGGGTTTGGGCTACAACTTGTAGAGGGAGTAGAAATTTGATAGGAACAACATACCCGTCTTTTTCAATTGTGCTTCTACTCCAGTTTAGGAGAAACAAAGGGCAAGAATAAAATTGAGGAAAAGCTAGGTAATATCAATAACTGAAATATGAAAGTAAGAGGTGATTTTTTTTAAGATGGAGATGGTTTGATAACAGTTTGAGATCATGAGGACAATTCTGTTAGTTATGAAAATGAACTTCTTGATGTTAGAGATGAGGGATGGGAGGCTCCACTTCCTTGTATAGGAGTTTTATAACAGAATATTAAGTATGTGTTATCTAAAAGAGCTAAATGCCCTACAGCAAATCGAAGTAAAGTGGTCTAGACCAACAAAGTCAGCAGTTAATTTTTTTTTTTTTTTTTTAAGAAAAAGAAGCTTTGGTTTCCACTTGAACAGGGGAATCCCAAAATCACAGAATGTTTAAGGTTGGAAGGGACCTGATCCAGGGGGGTTGCCCAGTTCTAGCAGTCTGGCCTGAAGCATGTTCATAAGCTCGTTAGAGACTACATGTACTCCAGCTCTGTGAAGATGATATACATAGATGCATGTTGTGAGTTAAGATCAGGGCATACTCGGTAAGAATGGACTTAGCAGAGCTATTAACAAATCAGTTTAGTGTCTGTTGTTAATCATGCAAAAGCTGTAGTTTCTCAAAGATCTGTAATTTGGTTATCAGAAACAGGAAAACAAAAGCTTCAATCACTATGATAATGCTACAATAAAAATTGTATAGCTGTATGGCCTTCCATTTGGGGGGAGGAAAAAAAAGCACTATATTCCATTAAAGAGAAATTAGATAAATTAAATGAGGTAGAAAGTAGTGCTTTTAGGACATACATAAGAACTAGTTACCAATTGAACAGTAGGAATACAAGCAACAGATAACAGCAAAGAAAACAAGTAGTCAGAGCCTGAGTCAGAGGAAGCAATGCTGAAGTGTTCATTCATATTTGTTCAACAACTTGATCATACAAAGGAGTTAACAGAAGCAGTGAACAGCACTAAATATCACGGTTGACTTGTTCAGGCAGTAAAAAATATGCAAATGAAAATAAGAGAAAAGTCAAGGTAATTAAGAAATAAAGACAAAAGAACAAAGTGATATTGGAGGTGGGAGTAATTGACTGAAGGGTTGAAAGAAAAGGCAAGAAAATTGAGATGCAGAAAATGAATTTCTATCTCCAAGTTTTCCTTAAGCTTTTCTGTACTTAAGAGAAAAATTATTGGACAAGTATGGACAAGAATAAAGTTCACAACTACCGGTATTGAAATGCAACATGAGGTCCTTCACAATGTGAGCATCGTCTTTTAGTCCTGTCCTGTGGGAGATACTGGGGGAATGTTTCCAGGTTCTCCTGGAGAGTTGATGAGAGCTGATGTATAAGGGCAGCTGGGAGAACACTTCAGCTTGGTAAAAAGGGATTCAGAAAACATGAAGTTCTGCTTCTCCTAATATGACATTGAGATTTTGAGAGAGTTGCTCATTTGGGGGTTTGCAAGAGTAATCAGAAGTTCTTTTGGAGGAGAAGTATCCTTTCATCCTTGTGAATTCATTTAAATTTCCATTATCTTGTGTTCTCACGATTGTGTTAATTGTAAATATTTGTTCTGCCTATATGGATTTTCAGTTGTGTTATCGGTCTTATTGTAATGTCAACTTGTATCACTTTTCAGAAGGAAGCTCACAGGCAAGTTGCTTTTAACAAATAAGTACATTGAGACATCATGGAAAATCAGGCATTGTAATAGTATAATTCAAAAAGCAAATGTCTAATTTGTGAATACCTTCTAAAAACTAAATGAGCTCAAAATGTTGATGGACAAAAAAATTAATGTGGCTGCTACTCTTCAAAATACACTCATTCCAAAGGATTTGATCAGTTTCTGTGATGACAGGAGATGATGTGGGGCCTGATTACAAATTTTAAATGGAGTGTATTGCAATAGTGTATTGCAATAGTGTAGCCAAAAAAAAAAAAAAAATTTAGTAAGGTATTATGGAGTCTATCAATATATCCCACATGATAATTCGAAATGCATTTTTGGTTGTGTAACTGAAATGTGTCCAGTAATATCTAACAGCAAGATTGGCAAGATTAGAGTACTTGTAATCACCAGATAACAATACAAAAAATATTTAGGTGAGATTTATAAGAGGTTTAAATATCTAGTTGGACTAAATTCAGAACAAACAGGAAAATTTACATAGCTTTTACAAATAAATTATATTCTCTGGGATTTAAGATTGTTCTTTTAAATGTGGGTATTGGGTTTTCCTTAGTGTGAGACTTGTAATGCTTCTCATTGAAACAAGTAAATGTTCCCTTTCTGTCCTGTGAAGGCAACTAGGGGAGCTAGATGTTCTCCTCATTTTGGTACCTCCTCTTCTGCCACTGTCCAGGAGAAAAGGAAGCAGTGAGACTGTTAGCAGTATTAAATAGTACCATATAATCAGGAGCTCTAACTAATCCACCAAAAATGTTTTTTGTTTTTTTCTTTTACAGAGTCAATACAAATTTGTTTGTGAAGCTATTCTTCGTGTTTACAAAGAAGGTTTAATTCGACCACTGGATTCCAGTTAGCACAGCAGTGAAGGATGAATCTATTTTCCCCTAAAAAGACTGCTTTTTAAGTAAAGCAGAGGCTTGTTTCTCAAAGCAACTAGAATGGACTAGAAGCCCATGGGAAGACAGATGAGCACATTTGAACAGTGGCACTTTAAATTTCTCAAGAAAATTGCTCTATCGTGTACAGTATAAAGAAATCATGTAGATAAATGAGAGCAATTGTGTGTAATATGCTTTATTTACATAGGCACCATAAACAATCATGGAAACCTTAATACATATCTTATCTTTCACTGCCTTAAAACACCCCTTTCTTTGGAAGTTACAAAGGTCCTTGGGTTTCTTTTGAAAATACAAAAGGAAAACTACTAGTATTGAAATTATTCCGTTTAAGAAGGTATTTAGTATCTTTGTATTGTATGGAAGTTCACTGAAGGTGAATTTGTAGTGTTCTTATTGGGACAGTAAATATTCATGAGAACATAACCTTAACTTCAAAAGGCTGATGAAAATCTTCAAAGGCTAATGCATAACTACTGTACATTAAGACCTGGAGAAATTAGGTATTCAGTTTCCATAAATCTATTAGTATGCCAGCTGTTATAATATGCTGTATCGCTGTTTGTAATGTGCAAAACGATGCTGCATTTATACAGGTGGCACAGTCTGCATCTTTTCTTGATAAATTTTACTTGCAGTTTATCTTTTCAACAGCGACCTACTTCTTAGTGTTAGCTATTGTATTTCTTTTCTTTCTGTTTCTGCTGTCCTCCTTGACACTTGTTTTTCATTGCTGTTTCCTTACGTGGACTGAAAACATTTTAACCTAAAATGAGTTTTTATTCTCTTTCACCTTTGTTTCCATGTGTATTATGAGATCTCAGATGTAAATGTGGATTAATGTTGCACACAAGTACTAGACTTTTGATTTGCTCTATATGCAAAGTAGTCTAATCCAATACTGGAAGAAAAATTACTACTGAACCCATCAAATATGTTGCTGCTAATTCAAGGTGTGAAGCTTACAAGGGCACACATGTTGCA
The DNA here is from genome assembly GCA_011076525.1 of Nettapus auritus. Lineage (NCBI taxonomy): Eukaryota > Metazoa > Chordata > Aves > Anseriformes > Anatidae > Nettapus > Nettapus auritus. The sequence goes on along the minus strand of CM021766.1, from coordinate 90,089,463 downwards.
AGTGTTCAGGTGATGATAAAACATTGACTTGCTGCCCTTCAGCAAAAACTGTACTCTTATCCAGTGAAACACAATTCTCTGTTGCAAGAGTTCTGTGGATTTTCTGTGTTTCTTGCTTTATGGAAATGCAGCTAAATTCACATGAAGATTGACACAGAAAGAGAGAATGAGTTTGTACATTGCTAAATAATTCACCCTAAGGTACACTGGTCTCCATTTCATTTCAAATGGGAAAATTGGACTTTCTGAACAATATAACCACATTTGTATGATGTTAATTTATTTTGTGTGTGCTTTTTGATTAACCTGAGATAGTTCTTCATTTTTGAATGGTGTTTAAAAAAAAAAATCTAAGGGACTGTTTAAAACTATGTTATTTAAAAGATTAGTCCTAAATAAGGAAAAAACATTTGAGGCATATTAGCCAGATGTTTATATGTATATAGGAGGGAAAATTAGACAATTTTCTTTTTAGATATATATATATATATATATATTACACATACACAAACTTTCAGATATATTTTAGAACTATGGTTTGTATTATGGATACTGTCATATATCTGGAGTTTCATTCTAGAAACTGCCACGGCTGTACAATATGCATCTTTCATGTTACCAGAAGGTTATGTTTGTTGTTTTTTTTTCCCCAGGATGACTGAAAAGTGAATGTAGTATGTGCTAAATTGCTAACTCTGGTCTCCTGTAGGCCTAGTGCTTTCTTCCAGGTTACATTATTAGTTATAAGTAGAGAAAAGAAGATACCTGGTTACTATTTATTGATCAAAAGAGAGTTTTTTAGTTGGAATACACAGGGTCATTGGCAACACAGGAATCATCTTGACTTTGTAGGTTAAAGTGTGAATAAATTTGTGTTCGTTCTTATATATTGCATTCCAGATTTTACCTTTGCTAAAGTTTTTATAGTGCACTGGGTTTTTAAACTTCCTACTTAACTGAGGCACAGAGTCAAAGGCAAGAGACTAACTCTGGTTCACTTCACTTGCTAAACTGCATCAGGTCACTCAATCCATCTGTGGCATCAAATATGGAATACTTCTGGGCCTGCACATTTTGCTTGGAAAGCTTTTTTTGACAAATGCCTGTGAAAAATTGTTGTACAAGTACAACCTGTCTGCAATTGTTTGGGAGAACACTGAGGAGTGAGAAAACATGAGTAGTGGGCACTGAAGAACCTGTGCTTGCTGGCTAGTATTTTTTTTTTTAAAAAAAAAAAAGCTCTCTTTTATTGTAACGTATGTGCCTTTCTGTTAAAACATCATCTTCTGAAGTTGTGCTGTGACCAGATCTCAGAGTTGTTGCTTGCAGGTGGCATGACTTGTAATTAATAGTTTGTCAAGAAGTGAAAAAGGCACAGGAAAAAAGAGGCAAGAGAATAAATAGTAAGAAAATATTTAGAGCGTCTCTGTGACATTTGTTTCTTTCGTAGAAGTAATTGATTACTTACCGCTTGTGTTCAAGGTTAATGACATATTCCTATTACTATTTATGTTTCTTCATGTTTAATATGTATTTACCAAAACTTGGTAAATTTCTTCAGTATGTAACTCCAGCCTCAAGATACATGGTATAGGTTTGACTTGCATTATTGTGTGTGTTTTTACTTGATGATGGTCATATTATGACAACTGCTGCTCTTGTTCTGGTAAAGTTAGGTGGTTTCAGTAATAGCATTCTTGAACTCTTACTTGGATTTTAATAACTTGAAATTTCTGGCCACTGATACTTTGCTTAAAGCTATAAAAATGGTAATCTCTGTATTATTGGATTTTTTTTTTTTTTTTGTAAAATCACAGAGCAAATATTAACTACACAATTGTCTTGTGCATTGTGTCCATCTTTATTTCAGTCTTGCTGGGTTTTGCACATGTACCTGTAGGGTCCTTATGGGAGAATGAAGGGGTTTTTATGTTCTCTCTGTACTGTGTGATGACTTTGCACTGAACGATGTATGCCTTAGATTTGATCTTGCAACCTAAGGATAATTATGAAAATATCATCTTAACTGCTGGCTTTTGTTTCTGAAAGAATTAGAAAATTAAAAACTCACAGAGTTGCTTGATTTTTCTTGTAAGAGTTTTAACTGCTAACACACAAAATGTTTAACTGTGCTAGGCAATCGACAAATAGCAGAAAATGCTGTGAAGTCAAGATTCTATATAATCTTCCTAAACTTTTTTACCTTGTTTTTTTTTTTTTTCCTTTGTTTGTTTGTTTTGTTTTGTTTTGTTTTTTTGCCTGTGCTTGTGTGAGCATGACGATAAGCATTCAAAATTTTTAGCATGGTGGAGGATGAGGAGGGAAGCCCTTTGAGATTTTCACCACTGTGAAATACACTAACAAGAATTCCTCAGAATTAAACAAATTTTGATTAAGTGGCTTTGTATTTGATGCAGAAATAACTAAGATGCCTATTCACTGTGTCTTCAAAAATATTAAAAGGAAGCACTTCTGAGATAAAGGTGGGAAGGAGAGATCTTTATTGAAAAGGAGAAAAATAGAGCCATAAACCATGAATGTCCTCTGTGTAACAGGATGTATAAAATACTAATCATTAAAATATGACCAAACATTTAATAGTGGTATTCTGCACCCCAAAAAAAAAAATATTTTTAATCCAGGGTTTTGCTCTCTATAATCTTCTCTTTAGATGTTGGTACTAAGTTATATGCAGTCAAAATATACCTAGGAGTTCAGCAATACCTTTTAATACACATTCTTTTTGTTTCTTTAACAGATGGTTTTCTTTTCTTCCCTTCTTTTCTACTATGCAATGCTTGGTTTTAAATAAATAAATCTATCTAAAGAACTGTAGCTCTGAAATATGTAATGAGTTGTGCATTTGCTTTATTGCAAGCATAATACTGTTTTACTGGACAAGATCCTCCTTGTAGATAGTGTTCTTAGGTGTCAGACTGAATGCATAAATGGTCCACTGGTTGAAAATAGACATGGCATGGTTCATTTTTGATCAATTAAAATTTAAGCATTGTTACTCCACTGAAAACAGCTTTATTGTCATATCCTTACATGTAACATTTAGGTGCAAATTTATTTTATTCATTCATATAAAGCTTTTCCATAGTGCTCGCTGGGAAGTGTTTGTGCTTCAGCTGGTAACCTGCAATTAGTCTACTTGGTTAAAAGCATTTATGAATTGAAACTATACAGAAGGTAAAGTTGTGTCATGAAGCACATTGTTCAACGGCAGTTGAAAGCCGAGTGAATTATTAATTCATTATATAAAACATAATGTTTTGATTAAATGGATTCTCATGCATTTAAGTTCTGACACTGATAGTGTTAAGCCATCTCAGATTACTATTGTAATAATAGCATTATATTAACAGTTTAAATATAGCATTTAATGAAATATGGTTTAGTTTTAGTGTACTTTAAAATGTTTAATGTTTCAGTTGTTCAGTAGCTGTACAGTCTTCAAACAACAGTATCCTCAATCACTATAACTTGCCTTAAGAGGGAGAAAAAAAAAAATCTTGTAATGCAAGAGAATGACTAGCGTGTGATTTTTCAATGGACTTCACCATTTTTCAGCTCAGACTAACTCTATCACAGTAGTGCTCTGATTTGACCATTGGTAAAGAGCAATGGTGGAGGACCATGAATGTAATGGAAAAAAAAACAAATTCTGTGGACTGCCAACACTGTTTAGTTTGGGCTATAGTTAAGACACTGGTAGCTATTGTCTTTTTTCCTTTTTATTGTCAAGTTCACCTTGAGAGGCAACTCCAGGAATGGGAAGCAGAATGTACCTTTTCAGACCTTTCTGATTTTCTTGCAGAATATTTGGATGCGAGTCTTAGGCAGCGTGCTCTTTTGAGCTTAGCTGCAGTTTTTGAGTCTTCAATGAAATTTGTATTTAAAACATTACAGCATTGCCTTCAATGAAACACTTCAGTTTACTGTTAGTTTCTCAGTTACTTTTCTTGGCTTTCATGATGTAATTTCTTGAGTTATCATTGTTTTTACCTTATCAGACACTTTCAAGTTCTTCACAACTATAAAACCGTAGGGAATGTCTTGTTCAGGGCAGACAAGATCCATATTTTCCTTTTTTTTTAAAAAAAAAAAAAAAAAAAAAAAAAAAAAAAAAAAAAAACACTACAATAAGGATGGGAAATGCATTTCTTCCCCCTTTATGGAATCCTTTTCTGTGTACTAATTGCATCCTTTATCTTGGAACACTTTCTTTAGTAAAAAGCTCTACTTTTGAGATTTTATTTTTGTCAAACTTACCCAGAAAAGAATTATAAGGTGAATATTTTCCTCACTTACTGCTGTTTTTAAATAACATCAAACAAAATTGAAATCTTTCCCTTATAAAAAAGATTTTTACTGATTTTAGTTAGTGTCTTTTTCTGTGATATATATGGAACTTGTATGGGGCTGGTTAACTAGTGAGATTGTCACGCATGCAAAGAGGAAACATGTTTTGCTAGATCAGTTAAAGCCATCGCCAGCATCAGTTACCAATTGAAGCCAGTCTGTCATCATATTTATATCAGCTGTTTCTTGATAGGAAGTCTTTGGAGCTTGCTATCCAGACATCAGGAAGTCATCTTGTGTTAAACTAAAATAGATGTGGGTTTTTTTTGTTTGTTTGCTTGCTTTTGTGTTTTTTTTTTGTTTGTTTTGTTTTGTTTTTCAAAAAGAGAAATCAGTAAAAAAGCGAAGTAGGGCTATTTATTAAATTCTGTACAAACCACGCTTATATGAAAAAAAGGCAAGCTGATTGATGGCAGCTGTTGAGTTATTCTTCATTAGTGCCCTCTAATTCAGAGCTGAGCATATATAACTGAAAACCTGGTTTAACTGATGCTTTCTTATTTTCTTATAGAAATTAAGTGACCGTATGTAGAAATTGGGTTGGGAATTGGTATATGTGCTCAAATGTAAATATACTTCAAATCCAGATTTTGCAAAATAAATGTCAAGTATCAGTGCTTATTTTCCAGAGAGCTGTGCAGCAAGTACTAAACATAATTTATTTAGGTTTTCACACTTCATTGTGTAACCTTAACAGAGGAGATGTAAGATAAATAAAAGGGACAGTCCTATCAAGGCTTGAAGTTGTTGGGCATTCATAACAAATGACGTATTTTTTAAAACTGACCTTTGTTGCAACGGAGAGGGAAATGTGCTTAATAGTGCTTTAGTGAATTACATAAAATTTGGGAAAGATGAAGAATTTTTGGCAAGCTTTGTACAAGATTCCACCATTCTAGTCACTAAGTTTGTATTTTCTTATGTTTTTGTTCAGTTAATGTTTTTGTCAGAGATGTAGAAAAGCCTTAAAAGGTAATATTCATTCAGTGATACAGCTGTTGTTTGTTTTTGTCAGCAGATGTTTATGTACCACTCTTTAGTTTCTTCTTCTGAGATCATAGGTGCCAGTGCATTAAAGGAATAAAAGAATGTATCTGATGTATTTGGGAGGTAAGGAAAGAATTTGTTTTGTATTCCAAGCTGTGCTTTTCTTTAAAATCCTTTGAAATGTAAATTGATGTTGATACTGCAAAGCCTAATTTATTGATAAAGATGTAGACACCTCCTGAAATGAATGTATCATTTTTATTATTATTTTTATAGGAATAAAGTATTGGTTGATGTTTCCAGTATAGTTTTCGTGGGGTTTGGAACTGTTCTGAACAAAACTATTACAGCCACCATTTTATGCATATTGGTTAAAGGCTAATGGTGAAATAAAACATTTTTGTCTATATGGCTTTACTGTGGCTTTATTGATGAAATCATTGAGTTGTATGAAAACATTACCAACTCTTTAGATGTCTTAAGAATCACACATGGCTGTAGCTTCAATTTTATCGAAGCAAGCAAGCTGATACGGGAAGTGTCTGCTGCATGAAGAGTATTTTTTTTATAAAGAGCTTGCTGGAGAAGTAACACAACCACTAAGCCTAAAATTTGTAGGACTATTCCCCTCTCTAATAATAATAATGAGAATTATATTGATTAATTAAACCAATAAGCCTTTGTACTCATGATATATATGGCCACATACGCAATTGTTTGCAAGTAAATTAAATTTTACTTTTTTTTTTTCTGCTGCCTATAAAATGTGCAGATGGGATTTCCTGTCCGTCACAGTACTCCCAGAGTGATCTGAGTAGCCGTATGTTCCATACCCCCTGTTACTCTGGGCTTCTTGTCATGTTTTCACAACAAAGCAGAGACTAGTGAAGCCGTTCTTGAATTATTTTCCTTTGTGTGTATATGTGAAATATAAGTTTAAAGGTTTCAAACCAGAAAATACATTAAAGAATGCACCCAACATTATCAGATGGATCAAGCATTGACCTTTAAATGTGTGGAGTTTGGTTAAGAACTGGAATAGCTGTTAGTAGCCACTTTTTGCTATCGACAGGAGATGTCTCTGCCTACTAATTAGTCTTTTTAAACTTGAGACCAGATTCTAATCCATCAGAATGATTGCTGAGCACCCTGATGAAGCTACAAATTCAATGAAATCTTGCTGAGAGAAAGTACAAGGCCAAAACAAACCATGTGGGCAGCTGGGCCATAGAATATACATAAGGTTGGAATCTCTTACAGGTGCAGATCAAACTATAACAAGTTGGATGTTTTGCTGAAAATCAACATGAAACAGCTTAGAGAAAGAGCTAGCAGTGTCTTCATACTGTGTTAGCAGGACAGGACATGGAAGAGCCTTTTGGAGGATATTTAAGGCAGAAGTAGATGTATGCATGCTTCACTTGCTTGTATACTTGGCTCCAAATTCAGGATTGTATTGTAAAGGCTTGTCCTGAGCTTTTAGTCTGTTCTCATTTAAAACTAAATATTGAACTGTTGCCCCTTGCAAACTACAAAACAGTATCTTGTCTGAGTATGTGGATCCTTAGCTCTGATCTGGGTAGCTCGGATCATGCATGTTCAGAAGCATTAACGTAAACGTAGTGTAGCTCTTTGGATTTACATTCATTTATACAGATTCCAAGGTATCATCTGCTCACTTGTTTCAAAGCGAGCTAACTTAAGTATAATAATTAGGCGAAGAGGATGTAGTGACTCCAGCCTTCTGGTTATATGCCAACAATTAAAGTGTATTTTGTTTTTGAAGCTACTTGTTGCTGTATCCAGACCAGATGCAATGTTATTTTGTGTTCAGAAAGTCACATCTGTTTTATTTTCACCTGTGTTGCTGCAATACTTATTCGTATAAGAACTGATATTACTAGAGAATCCACTCTCTTTGCTTAAGTGTTCCTCAAGATAACTCATTGCTGAGGGCATTTGCATTTTGAATAAAGTGTCATTTTTGTCCTCACTGAGATTCACTCACATAATTTTCTGTAGTATTATATCCCCTCTACGTCTGTGGTGCTGCCTGTGTTACATGAGGTATCAGAGGATAGGCAGGAGTAACTGGCTGTTTCGGGCATGCAGCTGGGAACGGCTCACCTCTCCAAGAGCTCTTCCTTGTACTGTGAAGTTGTGGGGCTATTTTTGAAGATTAAAGCAGGAACTGAGGGAGAAACAGAACTGCCATCTCAAGGCAGGTTAGGACGGAACAGAGCCCAGATGCTATATGCACAAGGACCACAGAAGGATGCTACATGCTACAGGACCAGAGCATGACTGGATCTTCTGAAGCAGCAAGTGGATGACAATTTACAAGGAGCTTCTTCCTCTTCTTCCTGTTCCCTTTAAATTTTAATTTGAAGGAAAGCAGGCAATTAGCTAAATTTCCTGTAGTAGGAGTGCTAGAGCTGGTCTGAGTCCCCTTTGGAGTGGAAAGGTTTTCTCTCTCCTGTAAAGCCACCTGTTCTTTCACAGCCCAATGCATGTCATGTCACTATCCTGTTACTCGACCTGACAGAAGTAGCAGTAAGTACTTAAAACCAGTGTGGTCAAACCAATAAGAAAACAGAGCTCCTGAGCTGTCTGTGTGAGCCATGTAACCAAGAAACCCATCTTAGCAGCTCCTGTTGCAAGAGGAGCCTTAAAGACTCGCTGACATTGCATTATTTTCAAATGCTGTCTTGTTCTCTATCAAGTGTATAGTGGGGGATGTATAAACACGTGTATATACATATATGCATGTGTGCATATATATGTAAAAGAGTATATAAATGAATAATGAAAGTAACTCCAAATAGGGCAGAGCAGTCATACATTCACTTTGACTTTTCAAACACAGAATCCAAAAGGGAGGAGCCTATAACCAAGGTGGCAGTGCAGGTAATATACATTGATGTATTAATGATGAGTGCTGTCTTCCATGCCACTGTAATCTTTGTACTAAAGTAAAAACTTGATCTGAGATACTGGAAAAAAAAAAATCTGTGTATCACCTGTTTTTATTATTTAGATGCATAGTGTTTGCTTTTACAGATTCTGTAATGCACGCAGAAACATGTCCAATTAACACTGAATATTACTTGCTTTTTTGCCATCTGTGATAAGGTTTGTTGTTGTAGTGTTCTTTTGTTGTTGTTGTTGTTTTAATCATTGCAACAAGGTTATTTAGATTGAGGACTTTTCTAAGACTTCGCTTAAGTGAATTTCATGGAATTTGAGGGAGTTTAGATGGCAAAAAATAGGGAAAATAAAATACTCTAAGTAGCCATAATTGCATTCAGCCTATACTTAAACTGACTTACATACTATGTCTTGTTCTTAATCAAACCAGTTATTATTTGAGTTTATCTGATACAATTAGGGTGCTTGATGCTGTGCAAATAAGTATCAAGTGCAGTCCCAGTTCCAAAGGGCTTTCAGATCAGCGCAGAGCAGAGACAAAATGATACATATGTGCACAGTCAACCAGACAATGGGATGTAATGAAGCAGGTATACAATATCCTTCTCCTAGGCTAAATAAGAAAGCAAGTAAATGTACTCTTCTTCCATCATGGCTCAGTAATAGACAATCCCCCAAATCATTTCAGCAGACGTGATAGGAGCAGAAGCTGAGCCACGTGAACTGAGAGGGTTTCTGAAGCATCTAAGTGCAAACGGAATGGTATTGTTTGGAGCCTGAGTTATTCAAGCACAGAAAGAAAGAAGAAAGTCACAGAAATTGGAAGTAAGGCATTGGCACAATGCCTTGAGAGGAAGCCCACATAGTGCAGAGCACTTTCTGGAAAGAGACTTGAAGCCCTGCACAAAAATTTGCTCCTGCTCTGATCCTATTGTTTAATGGAAACAGGACCTTGGTGAAACTGTGCTGATTATTTAAAGGTTTGTACAGAAAAAATAGGGGTTTATTTTCTAGTACAAGGATCTTACTAGCTTTTTTTTTTTTTTTTTTTTTTTTTTTTTTTTTTTTTTATAAAAAAAAAAAAAAAAAAAAAAAAAAAAAGTAGTAATAGCTGAAATTTTGCAAAGGAGAACACATTTCTTATAACCCCCAATGGATAAAGTACTGTGAATATCTTGTTGCCAAGCAAAGTTTGATTTACCATAGTGTGAGATGCAGTTATTTATATCCATTCTCCAAAGGGGTAAGGCTAGGTACAGGGACAGTTGCTCACAGCAAAGCTATCAGATCAGGGATCTGAACTTGCAGGCTAAATTCTGGTCCTCTGCATGTGCTGGGGGCAATGCCAGGGATGATACCAACTCCCAGACTGCTTTACTTGTTCTGTGGGATGTCCTGTTTGTAGAAGAATGTTATGTGGGGTTCTGCTCTGGAGAAGGCTCATATTAAAAACGATTGTGTTACTGGCTATAGCTGGTAGTAAGGAAGCAATAGCTTTGGTAAGGAAGCAATAGCTTTGGTGGGCCGCGTTTTTGGGGGGGACATTTGTGGGGGGACAAAACAGTTTACGAGAGTGAAACATTTGCTTCTCCCAGGATGAATTTAAGTGTAGCCCACTCAGCATCCTCTCTGTGCTAGCAGTGGCCATCCCTTCCTTAACCTAGTTTGTTCTCCTCCATTGCTCACAACACATGTGCCTCCCCTGTGTGCACAGCGTGCAATGTTAAATTCTGGTTCTGGCGAGTGGGTAGAGGTGGGTGAGTTGCTGTTGTGCTGGAACAGATGGTGTCTGCAATGCAGCCACCAGCCTTGTGCGTGTGTTGTAGGTGGTTGCTAAAGGAAAAGGGAATAATTCAGAGCTTTTGTTGAAAAGGTTCATTGGCTTTCTCTTATTTATTGGGGGGGGGGGGGGGGGGGGACGACAGCACACCATTAGGAAGCTGGGGTTGGTTTGCTTGCTCTAGTGGCCGACGGTTGTCAGTGATGAGGCTTGGTTTATTTAGAAGGGAGTTTGGTGCACTGGGACAAGATAACGTGACAGGGATAGTTAAGAGGAATATAACCAATGCCTTTCTCCCTCTTGATAATTTGCAAGTAGCCAGATTTCTGTACCATACCACACCACTTCCACATGTTCCCATCTTCCTCTAGTATGTCCCCATCACCTATTGTAGATGAGGCCGGCACTTGGGCCACTTGCCCCTCACTCCACTGGCCTGCACACTGCCCATCACCCTTGCAGCAAACAGCCTGCGGCCCCCAACAGGTTACTTGTCCCCCTTCAGAGCCCCTTGGCAGGCAGGTAGGCATGTCCCCCATGCACCTGGGGCATGGTGGCTCCTCTCCTGCCTTGCTGCCCTTCAAGTGTCACCATGCAGGCAACCGCTGCAGGCCAAAGTGACCAGCCGGCTTCTGCCTCAAGGCCTGGTGTGGTGCACACCCTCCTTGCAGGGTCCCCTTCCATGGGGGGTTTGAAGAAGGTGTAAAGGAGCCATTGAAAGCGACAGCTGGTGAATAATCAGGCACATTGGTGATCTGTAATGGTCTGCTCCTGCCCCCTGGGTTTGAGGTCCTGTGTTGGTTTGTGGGGTGTTGGGGATGTACCCCATGCATGTCAATGCATCTGTGCTAATCGCTTTTGTTTGGGAAAGGCATCAAAGGTTGACTGGTTGGGAGTAGCTTTTCATGAAGGTTTTTCTGTAATGATGATAAATATCTTGATAAATGTGCTTTCTGTTGCAATATTTCATTTGTGGCAGCTAGAGTTTCTTCAGCTAAAGAGGCTCGAATCTACATGAGGGAAAAATAGACAAAACTTGGAGGAGGAGGTAGAGTATCCATGTCCAACAGCCCATGAACATATTTTTTTTTTTAGTACAAAAATTGCAGAATATCCTTGAAGACCTGTGGCATTGAAAGTAGGTGCTGAATTCCCTTGTTTAATCATGCAGCAAAGGGTCTGACTTCAGCTCTTCGCTGAGAGCTGTAACACGTTTGCTGATTTCCCAGTAACGTTGTACTATAAGCTCCTGCTAATAAAATTAGAAGATAATTCACATATGTTGTATACTTCACAGCTTAATGTTTCATGCTGAGTGATGTAAGGTATTTATCGACTGGTTTAATAGATCAGATCTCTGCCTGCATCTCCCCACGCTCGGCTGCATGTGGATTGAGGCTGACAACTCTGCCTTTATGAAAATGTTCCTTCCTCAACCCCATGACTAATGCAGATAATTATTTTTAAGACAACTCTGGATACCACTGCAGTACGCTTTAATGTGCGCACAGAAATGTGTATTTACATTCATCTGGCATTTGTGAACCCCAGGGCTCTGTATAAATCTTGCTCTTACAGTGCTGTTTAAATAAATATTTTGTGGGGCCAGTGCCACAGTGGGGAGCCAGTTTGCACAGCCTGGATAACCAGAGGAATAACAGTGATTGTGAAATAAATGAAGATAAGGATCAAAGAGATCTCATTTCATGGCATGCTATTAAACTCATGTAGTCCAGAAGACCATTAAGGTTGGTCTGCTTCCCACGGTGACCTGTAATTTTTCCTTTCCAAATCCAAATGAACTTGGGAGAGGCTAGAACCATCTTCTAAATGAGAGGAGGGTGGTGGTGGAATGGAAAAGGATTTGAAAAGTCAGAAGCAGAGCCCTTCACATGAGCTTTGCCTTGCTTTGCTTCCAGGGCTAGGCAGGGTGTCACAACAGCAAGGAGGCAGAAGGACTTTGTTGTGATTCTGCTTCTGGAGAAATGGCTGGCCTGACATATGAATTGGAAACAACAGTGAATAAATTCTTGTAACACATAAAATTAAGAAGAAGGAAAAAAAAGGTTGCTTAGCTTTTTACATCCCAGTATGGCAATGGGTTGAAAGCTAGATTGATTTGATCTGATTTTTAATGAGTTGGTGTTGGTGGTTGCTTGTATCTCGGCTGCTTGCTGCGTGTTCACATATAATTAGATAATTTGTTCCAGTGCTTTTCTAGGAATTGAAATCGAAACCACTTGCTCTATTATCCTCGGATTTTTTTTTTTTTTTTTTTTTTTTTTTTTTTAAGGATGTACATCTTGCTTGTCTCTTTCCCATTATCCCACACTTTCTACAAGTGCTCAGCAAAAACTTCTAGTGGTTCTGACAAGCAGCCTGCATGTATCTATTTCTGTTCTGCCTTACCAGAATACTCTTTGGCTTGCTCCTCTTCTGGAATCTTGGCACTTACACCCCTACACCCCATCCCTGGGCATTATTCTCCTACCCATCCATGCTCTTGCTGGATCACTTTCAGTGAACACTAAAGCAGAGAAGCGTTAATTACTCTGATCCTCAGTGCTGCCTGCTCCTTTCCCACCTGAGGAGTGATCATTATTGTCTTGCTAATGTATTGATTTACATAGTTTCCTGTTAAGATTACTGTTCTCTGGGTCTGGTTTGTGTCTTAGCCTTTGATTTTACCCTTATGAATTCATGCACTTCTGTCATGTTTATCTTGAATAACTTAACACATTTCCTAATTTTTATATTCCTCTTAAGTTTCAGGCAGTTGCAGAGCTTTTGACAGAGTCAAGTTATGCTTCCTCCGCACTGGCACAGCACATGCGTGTGCTGTTAACAGTGTTCCTGTAAGGAACTACAGAGCCTCCTAAACTCTCTCTTCTCTAACTTTCCAGGAAAGCGATGAAAATCATTGAATGTCCAAGAGCGTTTCAGGAAAATCATGAGTTTTTTGCCTGTTTAAGAGTTTTCTTTGGGGAAAGGAAAAGGCAATCAAAGTCTCAAGCTAAGGGAAAAAATAAGTCTCAAGGCTTAAGGAAAAAAAAAAAAAAAAAAAAAAAAAAGGCAATTGAAACTGTCTACCTAATGTCCATTGTTATATGACCTGCAGCAGACCTTGAGTGTGTCCCATGCTTTTTTGCTTTTTTTCATTACTAAGAGGAGACTTAAAATAAGTTTATCCCTGTGTCCTTTCAGAAAACAAAAATAAAAATTCACTGATACACCAAAGTAATTCCTTTTTCCTTGTTAGCTCTTTCTATACAGCTATAAACTTTTTCATAACACTCATCACATCACCTAACAAGCTTCTGAAGTTGTAATTACATTGTAGTCAGTGACTTCAGTTCTTCTTCAACTATTTTTTTTTTTTTAAAGGAAACTTTTCCACTGAATGCTGTTGTATTTGGGAAAAAATAATATTTTGCTAACAATTTTCTTGTTCCATTTTTATGGTCAAATTTCTTCCAGGAAAGAAGTTGTTAGCTTGCTTTCCACTCTCTCTCTGGGTTCAGATCTGGGTTATCTGGGTTCAGGGCACATACTCTGGAGCACAGATGAAGTCTACTGCAAAGGGTTAGAAGGAGCACCTTCATATGCTAGTGAGTCAGGGAAAACATGTTTGTGTAGGTGGTAAGTGGATAGTTTTGGGAAAGGGGAGGAGGAACTGAATACCCCCAAGCTCTGCCCATATTTAAAAGGAGAGAGAGTGTCTTGACATGATTCACTCACCCAGCTCTTTGAAGAAACAGAAGGCAAGACATGTCCTACTTATCATCTGAGACTTCCAGCCATCACGAATCCTAATGCTGATATTGAGACTTAATTTTGCAAGAGCACGAGGTTAGCTCAGTGGGTGAGTCCCAATGAGGCTCCTTGCAGCACCTCAGCTACTGTTTGCTGGGGACAGAGTGAAAGCCCGGTGGTTGATGGACACACACACAAGTGATGCAACTGATGGAGGAGCACCAAGCAGCTCCTGCATTTGGTCCTAAGCATAACAAAACATTTAACTTGTAACTATCTGAATTATTAAGGCCACCATGCAGAGAGAAGGAATGAAGCAAATGGTTCTCTGTATTTTCATTGTTTAACTCTTTGCAACACCTCAACAACAACAACAACAACAACAAAAGTTTCTGAAGAAGTTTATTGTAAATTTGTTGGAGCTATGCAAAGCGCTGTAGCCTGCAACTCCGATTACCTAAAGTAAAATATACCATCGTGACGTTTTATCCCCTTCCTTGAAAATGGATTAAGGTAATTTGTAGATTGGAGAATGTAGTTACCTCGGCTACAGAGTGCATCTCTAGGACCTTCTGTACAATGTCATGCCAATGAGGGCCTACTTGGCTTTTGTATGAGAGTTCTTGTTTTAATTATTGTTTTGCACATCAGTTTGCTTCTCCTAATGAATCCAAGGACTATAAGGATGGACTTTTGTAGTGACCATCCTTCTAAGAAGGGATTTTAGAAGGATGTGCAGCGACTATTCAGCACACCAACACCTCTCTTCCTTGTTCTGATAACAAATATATGAGCAAAGCAGCAGACATGCACCAAAAATGACTTGTTTTCCAACCCCAAGGTGAGCCTCACCTGTCCTTCAGGGCAAAACAGGAGATTATTTCACTTTGTTGTTCTTGAAGTATGGGGTGGTATCAGAATAATAAATAAATAATAATAAAGCTGACCTCAATAATTTCCCTTCATATTTTTGTTGGAGAAAGCGGGCTTTCACAGTTCTCATGGAAAGCCCTTACTAGCCTCAGAAGTAAAAGAACTTTTCATTATGAAAAGAACCACCTCCCATAAAAACAATGCTTTTTAGTTGATGCAGATATCATGATGCTTCCCAACATACATTTAAGGCTTCACCAGACAGCCTCTCTCTCCTGCCATGGCCCGTGGAGAGCAGCAGTACTTCTCCAGTCCTGCAGCAGTCCTGCAGCCCTTGCACGAGCCTGGCTGGCGCTCCCCATGTGCAGGCAAGCATGGGCTCAGAAGCAACAAATCACAGCTCTTATCAGGCCCTCAGTGGCTCTTAGAGCTAAAACCACTTCAGTGTGTGTTTTTTTTCTTCCCCACTCCCATCTCATTTTCCATAAAAAAATATTAACAATGTGGCTTTTTTCATCAAATGTTTTCTCCTGGGGTAGAAATTCATTTTCTGCCCTCTTGAAATTCTTCCTTGCTAGACCCCAGGGGAGAAAAGCAATATCAAAGCCTGGGCTGCTGAAGTGGTACGCGCACAGTGTTCTGACAAGCAATGGCAAAGAGACTCGATTGTATTTGCATCTCACAGCAGCTGACACTAATGTGCACAGATAAAATAAATCCAAACGATACCACACATTTATGATCAATGCTTAAGCAAGTTGCCAGCTTAGTAATCAGAAAGGCTAATGATGATTAAATTTGCCTGGAAATACACTGGCACGCAATAAGTAATATTTTTATCTCCTTGCATAACTGAATTAGATTTGAAAGCTACACAAAAACTACACAGAATCTTTCCTTTAAGCTGGATATAGGCTTCAAGATGCCTTAGAGGCAGCATTTATGTATTTTCTAAACATTAGTAAGTGCACTGGAGGCCAAGCCTGTTGGAACACTTCTGCTGGAGAGGAAGGAAAAGCAGGCACTTCAGGCAGTGCCGGGGTGGTGATGTGGGTACCAGCAGGTTGGGCTGGGATGCAGCGAGAGAGGGATGTGTGCAACAGCAAGGTGAACCTCTGCTCATGGTTTCAGGAGTAGTTTCCTGCTGATAGACAGCAGAGAGAGGCCTAGCACCCAGCTGAGGCTGCCCTGAAGACATTAGCCTGACATTTTGCAGCACGCCAGCACAGCACCTGTGCTGGTGGAGCACAAGAGAGAGGATTACTTTTTTTCCTTTGCATGTCATGCGTCCCTGCTGTCAGATGGGTGAGAGGGAGTTCAGTTAATATTAGCAGTGATGCACAATCTTTTTCCTGGTGGCACAGTTCTCTGTTCTGGAGCACTGGGTATGGATGTAGCTGGTAAAGGTTTCACCTTCCTGTGTATTGCTCACTGTCAGATCTGGGTATTTTACCTAAGACAGGTTCCTGATGTTCACTTACCGACTTACCACAATTTTTGTCCTTCCCCTTTCATCCTGCACAACCCAGGGAACAGCTCAGGTGATGGCCCAAGCCAGCTCCTGCAATCAGTGGCGGTGAGCAGGGCTGGAGGAAGCTGACTGCAGCTGGAAACAGCTGCTGAGCCAACAAAGCAGAGACAGAACAGCTGTAAGAGCTCTTGTGCTTGCCTTGTGCTTAGAGGTATGTGGATAATTTATTCCTAGGGTGAGAGGTGTTACTGCTGGAGAAGGGGGTGCAGACACAGAAAGCATCATTTCTGGGAGGTTTTCTTGCATTAAGCCTTCTTTAATCTCTGTTTCTGCTGGCCATATCATTTTGGTACTTAACAGGGACATACGCTCAGCCTTAAAGAATGACTGAAATGTGACACATCTCCCTGCAGCTTGGCTTACAGCCAGCCCTACCTGCTGGACTTGATGCTCGGTCTCCTGCTATCACAAGAACTGCTAAATGGTAAATCCCTCTTGTTGCACCAAATTCCCTTGTCACTTGCAATTGCAGGACCTTCTCAAAGCAATTTGTGAGCAAGGGGGTTTCTCAGACAGCAGGTTTACAGCTGTCACTTACTGCGATGGGTTAACTCCTCCCAGTGGAAATGTGCTGGTTCAAGGCTCCAACAGGAAAGAGACTTTGGAAAGCCCTTGCTGCTGGCCATCTGTAAGCAGAAGGGTGGCCATGTGGTCACTTCAAGGTTCTCCCTTGTCTTGTAGCTCAGTCTCCAGGGAAAGAAGAGATTCTAGAGGCTGTCCGACCTGACATATAGCTTCTCACATGCTTGCCTGTAGCTCTGGCTTGTTGGTGGGTCTAGGACTGCACCCAAGGATCTCCTTTACCTGCCAGCTTGAAAGCACCATCCTGCCTGAGCCTACATAGCAGCTGCTCAGCAAGTGCCCAGGGAAATCCCAGCACTCCGCACTGTGGTAATCAAACAGCTTGGAAAAAGTGTTTTTTTTTTTTGTTTTTTGTTTTTTTTTGTTTGTTTGTTTGTTTTTTTGTTTGTTTGTTTGTTTGTTTGTTTGTTTTCCATAGGTCTCAATAACTTGATATTTTTGTTAGTCAAGACATTTGGAACTGAAATGTTCTGCTTTGAGAAGCTGGGCATTTTTCTGTTACTAGGACTGATGCTCTTATGCCACCCAAAGAGCAAACATCAGTATTTCTGCTGTCCCCAGGATGCATTCCCCACCATCAGAGTTAGCAGATGTCATTTGTGGCTCGCTGGCTTGGATGCATACACAGGAAACCCATCCCATGTAGGAGAACTGATGCCACATCAGACCTCTGTCTCCTTTCAGAAACAGTGAGCATCACAGGCTGCACTAGTCAACTAATTTACCTGGCCATAGGTAAATTAGCTCTTTTTTTTATATATATATTTTTATTTTTTTCAACTTCTTGTCTTGTGATGGGGTATCTGGCCTTCTGGAGCATGCACAGTCTCTGAGTACAACAGTTACCACGTATTTAGATGACTGTGAGAAGGTCACTTTGCTGTGGAACCCAAGTGGTCTTTGGGTTTTCCTTAAGTGGTGCAGCACCCACCGTTCTTTGGCAGCAGAGGTGGACACTTGCAGGAGATGATAGCTCAGTAATGTTTGAGTTCTTGCATCATCATCTCCTGCCCAGCAGCTCCTCTGGTCCTATTATTTCCCCCAGGCACTACTGATTTTCCCCATCTGACTTTTTAGGTCTTCCTTCTTGCAGCAGGCCCACAAGTAGTTCAGCACAATGTGCTGCTGCTCTGTGCTCTCCTGCAAATTTACAGTGATGAATATTCAAGCAGGAGGGGTGTGATTGTGTGGGCTTTTCTGGTTGCAAACTCTTACACTGTCAAGCTGCTTTCATGAGAGGCTAAAAGCTTTGCTGTATGTATATGAAGATTGTAGACTCTTTTTAATTGGAAAGAACTATGATGAAAAGCTGAATGTTGCAACATTATCATCCACTATTTCTTCCACAGAAACACAAATAACTTCTAGGGGAAAGGAGGAAAGATACTGTGTGGCAGAGTTGCAAAGCTGGTCTGTTGTCCTTCTACATGTCCAGGTAAATATAGAGGGGGTACATGTAAATGCTCCTGACTTGGAAAACAAACAAACAAACAAACAAACAAAAAAACACCAAAGACCCAAACCCCTGCTGCTTTTCCTCCCAGCACCAGTCCAAATCATAGTAAACTTGTGGATTGGCTTTCTTCTAAAGCAGGAGGAAGCACTGGCTGCTCAAAGCCCATCATATTTTATTGATATACATTTCCTAGCTTTAGAGCAAAGGTCATCTCAAGCAGTGTACAAAGAAACCCCTGCTCAAAGAAAGATCATCCTTATGAGCCCAGAATTAGTTTCACAGGTTTTCTTTCTAAATACAGGGAATAAACCTGAGAGCAGGCTCCCATTCTTCATACGACAATTTCTCTCAAAATAAGACTTTTTATTAAAAACAAACAAACGACAACACCATAAAACCAACCAAACAAGAAAACCTCCAATCCTGTACAATGCAATATTTTTTTGAAGATTAAAAACTTGCTCGGAAGAATTAGACAATCTAACAGGGCCACCTAGTGATGCCACCAGTGACAACACAGAGCAAGGACTGCAGCAGGTCCCAGCCTAGCCACCAACCTGCAGCATGCAGTCAAAGAGGAATGTAGGACACCTTGGAGTTTATATTCCCTGGTGTTCTGGGGTCTGTTACAGCATCGAGCACAGCTGGGGCACCTGATCTGGATGTATTGATGTTGTTTTTGCAGAGATTATAATAATCACTTTTGTTGCAAAAGCTTCCAAATAGTCTGCACCAGATCCTGCCTCTTCCAGAGCCCAAGATAATACTTTCTCTGCAAGGGAGAGTTGCTATGTTGTTTTCAGTGCTAAATTATGACTAAACCCAGGTTCTTGTATGTTTTTTTTAATGCTACCTGGCAAGCTACATAACTTCTTTATTGCTTTTTGCTGCCCGATTTCCATGTGCCTGTAAGGGCTGTGTAGTGAGCATATTGCAGGTTGCACTTTTGTATAAAGAGGCTGGCATTTAGCTAAGCTTGAAGGAGAGTCCTTTATTTCTCCTATCAATTTCACTACAGCCAGATGCACCTCATCTCCTGACTCATAAAAAAAGCTATGTGAATAGTGTTCATGCCTGAGGAAGCAAGCAAAAGCCTTGAAACAACCAAGCCAGAGATAAAATACTGAGCAGCTTTGGTGGTTTCTTGGGGGCTCCAACCCATGGGCTGGACGTCATAGTTACCTTTTGCAGGAATACCTGCAGGTGAAATTATCTTGCCTGCTCCCCTTACAAGTAATTGTGGGATGCAGTTATGAGGCTATTTAATGAATTAGAAGGGAGATAGGTGGCAAGACTTTGCAAAAGCTGGAAACCTGGCTTAATAGAGCTGTAAAACTTTATTTATTTATTTATTTTTCTGTTAGGAAAGATTTGGGCCTGGTCAGACTCAGCAGTCCATTTTGGAAGCCCAGTGCTTCCTGGGAATGTGCACATTTTGTCCCATGACCATATTTGTCTTCAGTGGTCATCTGATGAAGCACACGCTTCAGGTGCAAGTTGTGTTCTCCTGGCATGAAGAAAGGTTTGTAGTGTTTACCTTGATGCCTGGTGCAGCCATAGGAGAGGACCCTGCTTCTCCAAAAGGTCTTGGGGAGTCAGGATTCCCAGGTAACATGGAGAAGCCCTGGCATGCTAAATTGTGTCCTTTTGCTTCTGACAGTATATCATCACAATACAGGAAGGTCTTCTTGAGAATTCATTCAGCCTTCCTTATGCCAGCTGTTACATCCACTTTTCTATGACTCTCAATTCAGAAAGCAGCACACAGCTCTGTCTGCTTCACATTTGCCTATAACTTGTACAGATTTGTAAATGGAAAGGTGCAGGTGTTCTGGGCTTTATTCTACTACTTAGAACAACATTTCTAACTGCAAGTCTTTAGGAAGAACTGAAATATAGATAGATAGATAGATAGATTGATAGATAGATAGATGAATAAATAAGAAGAACTGAACTTTAAATAAATAAATAAATATGAGTGTTGGTCCTAAAAAGACCTGGTAACATCCCTTTATTTTCTGAATGCTATGGGACATGCTAAATTACTATATGTTTTGTGGGGCAATGAAATGGCATGGATGAATGGTGCCAACTGATTTGCTCCAGACCAATCCAGTGGCAGTGACGAGGGAAATAGCCTGTATCCTGACGCTATGGCCTGTTCTAAAACCTCTAGCAAGATTCTGCATTGCAGACAGTATATATCAGTCTTCTCAAGTCCTAAAGAGTTAGCATTTCTCTTGTTGTTCTGGATTTTTTTTTTTTCATATGGACAGCATGTTGTTTGGAATTCACTATGCTAAACATTATATATACTTTTGTTTTCCATCTCTTGCTTGTGTGAATCATTGCATCTAGGCTCCTGGATCTCAGAGTTACCAAAGAAATGTGCCCAGATCTACCTGAGGCAATGTTTTGTATCAGAACAGCTTAAATTTATTCCTTTTTGCTCAATTCATTCATCTCTACTTGTTTTAATCAGGCCTGGTTAATGACTGATGTTCATCTGACCAAGTTTCACACAGCCTGATGGGCACTGCATCCTTCCTTCTGGAGGAAGGATGGAGAAATGGAGCATGCTGCAGGTTTGGGGTGTTAGGCATCTCCCAGGACCATTCAGATTTCAAACTGAGGTGAAGAGCCATAACTTTCACAGCAGAGAAGGACTTCAACTGTGCCACATGTTATTCTAAAATGAGAAATATTTCCCTTTTAGGTGTTTCACTCACAGACTTGAATGGTGGAGATAGCATACCACTTTATGGTGGTTGGAGTGGAGCCTGATGCCAGGCAGGCAGGGCTGCCCTTGATGGTGGATGGTGGGGATCTGTGCTTCCTCCTGTCTGAGTTGGTGTTCACCTGGTGTTTGTTTCCATCCGTTCACCTCATGTCCATCTTGTTGCTGGCACCTAGAAGGCCAAGCCTTGAATATACAGGTGTGCAAAGGCTTTCCAGCAATCACACATTTGCCAGAGCAAAGACTTGGGCTTTTGTCTACCGCAGTCTGATAATACTAGAGAGGCACGGATACTATCAGAGGTTTCTTTGCTAATGGATGTTGTTTTCCTTTTTTTTTTTTTCTCGGCTTTTTTTTTTTAATTTTTTAATTCTTGGAAGCTGTTTGACACCCAATGAACTATGAGAGTGCCACACTGATGTGTCTTTCTGTTCCCAGGACCTGGGAACTTGAAAATAGGCTAGCAAAGTCACACTAATTCTGTTTCTGAAAATCAAGCCAGCAGCCTTTCTTGCAAAGCCGGATGTGCCCATCTGATAAAAGTTTGAATGACCTTCATTAGGCCAAGGTGTTTTTCTGCAGCAATGATTCTTGGGGTGATGTAGGCTTTTTGTATTTGTAACACAACAGAATTATGATGTGGGAAAGGATGTGCTATAAGGCATCCAGCATGCTATATGGCTCTGAGTTTGAAGGCAGGATGCCAGATGGCTTTACCACCTGTCTAAATGCAGAGTTGTCTTCTCCTTCTGTATTTCCTATTTTACACAGGGAATGCATGACACAGAGGGCACTGGGGGAGCAGTCCAAGAGACGAGGGATGGAGGAGAAGCTGGTACTAGAAGTATGGCTCGGACCCAGTGGGGCTGAGTGATTCACTTGTCCCACATGACCTGGGGGCTGGCTAGTCACAGGGGAAGGCCAATAGCTAAAATACATGGCTGGGTTTATAAGCAGAGAGATTTAAACAAAATAAATCCTTCAAAGCAACTTGTACAATCCATTCAGAATTTGTATGTGTGAGGGTTGCTGATTTCCCTTAGAGAGCATCTTGTCTATAGATTGATGTATCTGAAAAAGGAAAACAAAACAAAACAAAGTGTAAGTGTAGTTAGCTTTAATAATCAGGAGGCAAAAATCTTCCCCCAGTCCTGCAAGACACCTTCAGCTTATCTGGGCTTCCCTGGTACAGTGTGTCAGAGTGTAAAACACGGGGCAGTGAGTGCACAGCATAGATGGATGTTCCTGATAGCTGTCCCTGCTGCCTGGAGGTGACCTCTTTGCCCTCCATCATCCCAGTATGAGTCCAGACGACACCTGAGAGCTCAACATCAGATAGGGAGAGCCTGAACACCAGGAGGCCTGAGGCAAGGCCCCAGTTCCACAGCTGTGAGTGCGAGACCTGCAGGTCCTGGTTTGGCTGGGCAGTCCGCTCTCTCAGGCCCCATGTGCTCAACACCCTATTCATCCTTCAGTATCTTTCTCTCTTATTAAAAGACCCCATGAACACTGCTGTACCTTCAGGGCACTGTGTACCACCCTCATGCATGCCCCCAGGATGTCCTGGTGCCAGCCCTCTCCCACCACGTGTCAGGGTGCCCACCTGTGCCGGTGTGTCCCCTCCATCACCACCGGGACCATGTCAGGACCATGCGTGGTCCTGTTGCAGGTGCCCTGGAGAGCCCCAAGCCCTGCAGGCTAGTCTGTGAGTCAGGGAAGGATTATACAAACAGCATGTGAAAGGAGGAGAGAGGTGTTTTCAAAGGAAAGCACACCCGCTTGGCATAATGGAAAGCGAACAGTAATTCAGTGGTTATCCCCACACTGACTGTGAGCAACTCTGGCTCCTGGTGTTCAGAAGTGAAAGATGAAAAACTTTTTTTTCACAGGTCACAGAGTAATTGGCAAAGAAAATAGCTTTCCTGCTGGCCGCAAGCAGGTGGGAAGGTGTTAATGCCTCAGCTGCTGTTCCCCTGCTATCACATCCAACTGGGAGCCCCACAGGGAAGCCAGTCAGAGAGAAAGAAGGACTTGAAAGCATTGAGCTTGTTTGTCTGGAAAAGAGAGTGAACTCCCTGATAGCTGCTACAAGTGTTGCTACATGGAGTAATCGCGCCCTTTCGCTCCATCCTCTCACACAATGCCATTGCCAGGACGTATCTCAAACTCAAGTGTTTTTTTTTTCCTCAAGTACAAAGAGCTCACATGCTCCCCAAGCTAATGTGTGTTTTTAATGCATGCTTCTCCATTTGAAATCTACCTGATGTACTTCCACAAAATATAGATATATATACGAAGGCTAAAACAAAAGATAAGAAGAATAAAACTTATGAGGAATATGTTCTGTAATCACCTTTGCAGAAATAGACAAAGAAACAGATCAACAGCACTGCCATGTTAGATGGTTGTGTTTAATGGAAAAGTTTTTTCATTCACCTATTCAACATAGTGGGTCCAACGTCAATAAAAAGAGCCATTTGGAAAGTCTTTTCCTTTACTAGGTTTGGAAGCAGATGTGCACACACGTCTGCATGTGTATGTTAACTGCATGTATGTGACACGCCAACACTTCATCTTCTTGCTCTCTTTCACCTGGGTATTGGCTCCTTGCCTTGTCTAATTAATTAGATCTGTAAATGTCATAAGCATATTAATCCTCCTTTCCAGATCATTCATGAAGATCACAGATGACTGCACTTAAGCTCTTTGCTGGATGAGGGTGTAAAGTATGTTGCAGCGACCCATGTAATTTTCTTTATTTAAAAATCTTGCTTTCTGTGCTGAGAGCTGCCCCTCCCAAACAAGGCTGTTTTTTGTATGGCCAGAACTTAAATTCACACATAATAGCTGCTGGGGTGGAACTTTAAAAAAAAATGCTTTAGGTCATCACAAAATGTTGTGTGGGTCATACAGTTCTCCAGTGTTACCTTCAAATTCTGCCCTAGCTATTTTTCTCACAGTAAACACAATATTAATGGTGAGCTAGATATTAGTACAAAGATATTATACTTTTTTTTCTGTAACATTTTGTTTCCTTTTAGATTTTTTTGCTTGTTTTTGGCTACTGACAGATTGTCCAGAGATTGCCACCAAATTGTCTATTATAATGCACTGGTGTCTCTTCTGAATTGATGTACTCAATTCAGTACCTAGCAGCATTTGGAAACAGTTCAAATTGCATACGTTTAATCTGACAGTGTGTTGTCTGGTTTTCCACCTTTCTTCAGTTCCCTCTGGAGTACACCCAGAATAGCTCAGTGTCACTGAAAATCTTGAAAATGAAACTTGATTTCAGCTAATAGAGAACTGTATATGGCCCTTGGTGTATTCCAGATTTATATATATATACGTGTATATATATATATATAAATGTAATAGTTAATTGAGAACAACTTGGCTTCAGTTTTAAGCCAGTATTAAGATGCTAACAACGAACCATGAATTCATGCCGTGCATAGCTCTGTTATCCTCCACACCCATGAACCTTGCTCCCACCCAAGGGACTTGGACATGCTGATGGACAGGCTGCTGGGACTCCCTAGTTCCTGTTTACCCTGTTGCACAAAACACTTAGAGATCTCAAAAACATCTCAAGAAATTTTCCTGTTATTTTTCTAACTTTTAACCCAATGGCCTAGGACTTTGCCTAGATTGCAGATATCAAAGAACTAATTGAACGACTATGTAGCCTCCTGTGCCCACCTGGAAGATTTTATAATCCTTTTGTCATGTAGGTATTACTTCCTCTGTACCTATGAAGAGGATAGGGTTTTGACCAAAGCTTTGTATTTTTTTGCAGGAGTCAAAAGTTCCTTTGGGCCTTATATGAATTAGAGATGACTTTTGTCACTATCAGCTTTATATCAATAGTATGTGTCACTGGCTAAGACAGGTCCCAGTGCTGTACATGCACCTAGCATCATGCTGTGACTGCACAGTTTATGAAGGCTTCCTGAGAAGGCTGGAATTCATAAATACATACTGATGATGTGTGGGTGGTGCATCCTGCAGAGCTGGTGTTTTTGCACTGGTAAGTCCCTGTTTTCTCCCAGTTGGGAACAAAACTGTAAAAAACATTACAACACTGGCAGCCCCCTTTCACACTCAATCTTTCAGAAGCAGGCTTGAGCACTGCTGCGTTCACTCTTTGTTTAAACAAACAAATGAAAAAAAAAAAAAAAAAAACAGCAGCCCAGAACGGTGTGAAAATGTCAAGTAAATGAAGACCTCTTCTCACAGACAAAATAGTCTTGACTCAGGGAATTTCATTTAATTTGATTCATTTCCAATTAGCATAAACATTTAATTACTGATCTGGGCATTGAGGGGAAAAACAGAAGACAAGCAATAAAGCAAACACTTAGGGAAATACCTTTCCCCTCCCTCCGCCAGGCTCAACTTCAGTCCAATGCCTCTCTTCCCCCTTTTCCTTACATACACTGCATGTTGCTCCTTAGTCCCTTGGGTGAGGCGACAGGTGACACAGGAGGCTGGGGTCAGTGCATAGCAGATTCGCTCCTCTGACCACTGCTGCTTACTGCTCCTCTGCCCTCCCTCCATGGGCTGCAGTCCCTTGAGGAGCCTCCTCAGCACGGAGAGACACCTTCCAGGCAAGTGTCTCCAGCACTTTCCCCCACAGCATCCCATGCCACGTGTCTCCCGTTGTCAATTCTCCAAATTTTGACAGTTGCAGCAGTAAGTGTTGTTGTCCCCACCAGGTAGAACATCACTGGCAGTGGGTGCAGCAGGAGGGCTCTCACACTGTGTGGGGCCAGCCACCCCATGGGCTGCAGGAAAGGGGCCCTGGCAACACAGCATCCTCTGCTGAGGTACAGACCAGGTATCTTGGCATCAGGCTGCAAACAGAAGTCAACACAGGAAGAGAAAAAGTGAGGATTTAATTTTAGTTCTAAACGAAGGAAGAAGTAGGGGGTCAGGGCACTGGGCAGATGGCCAAAGGGAAGTGTACTGATGTCTTGCTGACTTGAACTGTCTGTCCAAATTCATTTGTTTCCTGCTATATCAAGGCTTTTCCTCAAACAAGGTTATAATCTCTTTTCCTTGAGCTACTTCAAGGTACTCATACAGGCTTTTCTTTCTTTCTTTTTATTTTTATTTTTTTTCCAATTTCTTTCAGAGTTTCTTTTTCCAAGAGGAAATGGCAGATCAGTAGCACCAAGGCTCTTGTTTTGATGCCAACAATTCCTGGCTGAATAGTTTGTATTTTGACATATGTAGAAACCTCCATTTCTAAAGTACTCAAGGCCAGGCACTTTCGATGTGTGACTCTTAGATGTCCTCTCTGAAGCTTGCTTTGAAAAATTGCAGAGTGCTTGTTCAACTGGAAGAGCACTTTTCTGGGACCTAGCTTTGAAAGGAAAAGGTGCAAATGCACTGTGGTAAATAGAAATATCTCTGCACAGGGAGAAATATGTCTTAGCCACTGTGATGCAAAAATAGCTGCTAATTCCTTTCTTCTATTCCTCTTAAGGGACTTGGGATGCAGTAATTTGTGTAAATTGATTAATTAGTACATGCACAAGTCACTACAGTTCTCAAACTGAGAACTTGCTATAAATGCTCAAAGATCACGGAAGATTGTAACAGAATTGTCTGCAACATAATCATATAATAACCTATTCTGTTTGAAATTATGAATATTTTTTTTGTTTAGTTCACTGACAGAACCGCATTTCTTGTTGACATTAGAAATTGATGAAGAACATTTTTTTTGCCTTTTAATAACACGTGAAATACTGGCAACACGTCCATGCATTAAGGTAAGAATTCCCTAGCGCTGTTAGCTGTGTTTGGATAAGTAGGTTAAAATGCTCCTCATTGGTGATGCAGAGAAGTCTTTGCAAATGAAAAACTCTCCAGCCTAAGACCTCCACTCCCATGATCCAGAAAAATACTTTTGTAGTTCATCAGACATTGCATCTTCGGGAATATAACATTGGATTTATCCCTGTGTCTCCAGATTGCTTTTGGTGAAGATCCAGCCTGGGCTGGTCCTAAGCAGATTATTATGACAATGTAGCTTAGTCTAAAGCACAGGAATTTTGCTTCACTTAAGTGAAGATACTTCCATGCTCAATATGTTCATGAGTTGTCCTGAACTAATTGCCATCCTCATGGAGGTTTTACTGTGAAATGGAGGAGTGAGGAGGTTGACATGCTGCCACCTTTACAGATGGTCTCTTCAAAGACAGTTCCCACATGTCTGATGGCACAATAGGCTAGGTTGTCCTAACTCCAGTGTGTATCTGAAATCCCTTTCCAAGTACATGTCCTTGTTCACATGTCCACTTGCCTTGAATGGACACAGCAGCAATGGGTTTCAGCACTTTCATATCAAGTGCTCAACCCTGAGCCTCCAAATGTTCCACCTTCAGCTATTGAGAGCTGGGCTTTCACTTACCTAATCTCAAGCTTTTTTTCTGAAACTCACTTCTGTTGAAACACATCTTTATTGTTTGGCTCTTTTTTGATCTATTTTATACTGCTTTGGGAAAGCCTGGGTTGGTCCTGTGTTGCTACATATTGCTTTAGTGCAGTGCTGTTTGCAGTACCCTAATTGCTTTGGATGAATTGTTCTGGAGGAAAAGGAGGTGGCAGGTCTTACAAAATTTAAATCTGGCATTTTATTTGGCTTGCCCTCTTGAGGATTAAATCACAGGGAAAGGTTACAATAAAGAAATTTGGAGCAGAAGTCTAGTCTGTGTTTTGTGTCTGTAATGGTACACTCCTGAATCCATTTTCAGCTGGAAAACACGTATAAAATAAGGGGAAAAAAATAAATAAATAAAAAAGAAAAAAAAAAAAAGAAAGAAAAAAAAAAAAGAAAAAGAAAACAGATTTTTTCTGCTATATATTAGCCTCTGAGCTGTTTACTTACACATGTAATAGCTTGGGACCTGACTGTGCTGCAGTCATTGAACTCCATCTTCGGGATGAAATGAAAATTGTTTTCATGAAAAATTCCTTTGACCCATCTGAAGGCAGAGTCACTGCTGTTTTTTATCTTGTCTTCACATCCTGCTGAGATAGCAGTGCTGAAGCCAGAATTTGTTGAAATGAAAGTATTTGCTGTCTCTTTTGTCACCCTAAATGAGTTGTGGAGAGGAAACATTTGAGGATGGTGACTCCAAAAATTCATCCCAGCATTAGTTTCTGATGCTGAACTGCCAGACATCTCTTAATATCAGCTCTTGCAGCCCTTGGAGATGTTATAAAACAAGCAGACAGAACCAACTCCAACTTCTACATGCTTTGTTACCTACATACACTGATTTTCTGTAAACTTTTGTCTAACTTATTGGAAGAATTTTGCAGGGAGCAAATAACTCACCAACTTTTTAGTATTATATAACAAGTTGAGCTGGATGCATCTATCTGCTCTCAGCTGCACTGGCTGTGGGAATAAATTAAACCCATTTTGAAGAGGAGCACACACTCCTAGCCCTTGCGTGTATAGAAAAGGCTTTTAAATACAAATTATGCATTGAGCATTACCTGAGAGCACAACTAGAAAAACGTAGCCCAGTCTGGTGTGAGACATCCCTTCCCTTATAACGGAGGAATGCAAGTGAAGCAAGCTCCCTTAGCATTAGAATTAACTAATGCTGACAGCTGAAGCTAAAATAAAATTGTCACCTACGACTGGAATATCTGTGATCTTAAAACACGACATGTGTTGTCTTCTTTGGAGTCATCTCTATCTGTCAAGGGTTTTAAAAAAAGGAGGTTCTTCGTGAAGGGTTGGGCACATCGATTGTTCCTCCCCAGCAGCTGGTATGTGTCAGTGCTTACAAGGTGAAGGACAGTTTTGCAGCTTGTACAAACTAATGCTATCTCCTTTAATACAGGTGAATACTGGACCTTAACTTTTAAAGATTTGCAGGTCACAAGCCATAAAGGCACCTCAGCTAGTGCTGCCAAAGGGGTAGCCTAGCCTGGGCAGCAAGCTCTGTTCTTACGAATATCTCACTGCTGTGTCTCAGTTGCTGCCACACAAATCTCATGGGAAGACCCTTCATAGCAGAAATAATATGCTCTTTGTCCAGGCACCAGTAACTTACCCATTTATAAGTACAAGCCTAATGTAGTCCCATGTTAATAACAGCAGCCAGCTGAATTACTCTCAGCTGCATCAGGAGGGTGAACCAAAACAGACGTGCAGGTAAGGATGCAAAACCAGCGGAGGAAATCAGTCCCAGTGAATACCAGATTGGTCAAACTCCCTCCAAAAACTGACTCCATTGATGATATGAGACATGGATTTCCTAAAATATTAAAAGAATGACTTGTTCTACTACCATTAGTGGCTGAAGGCAAATACTCATGAGATTGAATTAACAAAGCTACTACCTTTATAATGCTGTGCTTGAAGGCTCTCCTGGGAACACACTGACTCATAAGAATACTGTTGCTCATCCTTTTCAGCCCATACAGGAGAACAACGTGTGCAGAGGTATGACACACTCTGCATTTGAATTGCAAGCAAGTGGGGGAGGTACAATTGTTTCAAATACTAACCTCGGTGTCAGGAACAAATTGATATGCTGATCAATGCCAGTATTTTGAATGTGAATGTTTGCATTAGTCAAACAGGCAGCCTAATTTTCCACGAATTTTCAATTCCTCTTTTTATTTCTCAACTTTTAGAGATGAAATGTCAGAAGTTGAGCTGAGCAGGGAATTTGGAGGGATGAGATTGGTAGCTGAGCCAAAAAATTGGAGGGGAAAATAGTTCTGTTGCATGTTCTCCCTCTCTATCTCAGAGCTTAATATAAAAAAAGATAAAAAAAAATAATAATAATAATAAAAAATGTATCCAAAGAAGGCTTTTTTTTGAAACTTGCTCTGTGAAATCTGGGGGTTATTACAATATTTTCCTCTAGTTTCAGAGCTTACATTTAAAATGTTATTTCTAGGTGAAACTACCAAAGGACTAAACCAAAATATTTTATTCTAAAAGACAAGATGAACAGTTTTAACTTTTTGAATCCCCTCCCAAACCCCTCATTTTTTGGCAAAGGCAATTCACTTGATTCCCTCTGAATTCCTGGGTTCTTTTAGTGTAGATCTATGTTTCTAATCAATTTTATTATATGACCACATCAATGCAGACAGTGTCTAGTAACAAAGAAGAGAACGATAAGGATCTATTTTCACAACCCTCTGAAGATTTTTCCAGAAACTTCTCTTTCTGCTGTCTAATTAATTGAAACTTCCTTCCCCTGACTCACTGTTTTCAAGGACAAAAACACAGGGCACCTTCTAGGTTTGGTTCCCACACAGGAAAAGACGTGTTAGTTACTGCCCAGCCCAGGAGTATATTTCTTAAAGATCTCTCCTGTGCTTTTTTTTTTTTTTTTTGAAGTGTGGCTGTGATTTTTTGTTCAACTGTTTTCTCATTGATTTGATTAATGCACTTTAAACATAGACACAAATGGTAATATATAAATGGTAGTATATTGGTAGTAAAATGGTAGTGTATGGGGGATGTTCAATGAAAGGTTGGATGTGGTGCTTAGGGACATGTTTTAGTGGGTGACAGTAGTTGTGTGATGGTTGGACCAGATAATCTTGGAGGTCTCTTCCAACCTTAATGATTCTATGATTCTATGATAAACTGTAACCATGGAATTATGACATAGTCAAATTTCCCCTAGGACCAAAGTCCATCCTTTCTGCTTCTGCTAAAGCAAAAACTGAAAATAATAATAATAATAATAAAAAATCATCAACCTTTAGGAAACAAACACACAATCTAGTAATGCGCATTAGAAAATTGAAGCTCTTCTTATTTTTATCCAGCTGGGGGACCACAATTCGTCCCTTCTTTGGTGGTGTCTTACAGAAAGAGATGTTAATTCCTCAGGCAACCAGGTCAAATAGAGGACTTTTTTGCTTAAAACCTACTTACTACTATTGCTTGGAAATATGCTGAAATTGCAGTAACTCATCCTGCAATACATTTTCAAGCAGTTGTGTTGCTGCTTCTCCCTGTTTACTTACACAGACTCTTGATGTGCAAGAACAGATAAAATCATGGGCAAAGAAAATTGAGATTTTTGCTGCCTGGTAATGTATGTCTTGGAAAAAAAGATGAGGCTTTTAACAGTGTGCATGCATGGGAAATATTTATCTGCATTTAATTTTAATTACACAGATTTGTTATCACATGCCATTTTTGCCTCAGGGCATGTGCAAAAGGTCCCAGTACCAAGGTATTTGCATGCTTTCCTAACTCATCTTCTGCAAGATGGAATAAAAATTGTTTCCATCAGCCTTAGACAAAATCTAGGAAAATGTGCTCCAGACATATGTCACAGAAATGTGGTGGATCACAGGGACAAGTGAATGATCAGAAATCCTCAGGGAGTGTTTTCATGACACCAGAGTGCCACAACACTGACCCCTATGAGCCTGTCGTATCTGCACTGAAACAAAGGGCCCAGCCCAGATGACTCCTCTGTCGTCTGCTGAAATGTGCTAAAATATATTTTTATATCTCCATAATCTGAACTGAATATAACTGTAAATCTGAACTGAAATGTATTACTTTGAAAATACAACTGTCAGATTTTTATCTCTCTTTGAGCTTGATTCTGGAAATATTCCCTAGTTTGTTCAAGTCTATATAGATGAGAAACATAGTGTGATGTGCACTGTCCACTGGGATTCTCAGTTTCTGGGTCTAATTTTGGGGTTAATTGCTCCTTTGGTAACCCATGTTTAGCTGTATTTTTATCATGAACCCAATGTCAGGAGAGTGCAAGTTCCTGGCTGTTGAAAACCTCCTGCTTTAACCTCTGCCAGCAAGAGACACTGAAAGCTGCGCAATACAAATGATGTGTATTCTTTACTGTTTAACACAGAATTTGTGTCACAAGTGACGAAGTTTTTCTTTGAACTTTGTCCTAAAACTAAAAATAATTATATGGTCAGAGCAGAAGTTTCAATTTCACTCTTGCATACTTCTACTCAGAATACAATTAAATGCTGTCTACTTAAATATTAAAAGCCAGGTCATCATCATCTGGTCCAGGTGATCACACTTGCTTGACTTGGGTCAATTTGCACAACAAACCTTGTAACAAAACCACATGCATTGCTGGTACTGATGCAAAAACTTCTAAAACATGCAGAGAAATGAAAGAAAAGTGTAAAGCTGAGCTAATCCAATGTGCCCTGCTTAACAGGGGGCTCTGCAGCTCTGGAGCAATGGTATCTGTGTGTTTTAGGGTCGCTTTATCCCAAACGGGTCTTTAACAGCCTAGGAAATACTTCTGGATCTGATCTGCTTCTGCATCCCCCTAACTCAACACCCAGAGACACCTTCCCAGTTCACTTGGTCTGCTTTTGGCCAGTGTGCCTTGGGAACAATCCAGCCTGCAGGCAGCGTTAGCTGGCCCTGAGCCATGCAAGACCCATGGGTGACCACTGCATCTCTCACCTGCCTCTAAGCACCTCCGAGCAGCTTTCACATTCACATCTTAAAGCTGGGTGTGTTTGCATTTAACACTTTACTGCAAACAGTTGTATGCAATTTTTTATTTTTAACAAGGAGTAGGAGAAAAAAATAAAAATTTATTGGTGTTTCACTTTTTATGACAATATTTGTTGTTAAGACTTTTCTGTTACAAATTTGTGTTGAGAAGGTTCTGCAAATGAATTTTGCTTTAATGTGAACTCTTAACTTTTTCCCTCAGGGAAATAACGCTTGTATTTTCAAGATATTTTGTAGCCTCTTTTTCTAGATTGTTCTCTAATGAAATCCAATATACCCAGTCTCTATTTTCTTGATTGCCACTTCCCCTTCTCTGCCGTCCTCTTTGGAGGGAATAAAGTGGAAACAGATTGAGATAGGGGAGAAGAGAAATTTTAAAAAGTCCCTCCCAGGGATAAGTTGCACACTTTGAAATTGGTACATTTGGAAACCTTCAAAAAGGAAATGTTGAAGTATGTGATTTCCCACATCCCTTCTTCTGGCAGTCTCTAATGACGTGTTTTCAATAGCATTTTAAATTCAACCTATAGTGCATAGCAAAAAGCTAATTATCATTCTGAGGTTTTAAATTGCTTCCCAGAAAGATCCGGGGGGAATTCCAGGCAGATCATGCTTGTCTTCTTAGGGGTGAGTGGAGGACAACTGGATTTTGCAAGAATTCTTGCCATTTTCAGCTGATTTTGCATTAGGATGTATTTCTAAAAATCTGAACTATAGCAGGAGAGGTGGGAAGGTATGCATTCCTGTTGCAGATTTTGGCCCTAGATCACTGTGATTAACGTGGTTCAGAGCCTTGAGCTTCAGGCTTTACTGTAAGTATATGGCATCCTGATGGCAGACTGAATGTCAGCAGTTTTGGGCAGTACCTTGCACTATGGTGGCTAGTTTAAAAGTTTTTGTAACTCCAGTTGGATTTATTTAAGTGCATATATTAAACAGCTGCAATAAGATTGCATTCACAAAGATTGTAGATGGGTTTAGAGAAGGCAAGATGAACGATGTTCAATTCTTGTGTGTGTGTGTGTGTGTAAAACAAGCAAAGAAATCCTGGCAATTCTCTATATTCACTCATAGATGGCACTAGAAATTCTTGGAATTCCTTTCTATAGAAAGTAAGCAAAACCATTTTCACTTTTTTTGCCAATAGGTGGAACTAGTAATGTCTTTGTTGCTTGGGGCTTGACAAAAGGAGCTTTCTTCTTCCTAGCTCCATTTAACTGAAAACCAAATACAAATAATCTCCTACATCTCAATTTTCCCACCAACACCTCTCAAAGAGCAATCCTCTCCCATAAAACAACAGTATAGAGTTTATTTCAACTAAGCAGCCAGAGCAGGCTAGCAGAGGGAGAAGAAGCAACCAATGTGGTCTAGAAGGTAGGAGGCTGGTATTTTCCTTTTCCCACCTGAGCAAGCTGGAGACCCAAATAGCTTATCCTTAGCTCTTATTTTCATACATTAAGCCTTCAAATTGAAAGTAAATTTAGTCTGTGGCGCAGCAGAGTGACCACACTGCCTGCCAGCTGCTCTCAAGTGTTCATTTCAGCTTTATCAGTATTCTTGAGATAATGCGGGAAAATTAGGGCAAATGGTCTAATTTCATCACATTTAAATTAGGTTACATTCACCTCTGATGGCTAATCTTAGCTATTGGCCTCCTTAGTCTTCCAGTATTTTTACTTCCTATACAGTGCAGATGTTGCTGTTTTAATTGGAAATGATCAAGTATGCAGGGCTGATGGCCTGCTAGATTGATATTACTGGAATGATGCACTTTGGGAGCAGGTGAATGAAGCAGTGTCCAAAATAAAAGGGCGTACTGATAGCCACTGAAAGGGTGAATGCATCTCTTATTAATGTACAGCAAGGACACAGGATGAATGGGGCTGTGTGTGCATCTCCATGCCTTTTGATGGGCTGAATGAATTAGGCAGGCTCAAAGGTTTAACAGTTCCTTTTCTTGGCTGAGTGAGTTTTTCCTTTGATAGAGTAAGGGAAGAGACCCAAAAGTCATGAGCTGTATTTTTCCCACCTCACTTTCCTCGGTTGCCTATCAACAACAAAATGTACATCTGCGCATCCAAGACACACACACACAAAAAAAAAAAAAAAAAAAAAAAAAAAAGGGCCTGAAACTTGAACAACTGGGGAAAATAGTTCCTATTTCTAAGAACAAACAGAGCAGCTCAGCAAGCCAGCACACTTTCAGACTCTCTGCAGCACTGAAAACAAACGCGTATCCAGCTACATTCCCACCATGTAGCTTAGCTGTGTTTTAACAGAACACAAGGGCCTTATACACAAGACAATTTATAGATTGCCCACTGCTCCCTGCTACATATCCTCTTCTGCCTCCCAGGGGTCATGAATAGTACCACCAACAAGGATTTTTTTAAATTTTTTATTTATCTATTTATTTTTTTGCATCTGATTCCTCACTGTGCAGGCAAGGGCATGAAAGGATTTCCTGAGCTGTTCTCCATTGAGGAAAGCATTGCAAACCCTGGAACTGCGCTCTTGCCTCTGCCTTGGCAAAGTCTTCTGTTGGGTGATCCCTGGGGGAAAAGTCTTCTACCAGTGGGCATTTTTCACTCTGTGCCAAATCAGTCTGGATGATTCTTCTTCATGTGACTTGTGACATCTGTATTTCATTGTTGGTTGGACCCTCTACACATATATCTTGGAGGAGGGGAGAGTGAAGAACAAAGTGGCAAAAAACGCCTTTTTCTGATATAACTCTGGCATACAGAAATATTTCCATTTTATTTTTGAATACTACTTCTCCTTGTCCTAACAATGATTTCTTTTTCCTGATGGCTTTTTTTTATCTACATTCTCTATTTCACCTTGGCTTTTAGCATTATCTCTGTATCTGACGCCTGTAAGACTCACTTGCCTATTTTCATTGCCTATAGCAAAA
Source organism: Nettapus auritus (assembly GCA_011076525.1). NCBI lineage: Eukaryota > Metazoa > Chordata > Aves > Anseriformes > Anatidae > Nettapus > Nettapus auritus. Next base: position 90,054,030 of record CM021766.1, on the reverse strand, counting down.
AAAAAAAAAAAAAAAAAAAAAAAAAAGTGAATAACAATGAGAAATAACCTGGATTTTGCTTGTTTTTAAGGACAGTAAAGCTGGTAGGCCAAAACATATCAAGGTACCCAACAAAAGAACCAACTCTGTAGTATTATGGGCTATAGTTTGCTAAATTTATGAAGCTCAATAGCCCTATATTAGTTTGCTTGTCTGTTTTTGTTGTTGTTGTTGTTGTTGCTGGTGGTTTTTTTGCTTCATTTTTCTCCAGTCTGGACTTCCCTACAGAGCTGCTCCAGAAGTCTGCTCTTTTGATAGTTAGAAACCTTTCATTTCCATCATGCTCATTTATGGCTATACTATTCTCATATTAACAATATTTTTAGCTGGCTTTTCTCTCTTGGAGTCTGTTTACATTTCAGTATGGAGTGCTGAGCTGGTGATGCCCATTTGCACTCTGAAAATGTGTATGACTATAAAGTAATGTCTACAGTACTGTCTTAAAAAGGCTATTATTCTCAGATAGAGAAGAAAAAAAAAAGTTGTTTACAGGATGTTAGAAGTTATACAGAGACAAGGTACATCCTCAGGCAGCACACTAGTGCATCTCAAAATGAGTCCATCCAGTCTGCTAGACACCGTTATGTTTGTGCTTCTCAGACAGCTAATATACTACTCTTGTGCCATCTTCATCACAGCCATATTAACAATGAAATATGTTCCTTTATAAGATCATCTGAAAAGTAGTTTTCTGATGTAGAGATTGGATAGGCAAAGGGTGCCTCATCCTATGAAAAAATAAATAGATAAATAAAAAATATTAATTTCAGTACATTCCCTGTTCTACCCATCTAGAAACCTGCAAATTTAGCTCCAATAAGTGAGACTACTTCCTAGCCCAGAACAGCCAGCTACCTAGTGGTCAGCAAACACATCTGAAGGAAAAATAGCCAGGCTCAAGGCCATGCTCTGGCCTGCTGCAATGACAGCTATAAACCCAAGTCACTCATTGCTATTCAGTCAACCTACTGAGCAGTTCACCAACTGGTCGCCTTGCATGTGCTCAGAGGCCTGAGCACAAGTAAGAGCATGAGTTACTGCCTTGAAATGTTTCTGTTCAGAGGAATCCTCATGAATAGCTCTGTTGTCAAAACAGTCTCAGCTGGCATCTGATGAGTGGCTGAGGAGCTCTTAGACAAATGTGTGCAAAAGTGTGCACTGGGTGGGGACTTCAAGCGTCATATGTTGGTAAACATTTTCTCTTGTAAGTCATGAGGGAAGCTGATTAAATGCCTGAACCTACCGTGCGTGGAGGGCCCTCAGCTTCCTCCAAAGCTGAACATCAATGAGACCTGACTCGTGCCTTCCTGGTGGGGAGGGAACCAGCCTGTGACAAACTACTGGTGGTTTTTGTATATGCAAAAATGTTGCATGATGGCAGGTGAAAGGAAGCAGCCTGAAGGCCACGTGGTCATGCAGGCCCTCAGCCAGATCCACATTCATTCATGAGCCACAAACTGAAATCGGTAAGAGCCCTTCCTGGGCAAAGCTGGAAAGCAAGGTCGTGTCCCAGCTACTCAAGACTGCTGTCTTCACACAGAGAATCATAGAATGGCTTGGGTTGGACGGGACCTTAAAGATCATCTAGTTCCAACCCCCTTGTCATAGGCAGGGATGCCAGACACCAGATCAGGTTGCCCAGGCCTGGTCTTGAACACCTCTAGGGATGGGGCATCCACAACATATCTGGGCAACCTCTGCCAGTGCCTCACCACCCTATGAGTGAAGAATTTCCTCCTAACATCTAATCTAAATCTCCCCTCTTTTAGTTTAAAACCCTTGCACTGTCATTTTCTGCCCAAGCAAAAATTCTCTCTCCATCTTTTTTAAAAGCATCCTTGAACTATTGAAAAGCTGCAATAAGGTCATCACGGAGCCTTTTCTTCTTCAGGCTGAACATCCCTAGATCTTTCAGTCTTTCTTCATAGGAGAGGTGCCCTGAGGTGCCCTCTGATCATCCTGGTGACCCTTCTTTGGACTCAATCTAACAGCCCCACACCCTTCTTGTGATGGTGGCCCCAGACTTGGACACAGCACTCCAGGTGGGACCTCACAAGGGCAGAGCAGAGGAGGACAATCACCTCCCTCCACCTGCTGGACACTCCTCTGTTGATGCAGCCCAGGATGCAGGCTCATGTCGAGCTTTTCATCCCCTAGGAGCCCCAAGTCCTTCTCTACAGGGCTGCTCACAATTACTTCTTCTCCCAGTCTGTGCTTATGTCTGGGATTGCCCCAAGCCAATACCCGAGAAGTATTATTTTTGCCATTAAACTGAGCAGTAAAGAGTAATGTTTAAGAAAAAGAACTTTTTAGCTTTTATTATTCTTTCACTGAAGATGAATTCAAAAGCTAAATGATTCTGGGGCAGTGTTTGTGTTGTAAGCTCTCTGCAACGTTTCTTGACATTGATTTATTAATGTTTATATAAAAATATAAATTTCTGCATGCAATGATTTAGGGACACTCAGCTTAAAATCACAGCTTTACTAGACTTAAAACAAAACAAAACAAAACAAAACAAAACAAAAAACAACAGTGTTTATTACCGCAAATAACACTTAACTGGAAGACATCAAGGGAAAAAAAAAAAAAACATACACACACTTAAAGTTTTTCAAATTAAGTATTTCATTATATTTTGTACAATGTTTGCTACTTGCACCTGCCAGCAGTATAGGAACAAAGCCTATTTTGAAAAACAGCAATGCCCAGCTCATGCTGTGACTGACAAAGAACCAGAGGCTTCCCTAAAACCGTTTCTTAGATTTTAATTTTATTTTAACTGTACCCTTAAGAGAAACAAAAGTTCATTTGTTCCTGTACTAACACTGTTGAACAGCTATAACACAGCTGGAACAAATATGTAACCTGACCTGCTATTTGTGTACATAAAAGAAACCCTGAATTTGCATAGTCCAAAGTCATGATGGGACATTGTCCTGACTGTGTATTTTCCTGTCCCGGTAAACAGAACACAAGACTTTTTATAGCCAAAAATATTGCTAAGGTAATAAGAGTTTGTGGAAGCTGCAATGAGAGAGAGTTTAGATACAGAATAATTAACCATGAAATTATGATCTCAGCCAATAAAGAAGTGCTGAGATTCATTCAGCTAATTTCAGAGGCTTTTCTCATGGCCATTAAAAAGACAGGAGAAAAGTGATCTTATCTTTCATTTCTCCTCCCCCTGAGCAAGAAAGTGATTGCCATTACTTTCAGAGCCGATTTGTCAGTAATTACATTCATTGGTAAAAAGATAAGAAAGTTTAGGTTATAAAACTGAAATAACAAGCCATTTTCTTTGGTGTCAGCCCGTTCACAGCGATATTGCAGCACGGATTTGTATGCAGAGATCAAAGCCTGGAAAACCCCAGTAGTTAATGCCAAGGAGGTATGGTACGAGGTCTCTGTGGCAGTGCTTACCCCACAGCTCAGTGGCCCGACTGCTGCAGAAGCATCTGGAAAGTCTGAATCAACTGTGGTTATTTTTAATATATATTTTTTATTATTATTTTTTCATCCTGGCTGATCTGAAAATCACAGGACTCTGTGATTAGACCTGTGGAAGCTGAATGTGTGTGTGGGTGCTCTGAACTATTCACAGTGGCCGTGGGCTGCAATACAGGAGTGGGTGAAGTTTTTGCCGCAGAGGAAAAAGCATTTCAAAAATGGTAAATAGCTTAAATAGAGACCATGCCATCTTTGAACATTTTTTTTTCTTTCCCTGAGAAATGCACTTCAGCTTTTTATTTTGTGAAATGTCTGTCTTCCAGGCTATTCTGTAAAGTGCTTTTTCATGGTTGAATCATAGGAAGTTAAAATTAAATATGCTACTGCAGAAATTAAAAAGGTAGGCAAGATGAGAGAGCTGAGGAGGCACAAAAGTGTTGTGTGGTGGACAAGAGTTATGACCCAAAAAAAGCCTCTTGACCTGTTATTGATATATCCAAGTGCAGCAAAAGAGGCGAGGCCTGGCTGGGAACAAAACATGAGGTATGGGCTAGGGATGATCTGCATCTGCTCCATGAAGGAGCTGTGCACAGCTTGGAGGTGGATCCTAAAAGAAAAGTAGGATTATACTAAGAAAAATGCGAAGGTGCTTCTTGGGGGTAAAAGATACAAGTATGAATAACATATATATATATATTGCTGGAATACGCTGGTTTAGAACTCGCTTTTCTCATTGGATGATGAAAAATTATGTTTAGTAAACACTATCCCATTCACAGATAAATTAATTCTGCATTCAGTTTGAGAGAAGAGCCAGCAGCTTCCCAGCTGCCGGCCAATTTCTAAACACCAGAGGGGAAGAGCATCACTCGCAGCTTCTGAGCACGTTACGCACTGGCAACGCTCTATGGCAGGTCTATTTTAGTAAGTGACAACTGGAACATGAGTAACAAAACGCCTGCAAAGCATGGCTTCACTGTGATCAGAGCCTTTTCCGATTGTTCTTATAATTCAGGGGAAAAAGAAAAGCAAAATTGAAAACCAAAATGAGGTACCACATGGAATTAGTAATGTATTAGACACAAATAGCCTTGGTTTGTTTAGCTCTCCAGATGATCCCCTGGCAATCCCCAGAGGCCTAGTGCTTGGAAGAGCTCTTCCAACCTGCAGCTTGTGTTGGGCAAAATTTGAGCTTGGTGCTCTGTGGGCAGTGATGGGAAGTCCTGGGCCTGGATACAAAACTCCCCCAGATGCATTTGGTCATGCATTAGCATGTGAGGGGCTCACAAAAAAGCCCGTGAGATACCTTGTGCCTGGGGACCAGCAAGCACTATGCGTTCCCCAGTGAGCTCTGACGGGCTATACCAGTGGGCAAGACAATTCAGGATGGGCCTTCCCCAGGGTCTTGTGGTTTCTGTGAGCAGTATCCTGCATAAAGCCCTGCCATGGGGTTATCAGATGGATGTGGGGCCATGTCTGCAGCCTGCAGGAGCTCAGCCTTCACGTGGCATGGTGGCCTCACAACCTGGGCAGGAAAATGGCTGTATACTGGAGCACACAATGCCTGGGCCTGGCCGCTGCCAGAGGCGAAGGACCACAGGGAATAAAATATTAATTTAAATTGCATTTGATGAATCTTTAATGCAGCGAGACCAATGAATTGAAGGCCAAAGCTACTTTTGTTAGAAGACAGAATTACAATGTTTCACAAAATGAAGCCAAAGCTGGGATTTTGAAGAGCTCAGCTCCCTGCTCTACTCCAGTGGCAATACTGTGAGTCACTCTTTCAGTGAATAATAGCCCCGTGTTCTACTCTCTGGTACTTTCACATAATTTACATTAATTTGTGAACACAGCTCTCTTGTACTGGATAAGCTGCTTATCAAGGTGACATACATCCATTGTAGCTTCACACAAAATCTGTGACAATTAGAAGATTTTCTATTTTACCTATTTTCATTCTGAGAAAGCTAAATGTGGCAAATGATGATACAATATTGACCTCTCTGTGAAAATAAATGTAATTCTGTTTGAAGAATAGGGTGTACTTTACACATGAAGAATGTCATCTTTTTTTTTTTTTTTTTTTTTTTTTTTTTTTTTTTTTAACTACCATTTCACAGGCCTATGGTTAATGTGCAATCTGAAATAGTTCCTGTTGGCAAGCATCTTATCAATTTTAAATATTTTTTTCCTATGGAGCCAGTAGCAGGTCATATCCTTTCCTTTAAACTGTAAGGCATGTGTTGAAATAAATAAGTGGCCGCACCTCTCCTGCACTGTTCTAGTAAGAGCAAAAGTGTTAAGCTGGAAAGGTTGATGTTATAGTTGTAATTTTCTTATTATTATTCCTTATTTTCTACTTAATTAACTAGAACTGTGTAAATTGGGAAAGCAGATTGCACCAGACTATATAATTTCTCTTCTATGCCAGCTGCAAGACAGAGATCTTTTTTCTTAGTCTTCTACTAGTTAACATTGTTAAAAACATCTGTCCTTAAAAACAAACAAACAAAAAACACACACACACACACAAAAGAGCCTGAAGAGGTTATGTCTGGCTTATACATCTGTATTCCACATTCACATGAAAGCTTGGATTTTTTGATTATGCAGCCCTCAGAGAAACCATCAAGACACATACACTGACTTTGATAACAAGAGGAAAAGACACTTAGATCACAGTCTGATTTTTCCAGTATACAAGAGTGTTATTTTTCACAAACCCCAAAATACAGTGTTTGGCCTTTTCTGTTACTAACAAAATCAATAAGACCATCATCTCCTAAATACACTTCAGTTTTCTTAAAAACAAGGAGAAAATGGGACATCCTGGAATTAGCTTGGCTGTGAGCTGCACGATAGCTGTGAAGTCAGAGCACAGCCTGTGAAGTTTCCACACACCCATGGCTGTCAAGCATGATTGTTAATTCCTTGTCCCACACTGCGCTGATGAACTTCTGACTTTATTTCACCTTTTAATTTTAGTTTAACAGTAATTTATGCATATGCCTGGTGTGTCACAGTCTCCCAAACAAGTTGTTGCTGGCACATTCATAGCCTGTGAACTGCAGGTCCTGCTGCCTCCTTCACTCCATCCTTTCTTCCCTGTCCCTGAAGGCAGGGTGCCCTTAGCCAGCAGCTGATCTGAGACTGGGAAGCTGACTGGAAAAGCCAGGACACAAATTGGGTGTGTGTTTTCTACAGCTTTTAAATCTAGTGTTATCCTTCTCATATCAGTGAGGGTGGAGAGAGGGGCATTCAAGACTAGCACCCATACACATTGAAGCTGGTCACCTATTTAGATTTATTATTAACATTAATGTTTTCTCAAACTGCTGTTTCATTTTTTCCTTTTCTCTGGCACCTTTTTATTGGGTCCATTTGGGGTCTTGGGCTGGCCTCCTTGTTTCTTCATTTATCATCAAGTTCTTGGCTTCAGCAGACTTCTGGCTGTTGCGATTCCACTAAGGCATTTTAATTCTGCGCAGCACTAACTTAGCACTTGGCATTCAAAACAAACATGATTTTTCTGAAGGTAATCTTTTGTTCCACAATTATTCAGTCTAAATAGTGTACTCAGTAGTTAAAATGCATGGCACATCCAAGAGACACCAATCTCTGATCCAAGATTTGTCCAGAGAAGGGAGACGAAGCTGGTGAGGGGCCTGGAGAACAAGTCTTACGAGGAGCGGCTGAGGGAGCTGGGATTGTTCAGCCTGGAGAAAAGGAGGCTCAGGGGTGACCTTATTGCTCTCTACAGGTACCTCAAAGGAGGCTGTAGCGAGGTGGGGGTTGGTCTTTCTCCCACGTGCCTGGTGACAGGACGAGGGGGAATGGGCTTAAGTTGTGCCAAGGGAATTTTAGGTTGGATCTTAGGAAGAACTTCTTTACCGAAAGGGTTGTTAGACATTGGAACGGGCTGCCCAGGGAAGTGGTGGAGTCACCGTCCCTGGAGGTCTTTAAAAGACGTTTAGATGTAGAGCTTAGGGATATGGTTTAGTGGGGACTGTTAGTGTTAGGTCAGAGGTTGGACTCAATGATCTTGAGGTCTCTTCCAACCTAGAAATTCTGTGATTCTGTGATTCTGTGATCTTTGAAAATGAAAGAAAAAAAAAAAAAA